>OU015772.1:19881547-20168706 GCA_907173295.1 Fagus sylvatica
TAAAGAGAATCCATGGCAGCATAATTCCTTGGATTATATGCTAGGTTTGTTTCTATCCTGTTTGCAAGGTTAGCCAAACTACTTGCTATGGCATTACAAATCCAATCCTAACATTAGCATAGGTTTCAAATCTTTCCCAATACAATCCATGCTATTCTCAGTCTTCCTGCTTCCCCTTTAATATTCTCCAACTGGAACAACATTCTTCGTGTTGGTAGCTTTAGAGCCATCTCTAAATTTTCTTATACGGCCATAAAACATATTGATTGATACTCCCTCCTTATCATAAGTTGTAGGTATCCTCATTTGTGTTGCACATTTTTGAGGGTCAAGGAGTGGTGGGACTCTTATATCTTCTATGGTACTCCTGGTTATATTATGGCGTGCAAGCTCAAAGCCTTGAAGGTGGATTTGAAAAAATGGAATGAGGAGGTTTTTAGGAATGTGGGAGTGAAAATAAATAAATTAATGTTTGAGCTTGTAGAGTTGGATGTTTTGGCTAATCTCATACATCTCACGGGGGAGGAACTCTAGAAGAAGGCTTTGATTGTAGCTGATTTGGAACGTACCAGCTTGCTTGAGGAGATTAGTTGGTGACAAAAATCTAGGGCCCTTTGATTTCGGGAAGGGGATAAGAACACAAAATTCTTCCACCGGTTAGCCAATTCAAATCGACGGTATAATTCTATTTCTTCTCTTTCCATTAATGGTGTTTTGTCTACGGATTCGGATGCTATCTCCAAATGTATCACAAACTTTTACAGCCACTTGTTTGAGGAGGAGGAAGGTGACCGGCCTCTGCTTGATGGGTTAGACTTTTCTATGATATCGGAAGAGGATGTCTTATGGCTAGAACACCCCTTTGATGAGGAGGAAGTGGCTGGTGTGGTGGCTGGTTTTAATGGGGATAAAGCCCCAGGCCCGGATGGTTTCTCTATGGGGTTTTTCCAATGTTGTTGGGACATCCTTAATCCAGATGTTATGACAGTTCTAAACTATTTCCATGGATTGAGTTCTTTTGAGAAAAGTTTGAATTCTACATTTGTGTCCCTCATTCCAAAAAAAACGGACGCTTTGGAGGTTAAGGATTTTAGACCTATTAGCTTGGTGGGCAGTACCTATAAAATCTTGGCTAAACTGTTAGCAAATCGGTTGAAGGTGGTTCTTCCTAAAATTATTTCTGCCTCCCAAAATGCTTTTGTCTAGGGTCGCCAGATTCTTGATTCCGTGCTTATTGCGAGTGAATGTTTGGATTCTCATTTGAAGTATGGGGGTCCAGGGGTGCTTTGTAAGTTAGATGTGGAGAAGGCGTATGATCATGTTAATTGGAAATTCCTCATTTATATGCTTCAGAAATGTGGTTTTTCTGTGAGATGGAGGAATTTGATTAACTTTTGTATTTCCACTGCTCGGTTCTCCATTCTGGTTAATGGATGCCCGAGAGGGTTTTTTCCGAGTTCTAGAGGGCTAAGGCAAGGGGATCCCCTATCTCCGCTTCTCTTTGTCATTGTGATGGAAGCTTTGAGTCATTTATTAGATAGGGCTGTTCGAGAAGGTTTAATCTTAGGCTTCTCAGTTGGCACGGTGGCTGCTAATCCTTTGATAGTTTCTCATTTGCTCTTTGCAGATGACACCTTGATTTTTTGTGGTGCTGATTCTGAGTAGATTTTAAACTTGAGATATGTATTTACTTGGTTTGAGGCGGTATTAGGTTTGAAGATTAATTTAAGCAAATTTGAAATTGTTCCTGTTGGGGATGTTCCGCACATTGAAGAGTTAGTGCAACTCTTGGGGTGTAAACAATCAGTTTTGCCAATGCAATACTTGGGTCTTCCGTTGGGTGCTACTTTCAAGGAAACGGCTATTTGGAATCCAGTTTTGGAAAGGGTGGAAAAGAGATTAGCTAGTTGGAAAAGGCTTTATTTGTCTAAGGGTGGTAAGATTACTCTTGCAAGTATTCCTACTTACTTCCTTTCTCTGTTTCCTATTCCAGTTAGGGTGGCTAATTGGTTAGAAGAGCTCCAAACAGATTTTCTCTGGTGTGGGATGGAAGAGAAGCCTAAGTTTCATTTGGTGAAACAGTCGCAGATTTGTGCCCCTCTCCAAGTTGGTGGCTTAGCTGTTCGGGATCTAAGAAGCTTTAACAAAACTCTCCTAGGTAAATGGTTGTGGCGGTATGGTTTGGAAAGGGAGGATTTGTGGAGATTGGTGGTTGATGCGAAGTATTAGAGTTTATGGGGTGGGTGGTGTTCGAAGTCTGGCAAGGGACCGTATGGGGTGAGTGTTTGGAAGTTTATTAGAAAAGGTTGGGATACTTTTCAATCCCATTATTCCTTTTTGGTGGGTGATGGCTAGAGGGTGAGCTTTTGGCAGGATAGGTGGTGTGGGGATATGGCTTTAAAAGATGCTTTTCCGGAATTGTTTGTTATATCTCGGGATAAAGAGGCTTCTGTGGCTGATTTAATGTCTTTCCCTAATGGCCTTCTCCATTGGGATTTCCACTTTGTTAGGAATGTGAAAGATTGGGAGTTAGAGTCTTTGACGAGTTTTATGGATTTACTTTACTCTTGTCATATGGAGGGGGTTGGAGAGGTTCTGTTGGGCTGGAGAAGTAGAGCTACTAAGGGGTTCACGGTCAAGAATTTTTATCATTGTTTGTGTCCTTTTCATTCTGCTTCTTTTCCCTGGAAGTTTATTTGGAAGGCAAAAGTACCGCCAAGGATAGCTTTCTTTTCTTGGACAGCTGCCTTGGGGAAAGTTTTGACTATTGATGATTTGCGGAAGCGTAATCTTATCATCGTAGACTGGTGCTATTTGTGTAAACAAAGTGGTGAAAGTGTTGATCATCTTTTGCTGCATTGTTCTATGGCTAGGGAGATGTGGTCTATGGTGTTTGGTTTATATGGGGTGTCTTGGGTGATGCCGTGTCAGGGTGCTGCATCTTTGGGCTGGTTGGCAGGTCAGTTTTGGTGATCCTCAAAATATGGTTGTTTGGCGGATGGTCCCGCATTGTGTTATGTGGTGTCTCTGGAGGGAGAGGAATTCTCGCCATTTTGAGGATTGTGAAAGATCTGTAGTAGACCTTAAATTGCTTTTCTTCCAAACTTTGTATGAGTGGGTTTATTCCTTGGGTCTTTTCTCTATTAATTCCATTATGGAATTGATAGACCATTGTTGTTTCTAATTCTTCTGTTGATTCTTTGTATACACCTAGTATACTAGATTTCTTTTTTTAATAAAATTTTCTTACTTATCAAAAAAAAAAAAATTTCTAGTTCTATCTTCATTGATCCAATTATCAATATATTTCAACATCCTTGCTCTACAATGTCACTTGATAAAATATGATTTGCTTGACCCCGTTCCTTAATGTTTGGCCAATAAAACGTACTGTCTAGTAAATTGTTGAATATTGTTTGATGGCTAAGAGTTGCCCAAATGCCTGAAACCTATATCATTATCATCATGGGAGCAGCAGCCTTTAGACTAAAGACTCTTTTGGCATCAATTTTCTCTTAATAACAAGTTGCAGACATAATAGATGCACTCTTCTTGGAATGCCTTGACTGTTGAGGTCAACCATCAACCCATCTGAACTAGTGAGCAACTGAGCATGCCAATATCACCTTTGCTTTCAACTGACTCATCATCACTTAAAATCAATCAGCTGACATCCCATTAGCATATTTTTTCTATTACCCTTCTCAAATTTCAAGTCTAATAAATCAATACCATCTAATTCAAATACTATAATATAATCCTTGAAAGAAGTCTGTAACACACTCAAACTTTATTTGGTATTTACCTATTGCGTTCTCTTGTCTACAGCTGCTCAAATACAAGCAGATGGTCCTTCAAAAAAGCTTGTACTATTATAAATCAACAAATCAGAACTCCTCAAATACTATTTCAAGAACCTACCATGGTAATCATTAAATACTCCACCCAAGCTTTTCTAAATTGATGGAAGCTTATAACACTACAACTTCTCTCTAGTGCCCCCATAAAAACTCAAAGAGGAAAATTACGACAGTAAATATCACAATCACAAAGCCAAAACTACTATTCTATGTTTTCATTTCTTGTTTCCAACTTTGATCTGTCAGTTTGCAGTCATATGTTATGTATACCATAGTTGGCATCAAGTTTCTTCTTATCAAAATGATCTTAATCAAGACACACAAAAGCATGGAAGTTGCCGATTCAACTCAAACAAACCGCGCTAATTGGGGCTGTAATCGAGACGAACCAAATATTTAAGAGAAGCACGTCCAGGCTCAAACTATGTGGCTCCATCTCCAACAGCAGCGGCATGAGAATGATTGGGCATCAGAAAGAGTGGTTTTGCAGCATGAGAGAAACAAGGAAAGTGACCTTGTCTTGAGAAAAAAGGGGCTGAAGGTACAGGTGTAATATGGGATTTTAACAAAATTAATGGGTACTATGGGAACTGAGGTCTGTTTGTGTTTTTTTAATTGGTATGTTACACACACACCCAATGGGTCTTGAACCCACAACCTCACCCTCCACCTAGAACTTATAAAGGGTGGAGGTGCCTATTGAGCTAGAGTTCATTGGCAACTTAGGTCTAATTTTTTATAATTCGATAGTTGAGAGAAGGGGAATTCATAAAAGGAAACCAGTCAATGTCAATTGAGCTATAAGGCTCTTGACAACTTAAGTCCAATTTCATTAAATAAATTTCTTTTGTCTCTGATTCCGCTCTATATGAGGGGGAGGGATCAAAAAGTGGGTTTGTAAAGGAAAATGAAGGAATGGGGTCCTACATTTGTAGGCATAGTAAGGGTCAGAGTAAAGGAAAATCGTGAACCAATTGTCTGCAAAAACTGTCATACACCACCTAGACTCTTACTATGCATACAAATTCAATTTTCATAAACATTCAATTTTGTCGAAATTATTTTTCATCTGCATCTTACTGAACTTCATCTACAGAATATTTTATTAGCTCATATTATGATAATTAGCACTGATGCAAAACTCAATGGCGAAATTTGATACCCTAGAAATTCTCGGACACATATGACATTCAAATCTAAAAATATTCAGTCATTAAAGATGTAAAATTTTCTCCAATCTAAATCCTTTAACCGAAAATTAGATGGACAGAATGTAACAAAAACATTTATTTAAAAATAAACTAACCCTGTGAACCACAAAAAGTTTGCATTCAATTAAACCACATGGTTTATTTGCTAAAAGGTAAATCAATGCATCAACTTTTAGACATTTTATCAATGAAATAATTCAGAAGAAAAACAGAGGATAAATACCTCAGGAATTGGTTGTTGAATTACAGATTCAACAGCAACAACCATAGCTTGCACAAAATCATCACCACCAGTTCCAATTGCTGTAAATCCTCTTACTGTTGGATATGAATTTACCTGTTAAAATAACAATACCACCACCATTATTTCATAAGAATTATAGCATTGTCATCAAAGTTAACCAAAAGTGCACCACTCATTCTTAACCACAAATGTAATATATATGCCTTACCAGAAAATAATAATGTTATAGTATTGAAGTTTTGAGCCACAATTCATGCATTTAAAGTATATATTATCTTAAAAAAGGAAAAAAGAAAAAGAGTTATCCTATAACAGAAAAGTGGGAATTACTTATTTCATACCTTCTGGTCCAAAGCGAGCCATTCATTGGTTGAATCGTCTGTCACAGTACCACCAATCACCACATTTGTGGTTTGTCCAACTCTTCCTTCCGTCTTAGACAACTCTGCTTCCAATACCAACAATACTTTATAAATAAATAAATAAATACACAACCATATTCTCCTACAATTAAAACATTTAACTAATTAAACATAAGCTTAGAAATTTAACATTAAATAAAAATACGAGGTTACTTCTATTTGGAACCATAACATGATTCCAATTAAATAAATAAATAAAAAAACAGAGCAGGTTTAGATAAATAGAATGGAGGAGAACCTGAAATAGCTTTGAGAACAGCTTCTTGAGGCGGGTCCTGGTCGTCCTCAGAGGAAGAGGATGGTGTTTCGTTGTGAGAGCAATCGAGTTGAGTTCGTCTCGCCGTGTGAAAATCTCGGGCCCTGAATTTGCCGCTCAACCTGAGAGAAGAAGAGGATCTACGGGTCCTCAAGGAAGCGCAGACGGAAGTCCGATTGAGATAAACGGGTCGCCACGGTTCAGCTAGGAAGACAAAGCGAAACGCAGTTCTGCACGCCATTTCTGAATTCTGGTCCTCTTTTTGATAGAGAATTACTTGGGGGCTTTTTCTTTCTTTCTTTTTTGTGTTGTGCATTATATATATCTTCCTGTCCTGTGGTATTTATAAATGGTCCTCCTAACGAATACAATCAGGCAGATACGATTGATTAGGTTAGGTATATTAGATTTTCTAATTGAAATTCAAATACATGATTATATTCAACTAAAAACCTAATGTACTTCACATAAGAAACTATACTTAAATTTTACCTATATAAATAAGTGATTATAAATTTAAATGGTTATGTAATTCCTTAAATTTAGGAATGAATAAAAAATTACTTATTTGTATTGGTAAATAAACTTTTGACAATACCATCATTCTTTTGACAATAGACTTTTTGAATTAATATAGTTCTTTTGTTATAGGTTAAAATCCTATCTTAAAAACAAACAAAACAAACAAAATTAATTAAAATATATATATATATATATATATATATATATATATATATATATATTTATTATATATTATATATTATTTTGAAAGGTTGTTGTCACTAGATTTACCTGTAGGGACATACAATTTTTTATAATATTTTTCACAATTATTTTTTAGTACATATTTTTATAATTGTTAACTTGTGATTGTGACCTAACAATAATAACTAAAGTAATTACGTTGCCCCCATAAGATTAAGACCAACACAGTGAAAAATATTGTGTACTTTTCTTAATTGGAAACCTCAACTGTGCACAAAGCTAGAGATTACAGAGAAATGGTACTGTTTGCTTTATTCATTATAGCTTTATAAGTATCTGTTAAAATATTATTTTGGCACCTTTTATTTTCATAATAATTCTCCATTTTGTTACAAACCAAAATCTTGGGCTTGAATGACCAGCAAATATTAGGGGGAGGGGGGGCAAAATAAAAAAAAAACCAAACCATGCTTATCTATATTTTCTGTCAACTGTGTTTCAATTCTATTCATCATGCATGTCTGTGTTGAATTTTATACTTGATCAGGATGGGGGATGCTTCTGGTGAGAGTGACAACTGTGACTAGAGCACTGAAGACGAGCTGGAAATTGATAACTTCTCTTTATCTTCTTCTTCGGGTTTGACACCTCCAAATGAAGAAGCTGTTGCTGGCTCTAGCCTCTGGGGAGGTAAATTGTTTTAGCAGCCTATTCTAGATTCCATTTTTGTTTTTAACATTAAAAATATTAGTAGGCGGGCATTGAAATTATTAACAAAAGGTTTCCAGTTGTAAAATTTTATGGCTTAGTTTTGAAGATGTTTGAGATGGAAGACTTCATAGTTGGTAGTATCATGGCGGCATTTGAATGCAAATTGAAGGCATTTGGTGGATATTAATAATCGATGAATTGATATAAAAAATAAATAAATAAAAAAACTGAGATACTGGTCTAGGGTCAAGTGTTGTGCATATACTTAATATTGTTAAATAATGCTCATTTCTTATTAAAATATTTCTCTTTTGAACCAGCTTCTGCAGATTTTGCATTTACATGTTCATACAGTTTATTATCCATCTTTATAATAGTAATTTTACCAGATTATGCATGTTTTATTTTGTTAGCCAAATTATTATTGGATTTTCCTGATTAATGCATTCCTCCAAGAATTTATAATAGTAATTTTTTGACAGTGCTTTATATTGATGTTGCTATTAGTTTTAGCTTCCACAGTTGTCAACTTGATATTCTGGAAATGTAATCAATTGGAAATTCTGAATAGCAGCTAGTCCATTTGGGGTTTCTTTGACTTCTCCTTTCCATTATAATATTCGAATTTCTTTCATAATGGATTAATGGAGGAGAAATTTAGATAAATGAAACTTCTATACTTTGTCTTATATATGCAGTAACCCAGGTACGGGTCATGACACTTGTAAAATTTGGCAAATGAAACTTCTTTTAAGTGGTGACTTCTGATACATATCTTGATTGCAGCATTAACAAACTCTTGTGGAGATTCCATACATTGCTGTGCAGACAATAATAGTTGGCATCATCACATCTTTAATCTCTTTAAAGGTGCTTCTTGGTATATGGTTTTAAGGATGCTGTTTTTATTTTTATATTTTTTGTAGTAGTGATATTTTCTTTGTTTCCTTATTTAGGACTTTTACCGTAGTGTATCTTTGTAGTAGTTTATTATTATTATTATTACAATTTTGAACATGGACACCGGCACACCGCATTTAAAAATCCTTAACAGTAGAGTTAATTCTTTTTTGATTATTTACAATTGAAAGAGTAATTTTAAATCAGTATTCAAATGTTAACTGTGATTTTAAAATCAAAATTTTTTAAAAACACATATTTTCAAGCACCTAACCCAAACGGAACTGTGTTAAGTTGTATTGTTTTTGTATTTTTTATTGGCTGTAGTGTTTTGTTTTTGTTTTTGTTAGTGATATTTCATGTATGTCTTCTATTTGTTCCTTTCGAAATTTAAGAACGTGCTTCTCATTTTTTTTTTTTTTAAAGTGAAAAAAAAAAAAAAAATTGTATGAGAACTAAAAGTAAATAAATAAAAGGATAAGTTACAATTATCCTATACATGGGTCTAGTAATTTATCTCAATTAGACATGGCAAAATTGGACCCGAACTCGGACTCATTAAGCCACCCAAACCCAAAGGTAAAATATGGGTATGGATAAGGGATTTCTAAAGCCGTAAAAAAACAGGTCAACCTGTATAAAAACCGGGTTGGATTGAGTCAACCTGCAGGTCATACGAATTGACGGGATTTATGTTTTATCTTTCATTTTCTCTCTGTCGGTGTGTTTGGATGAGGTATTTGGAGGCGGGATTTGAGGAGAAGCCAGAATTTGATGAAGGTATCAATTCCATCATTTGGTGGCTAAAAGAGGAAATTGCAAATTTCCGCATGGATTTTTAGCCGGAATTTGGGGGTCACAAATTCCGGTTCCAAATCCCATGTAAAGAGATGGAATTTTCCAATTTCTAGCAACGCAGATTCTTTATTCATAGAGAGCGCTCACAATTCAAAAAAAAAAAACCCAATGACATTCAAAATTTCATTATTTCAACTTTTGGTAATGCACCCAAGCAAGCCACACCACAAAACTGCCAGCCCACAAACTACCACCCTCCACCACTACTGTTTCTCTCATTGGGGAATTTCAATTTTCATGCATTTAACGTCACATTCCTTACATTATTCCATTGATTAACAACAGGTTGACAAATAGGTGGAGAAGCTCTCTAGGCTTCTTAAACAACTGAAGGTATGTTCAATTGAAGTAATGTTGATTCTCATCCATGGCTAAATATTATTCAGGTTTTTTTATCAAGATGTGTATAAACAATGTTTCTAGAAATGAGATCCGATTCATGTAAAATTACATTGTCTTTAGTTAGTTAATGTTTTGTATGTGCTATGGCTCTATGAGTACAAAGAGTTTTGGTTTTCTTAATCTTATAGGTTGTCCTATCACTAAAACTTTGAATTCACTTAGAATAACTTCTTTAGTTTTATTTCTTGATCTTTATGGCTCCTGATAGGAATTGTAGTAGCACTTAATTTTTGTCATCAAGAGCAAAGGTCAAGTTGGAAAAATTGTATGGCAACATCCAGTTCAATTCTTCAACGCATCTGTTTATATATTTACCATTTTATGAAAAATTATAAATTTCTATGGATTTGTTATGATTTTACTTTAAGTGGGAATGACGGTTGTAACTCAACGAAAAGACCTCTTAATTGAACTTTATCAGGGTTACTCACAATGTCATCAACACTCCTCACTGCAATGGTTATAAACGATTAGAGTTGAAAGCTTTTCCTTTACCCTCTTTTTTTTTTTTTGGATTACAATAAAAATCTCAATCAAAAGTTGTGTAATTCAAATATAGTGTTTATGTGAATTTTCCATCTTTTTTAAGTCCTACATTGATGGACAATATTATGGAAAATAAAAAATTAGTCCCATTTGTATTTGAATGCTTGAGTTTGAATAGAGGATTGAAACATATTGGTGCGTTATCCTTTTACTTAAAAGAAAAAAAGGTCAAACATAACAAAATATGAAATTACATCTAAAAATGCTGCCCTAGTGACAAAAAGCCAAAATTTTGTAAAATTCTGATAGTCGTTCAACCTGCTCTATTCCAGAAGGCACCGAAAATGAGACACTAAACCTTGCTCAATCTTAATAAACCTCTCGACTCCCAATATCAATACTTTTACATATTTCATAGAATTCTGAAATCAACACCTCCTTCAAGTCCACATATATTCTCCCTACTACTAATCGGTTAAAATCATTTTATTTAACAGAGTCATGTGTTTTGTTTAAATAATACATGTGAATTATCTTATGAGTTGCCACATAATGATTTGTAACAAGAATGAACTACAAACCAGTTTGAGAAAGCCTTCCATACCTAGAAAAAAATTGTTTGAGAAACCAATGAACCATGAGATGGAAGGAGTAACCTATCACTATGATGCCGAAGGAGGAACTGATGGTGAGTGATGCACGGATGGTCAAGCAACAAATAGATAAAGTAGAAACAGTGAGTTCAATTTAATCTTTTTATCTCTTTATTGGAGTTTGGGATGCAAAAGAACATTAAGCTCCAGAAGATATATACTACCATTTTAAGCTCCAGAAGATATATACTACCATTTTAGAAACGATGAGACATTAATAGGAGACCACATTCACACCCTATTCATGTTTTAATAATTTATATCCAAAAACTCAAGGGTCGAGAATTTGGAAAAGTGATGTGAAGTATACACACAGTTTCTTATTTATTTATTACAAATCTCATCTCAAACAATCTCTATTCAAACTTCATGACTAACAAGCAGTATTCAACCCGTGTCTAAGAAAAAAAAACGTCATATTTTTAATATATAGTACCTGATATAGATGAAAAACAAGAAGAGAACTACAAGAACAATAAGCATCTCTCTAAAAGGCGTGAGCTTGAAACTCAATCCCAATCCGTTCCTAGAAAGACTACCACAAGTCAGAGAGAGAAAGATAGTATTAGTGGTACTCCCAAGTTCAAGAAAAAAAAAAAAAGTTCTTCCAAGCCCCATGTTGCTATTTTTGTTGCAACTGATGTTGATCCCAACTCCAACTTCTCATCATTCCAAGAAGAAGAAGAATGACCATGTAGTCAGCTCGTCCTCCTCTAACCTGAAACCTCAAGCTTCTGATGTTTCACAATCACAAAGTTTGGCTGCCAGTTCAGATGTCATTTTCCAAAGTTTTGCTGATCGTATTGATGAACTTGAAATTAAGTTGCAGTGGCTCCAAGGAGAAGATGTTGCAGTAATGGTGGAGTTGTGGAAATCTGTCAAAGCTGCTGAAATTCAGTTTCGCGAAATAGAGTAGCTCTTCAATAACAAACTTTACAAGATCACTTCTAATGCATTCAACTCATCCTAGCTATCTTAAGCTCATTCAATTTTAAATTCAGACTTCTATTTGTTTTGGGAAACAACGAATTTTGGTTTTAATATTTTGTATTAATTAAGCCTTATTGCTTTGTTCTCTTCTTCTTGTACGTGATTAGCCTTGTTTTGGTTGCTATTTTAAATTTATAATTTGCCTCCTTTAAAAATTTAAAGGGGAAAAAAAAAAATTAGACATAGGAAAAAGAGAAATTATACTCAATCCGATGTAAGAGTTGGGGTTTTATTTAGACAGATTCAGTGAAGGAGTGTGTTATACATAACTCAGTCTGATGGTGATGGTGGCAATAAGACTGAGTTATGTATAACACCCTCGTTCACCGAATCTGCCTTAATAAAACCCCAATTTTTCGACCAAATTGAGTATAATTTATCTTTTTGCTATCTTTTTCTTTTTTTACTTTATTAAAGGAGGTAAATTATAATTTTAAAATAGCAACCAACATAAGGCTAATCACGTACAAGAAGAAGAAAACAAAGCAATAAGACTTAATTAATTCAAGTATTAATACCAAAATTCATTGTTTCCCAAAACATAAAAGAAAAACAAAATGGAAGTCTGAATTTAAAATCCAATGAGGCAAGATAGTTAGGGTGAGTTGAATGCATTAAAGATGATCTTGTAAAGCTTGTTATTGAAGACCTACTCTATTTCGCGGAAATGAAATTCAACAGCTTTAACGGATTTCCACAACTCCACCCATACTGCGACATCTTCTCCCTAGGAGCCACTACAACTTAATTTCAAGCTCATCAATACGATAAGCAAAAATTTGAAAAGGGAAATCTAAATTGGCAGCCAAGCTTTGTGATTGTAAAACATCAGAAGCTAAAGGTTGCAAGTTGGAGGAGGACAGGCTGACTGTGTGGTCATTCTTCTTCTTCTTGAAATGTTGAGGGTTGGAATTGGGATCAACATTAGCTGCAAGAAAAACAGCAACATGGGGCTTGGAATAACTTTTCTTTTTCTTGAACTTGGAGGCTAATATCATCTTTCTCTCTCTGACTTGTGATAGTCTTTCTAGGAAGGAATTGGGATTGGGTTTCAAGCTTACGTCTTAAAGAGAGATGCTTATTATTCTTGTAGTTCTCTTCTTGTTCTTCATCTTTATCAGGTACTATATATTCAGAAATAGGACGTTTGTTTTTCTTAGACACAAGGGATGAGTACTTTTTGTCAGGCATGGAGATTCAAATGGAGATTGTTGGAAAGAGTTGTTTACGATGAGATCTGTAATGAATAGATAGAAAATTACGTACATACTTCACACCACCTTTCTAAATTCTCGACCTTTTGAGTTCTTTGGATATTAATTATTAAAACATGAATAGGGTGTGAATGTGGTCTCCTAATAATATGTCTCATCGTTTCTAGAATAGTAGTATATATCTTCTTGAACTTAATACTCTTTTGCATCCCAAGCTTCAATAAAGAGATAAAGATAAAATTGAACACATTTTTTCTATATTATCTATTTGTTGTTTGACCATCTGAGCATCAACACCATGAGTTCCTCCTCCAGCACCACAATGGCAGTTCGTTCTTCCATCTTCGACTCTTCTTTTCTTCTCTGGTTCATTGGTTTCTCGGACAGATTTTCTCTAGGCATGTTTTAACTTGCTAACGTGTAAGCCTTCCTCTTGGAGGTGATTGTGAAATTTGAACTTTGAAAATTTTGGTAGGACAATTGGTAAGGCATGTGGTGTAATACGACACCATGTGTCGTGTAATCAAAGCTAAACAAAAGTCTATAATCTAATTTGTATTGGGAAAGTGAATAATAATAAGTTATTCTTCTTATTATTATTATTACAATTTTGAACACGGTTCACATTTAAAAATGCTAAAACTATAAAACAACACTTTTGCACAAGTTTACCAAACACTTAACTGTAATTTTAAAATCATGTTTTTAAAATATACATTTTACAATCACATATTTTTTTAAAAACGCATATTTTCAAACAACTAACCCAAACGGAACTATGTTGTAGTGTTTTGTTTTTGTTAGTGGTATTTCAAGTTTGAATGTATGTCTTCTCTTTGTTCCTTTTGAAATAAAATAAGGTGTTACTCATAAAAAGAAAATTAATTTAAAAAAAAAAAAAAAGAATAGGATTGTATGAGAACTAAAATTAAATAAATAAAAGAATAAGCTATACCTATCCTATATATGGGTCTAGTAATTTATCTCAATAAGACGTGGCAAAATTGGACCCAGAGTGGACTTGTTAACCCGTCCGAACCTGAAGGTAAAATTTGGGTATGGGTAAGGGATTTTTGAACCCGTCAAGGTGCAGTCTAGTTGGTAGAAAGCTTGTGATGAGATGTAGACTCAGACATCTTAGGTTCAATTCCCAGTAGGAGCTTTCCCTGGATGAACCGATACACGATTATGGTGGGTAGGATTATCCGAGATTACCCATCATAAAAAATAAAAAAATAAAAAAGCTTTTGTAGATGTTGGAATGTTAATATATATTGAGAGATTTTAATAGCTGGAATCTTGTTGTAACGGCAAATGCCCATCCCTTGTTATAGTTAGCATTTGTTTTTTTTTTGGAAAAACTGATAAGATCATTCACATGTACTTTTAGTCACATTACCTATTTAATGAATTATGTGACTTATTTAAATAATACATGTAGATGGTCTTATGAGTTGTCACATAGTTGGTTTGTAGCCTTGGACTATAAACAGATTTGTAACTAAACTATGTCCTTGTTTTAAAAACTATACTTTGTCTGGTTTTATTTCATTCCTGGAGCTTTGAGTGTAGAAGAACAATGCCAATGGATAAGGGAGAGCTTAACCACCTCAACCTCCTAACAGAACGAATCACAATGTATTTTTTGGGCCTATAGATGACCTATTCATTGTTGCAAAAGAAAAGAAAGTATTGGTTGAAGTAGGGAGTGGTACCACTAATTTGGAGTCCAAGTGTAATACTTCTGTCAGCAACGGAGATGTCCTCATATGGAAATTTTATAAAGAACATACAATGTCTTCAAGACGAAATACATGCAAATCAATTTTGGCCTCTGGTCTTTTGCGGAAGTTGCCTTGGAGTACCCTTGGCTTGCAATTTGAATGGTCCAAGGTATATACTGATCCATTTTTCATTTGTTTTTCCACATTTTGCTTGTTTTACCCCCTGCCAATGTACAAACTTTATACATAACCTGGGTACTAGAAACAGATTTGCCATCTAAGAATATGCCACGAAAGCAAGCATTTTGATGATCTCACAATATGCTTGATGAAAATCTATCCAAAATTTCATCTGTGTTGGAACTAGGCTAGTTGATGATTTGCTACTATAAGGGTCATTACCAATGCTAATTCCTCTTAAGTCAGGTCCCGAAACTAGGCTAGTTGATGATTTGCCAATATAAAGGGCCATTCCAATGCTAATTCTCTTAAGTCAGGTCCTGAAGGGCAGACTTGACACACTACTAATCACCTGTCCTGAACTATGTTCACCATTCTTGTTGGTAAATGTGTAGGTACAATAATGACTTTCTTACGAGCTTGTTTAGAAACACATTACTATATTTGAAATTGGCTTATTTAATAATCAAGCTTAAACTTAAGCTTATGTTTGGTTTGTTGGCTAAAATTAAAAAGCCTTTTCTTGAGCTTTTCATAAACATCTCAGGTCATTTACAGCCCCATTGGCCATTGCTGATCCAGAAATCCCTTGCCATTATGACGTGATCTATTTGTTTCTGGGTGATAACAGCCAACCGTCTGCAAATACTGTCATACACCACCTAGACTCTTACTATGCATACGAATTCAATTTTTCGTAATTATTTTTCATCTATATCTTACTGAACTTCATCTCCAGATATTTTATTAGCTCGTATAACGATAATTAGCACTGATGCAAAACTCAATGGTGGAAATTTGATACCCTAGAAATTCTCGGACACATATATGACATACAAATCTAAAAAAATTCAGTCACTAAAATGTAAAATTTTCTCCAACCTAAATCCTAAAAACAAAATTTGATGGACAAAAATAAGCTAGTTTATGATATAAATAAACTGACCCTGTGAACCACAAAATTTTGCATTCAATTAAACCACAAGGTTTTATTTGCTAAAAGGTAAATCAATGCATCAACTTTTAGACATTTTTATCAACAAACTGATTCAGAAAAACAGAGGATAAATACCTTATACCTCAGAGATTGGTTGTTGAATTACAGATTCAACAGCAACCATAGCTTGCACAAAATCATCACCACCAGTTCCAATTGCTGTAAACCCTCTACTGTTGGATATGAATTTACCTGTTAAATTAACAATACCACCATTACTTTCATAAGCATTATAGCATTGTAATCAAAATTAACCAAAAGTGGACCCACTCATTCTAAACCACAAATGTAATATATATGCCTTTACCAGAAAATAATAATGTTATTGTATTGAAGTTTTGAGCCACAATTCATTCATTTAAAAGTATATTTTATCCCAAACGCCATGCAAAAGCACAAAAGCTAACTCTACTTTCATTACATGTCCAATAACAAACAAACCGAGATGAATATCACCTCATGCAAAATGAAAATTACTTGTTTCATACCTTTTGATCCAAAGCGAGCCATTCATTGGTTCAATCATTTGTCACCATACCATCAATCACCACATTTGTGGTTTGTCCAATTCTTCCTTCCGTATTAGACACCTATGCTTCCAATATCAACGACACTTTATAAATAAATAAATATACAACCATATTCTCCTACAATTAAAACCACCAATTAATTAAAAAAAAACACATGCAACATAAAACAGAACAAGCTTAGATATTTAAAATTAAATAAAAATACGAGGTTACTTCTATTTGGGTCATAATGACTATAACATGATTTCAAAAACACAACAAAAAACAGAGTAGAGTTAGATAAAAAGAATGGAGGCGAACCTGAAATAGCTTTGAGAACAGCTTCATGAGGCGGGCCCTGGTCGTCCTCGGAGGAAGAAGATGGTGTTTCGTTGTGAGAGCAATTGAGTTGAGTTCGTCTCGCCGTCTGAAAATCTCGGGCCCTGAATTTGCAGCTCAACCTGAGAGCAGAAGAGGATCCACGGCTCCGCTAAGAAGACAAAGCGAAACACATTCTGCACGCCATTTCTGGTCCTCTATTTTATGGAGAATTTCTTAGGTTTTTTTCGTGTGTTGTGCTTTATATATATATATCTTCCATAATTGTGACAGAAAGGAAATAAAACGCTTAGTTTCTTGTGTTTTTTCTTAATTGCGTCCTACAATCTTCTCCTATACTTTAAAACCAACGTTACTCCTGATTTATTGGTAATTAATTTATTTTAATGGTTAATAAATAAGGTTAAGCTACTTAAACATTTCTATCTCCACTCTATAGGAGTGCCTCAAAATAAATAAGTTTGGTTAAATTTAAATCAAAGGAAAAAAAAAATAGTAGCAAGGCTTATTGAAATGTCTACCATGTCTTTTATAACACATAAATTTAAAATAATAAAATAAAAATAAATATAGGGTTACATATACGGTTAAATATATAGTTAGTCCCTAAGTTTTCAAAATCGTATACCATTGGTCATCCGTCTGTCTCTGTTAGGTTTGTGTGTACATGGCTAATGTAGACAGTTGATGTGCCATAACCCATAATCCGTTTACACCCTTCAGCGACCTGTTAAGCTACCTTTAGCATTGGTAAAATCCCTAAAAAGAATAGGTCTACCCTACCATACTGTGAAGAAGTCGATTTATAAGAGAATCATCTTTCATCTTCTATTAAGTCAATCTCCAGCTGAAAAATCACTGCCCAATGGTGCTTTTACAAAATTCTTTTTCATTTCCATAATAATGATTCTAAAAAATTGCTATTATAAAATATTACTAGTCACTAACCCGTGCAATGCACAGGAAAAGTTTTGATACACTCTCAAATTAGTCCACTATTAGTTCAATTTCATTCTAGTGAACATACATAATAGACTCTCAAATTTATTGTCGACTCCGGTTGTTCTTATTAATTAAGCTTATGAAAATAGATGAGTTCTCTAATATTATCCTTCTCATATAGATAAACAGCCACTAATATTATAAAATCAAGTTTCATTAACAACTGTTATTTTCTTTGCTTTGTGCCTACATGATCATGTGTAACGCCTTTCCAGTTGCTTCCAAAAATAAAGTTACATTTCATAAATACTCCGAATGTAAATTGAAAGGAAGAATATCCATGGTATCAAAATAATTTACCTCATGAGTCTCACTCTGACCATCTTGTAGTTACAGTGGAAAAAAGTGTGCACCATATATCACATATGTGATTATATCAATTAATTGTAACTTAATCATGATATGGTAAGGTCTATGTTGTCTATAGTTGTAGACATGGATGTAATTCACAGATGATATAAGTGCAAATAAAGTAAGATGAAAAGTTACGTGAGAGTAACTGTAGGTTTATATAACAATTTTTAGTAAATTTGTAATAATTTTAACAATGAAAACTCACATCCCAATAAATACAAAAATAATATCCTTATGCGTGTATGCTTCTACTTGTCACTAAATAAAACTATATCTTTGTATGGTTGCACATTTTGCAAAGGGATTGTATCTCTGTATGTTGTAATCCCATTTCTCATCTCAAGAGAGCGCACAAAGTTAAAACGTGGTCCCAAAAAGCATCAAAAAGTAGTTTTCAAGCCCTTATCACTACGTTCTTTCTTTTCAATGGTGGCTTAGATACTTCCAAAAGTGTAGCTTACATGTTTTGAAAAAGAAAATAACTTTTATTAACTTCCTCATAAAGTAACAAAGACCTTCTAATGAAATTTTTCACCCACTGCCCGTTCGTCAGTAGAGATGTTCCCATAGGTGCCCCTTCTTCCAATGGTACTACAATTTCTATTCCTTCATTCCAGAGCCCCAAAATGGTTACATAATCGGCAACCCAGTAATGTCCCAATACCCAAATACACATCAAAGCAAACCATCACAAATCCACTGAATGAAAAAAAAAAAAAAAAACTAACTCACCTTGGGCCAGTATCACGATTTTGTCTGTTAAGGATGACAAATCAGCATGATAATGCTTTGTCTCTCCAAGAGATCACAATAGGATGTGAATATCAACAATTAATGTGAAAGACCTGTGATCCAAGACATCTAGACAGAGTCATAGGTTGCAGAGTGAAACAGTGAAATTTTCTAGGCTGGAAACTTTCAACAATTTTTTGCTACACAACATTATATATTTACACTTATTGTTATGTAATAAAAAAAGCTTTAAAGATTTTTTCATATAGCATCCACAATGTCATTGAAACTTCCAGGTCCCTATAGATTATCTATAAATCTATGAAATTGACCGCACCTATCTAATTTCTACCTATGAGCCTTAACCTTATATCTGAAAGAAATTGCATCTAACAAATCTATCAATCCATTGGTACACATCAACCCAGCTAAAGTGAATTTCTAGTTATGAAAATAAAAGGGCATGAACATATCTTATCATGCACATCTCATCACATCTCATCTTATCAGTTGGTCCTCTGCTAGTCATCTACAGACATAATATAAACCAAACTCACAATGTTTCCTGTCTAAAAATAAAGCTCATCTAAACCAAGGCAAGCCACAGCTAAACCAATGCATCTCAGCACAAATACATAACTTTTTTCTTTTTCTTTTTTATCAATAAAACGTTATATTTCCTAATTATTTGGTAGCATCTCTCTAGGTATTCCTAGTACATGACATCCAGCTCGTTTCAAACATGGTATGAAGCTTAAAGTAATCCCTCTTTAGCTACACAATTACATCCAACATGTTTGATTCATGTAGAACTTCAATATTCTAAATAGCGGATCCAAAACCATTATGACTTTACACAAAACACCTATGTTATATTTATTCTTTATTGGGCAAATAACAATCTGCATACAAATTCAGTTGTTATCCCAATAATCAATACTTTGACCTTATGAGAGTAGAAACTTCCTAGAAAAAGGTAATATCAAAAAATAAAACAAAATATCAACCGATTCAAAACAAAGTTACAAATTAACCCACAGTCTTAATTCTATTACAAATTCTGAACTTTTTAATCAGTAAAACTTAAGCAACAAATTAAGCCACAATGTTTATTAGATTACAAATTGATAACTTTTTTATCAATTAAACTCAAGCAACAATTAAACCAACACATTAAAATCAATATGGGAGCATAAGCAACAAAGAACAAAATTGTAATAAATTAATAGAGAAGATAATTCAGGCAAAGAAGCAGTAGAAGGCTCTTAAGTATTCAGACCTCAATTGCTATTGTTAATCTAATTAATAACTCAAACCATGAATTGGGATCTGTCAAACAAAATTAATAATAATAAAAAATTCATAGAAGTTTGAGAGAGATACTATTGTTATAAAGAGTCAAACCAAAGCAAGTAGAGGGCTGGAGCTCGAATCGTCGGTGACTGGGGCTGCTTGGTACAACAGCGGCGGTCTTGTGATTGTAGTGTGGTTGCCCTCCACCATGGCAAGCAAGCTCACCAGACCAATTTTTTTTACTTCTATGGCCAATCTATAAATAAACCAATGAGTACCTATAAAACAAATGCTAGTACCAATGAGTAAAATTCAAGCAGTAACCATTGATTTCATTCTCCTGCATAATTTGTGGAGCATATGGAAAGCAAAACATTAATAAACCCGAGAAAAGTACCTAAAATGGGAATTTTGAAAAGCAACCAAAAAAAGGGAAATATTATGCGGATAGCATCAATAACTAAATAGTACAAATTTTGTACATGAGCATCATCGTTGATAATGCTCCACTTTGATTTTGCTTAATGAATCCCACTCTACACTCTAATTTCCTTTGATTGAACAAAAACATAGCAACTGAATAAACATAAAGGACAAAAATGCAAAGAAAAAGAGGTAAAAACAAATGAAAGAAAGAAATTTGAATATGAGTTAAAAAAAAAAACACTTTGCGTAGAAATTGAAGATCTTTCTCTTCACATAGCCGGCGTTGCCATCATCATGGTGAGGAAGGTGACCACTTTCATAGTTTAGCTTAGGCATTTTGTTGAACAATTTGCGGATGATGCGGTTTGCCTCTCTTCAACAAAGAACTGTAGAACTTTGCCAAATGGTACTTATTTCCATTAGTTCATCCAAGGATGTTTCTAGGAAAAACATAGATTGGATGACCGGATTATGAATTTCAAAATTTTATTTGAAAGGAAAAATTACAGAGAGATATTTGGCGAATTAAAAAATTAACAAAAAGAGAGAGACCTGGTTCTTCTAGGTTGGTACATAAGAAAACAATGGTGGGGGATTCAAAGTGAGTCAGTGTAAACAAACCCTTGCAACCATTTGGAAAAGACCTGAAGCGTCAAACCTGTGGGAGGGGAGGGAGTGTGATTGGAAATATAAAGACAATCATTGCAAAGATTTTAATTCCAGGGCTAGCAACTGAAACATCTGAAGAACCAATTGAAACAAAAAGAGTGAAAAAGATAGAGAGAATCAGAGCCAAAGTAAATGGGAGAAGCCTGAAAAGAAGGAAGCGTTAGAGTAAGAGTTACTAAAGTCGGCCATTGGAGACCTTCAATATTCCAAGATGGGGGGTTTCACCTTATGGTCTTATTTGTGCTTGCTGTGTTCTTTTCTTTTCCTGCACAAATATGGTCTACCGCCTTGAAGAAGCACAAAAACGGCATCGTCAAACTCAAAGAAGCCTAAACAACATCGTTTCGATACAACCAAAAAAAAAAAATCAAAACGACGTCGTTTTGGGTTCTTTCTTTCTTTCTTTTTCTTTTTTTACATGAGGTATTAACCATTTTTTTCTTTTTTTCTTTTTCTACATCCTACGTAATTTTTTTTTTTTCATTGGCATTTTCGTTTCCCACTTCGCTTATTTTGTTTCCCCCTTTTTAGTTACTGTTTTGGTGTGACTCCTCTTATTCTTTTTTTTTTTTTTTTTTTATATCTAACATTTTTTTTTTTTAAGATCTAATGTTATTATTAAGTGTTTGTTTTTCTAAGTATGCTTTAATAACACAATAAAGTTGGCACATATTGATTATACAATAAAGTTGACACATATTTATTATACACATAAATATTAACACATATTAACATGTGGAAATATATGTCTAACTCAATTACCACTTGTCATGTAGAAGACGTTGCCATACATGCCAAATGGCAGACATTCGACAACGTCTTCTACTTTAATTTATATGTAGATATAAATACCCGCTCAATTTTACCTACCCATATGTCTGCTCCCAAATATCAAACACAATAAACCTTAACTTTCTCTCTATCTTTAAAGCTCCCAGGTCTATATTTCTCGCACTTGCACCAACAAACATTAAGGTATTATGGAAGGAGAGAGACGTCTAGTGGTATTGTCTATTTATGTTTCTTTATGTGATAGTCAAAAATTATTTTTGTAATTGGTTTTACTAATTTTGGACGGGTCCTGGACCATTTGAGTCTTGCCCCGTTCCCGCCCCGCCATGTTATCTTCAAAATTAAATTGAGAGCAATTGTTTTGTGTCTCACTTTTCCAACCATGATACCTTTGACAAAAACATGTGTATGTAGGTTGCAAAATGTAGTTTCTACATTCATCGGTCCACAAGAATCAAGCTAATTCCTCATTTTTCGATAGTGATATCAATAATTTCGTTCTGCTTTCTCGAAAGTTTAACAAAACGATTCTTTCGACAATAAACTTGTTGAATTAATTTGTTTATTCTGTTTTTTTTTTTTTTTTTTTTTAATTTAATTTTTTTATTCTGTTGCATAAATTGCTTGGAGTAAAAAAATATATATTTTTGAATAAAGAACAATCATCATAGAGTTATAGGATCAGATCCTATCTTTGTTTTTGTTCCTGAAAACAAAAACAAAACAATCTGCTCATGAATTATAAAAAAAAAAAATTATGAAAAAGTATTTATTACTATATGGACAAATTTTACCTCCAATCCGGTTTGGAGGAATTTTCCTCTAATAGTCTATTTACTTGCCAAGTAGTGGGTTAGAGAAGGATTTCTTCAAACTAGATTTGAGGTAAAATATTCCCTTACTATATTTATTGTAGGACACATTATTTTTTACAATAATTTATTTGATATTTAGTGATTAGTGAATAATAAAGTGGTCATTAAAAGTGACATTGTTACAAGCGTCTGCTACTCGGATTGAGATCTCATGCAATTGGTATTGTATGCAATACCAATTGAGTGGTTGAAGTTAATTTTTAATCTCAACTACTTAATAAAAAATTGTTAAAAAATTCAAAAAGCAAAAAGTAAAATAGTAAAAAATTTGTAAAAGAAAAAAAAAATTACACCTATGCAATACTTCTTGAATATTGCATGGGAGGACAATCCTCCGTTTGCTCAATTACACCTTGCGGGTTTGGTATTTGCTCCGTATTCAGGACCCTATTCGAAATTTCGAATACGAAAAGAGTTGGGGGTAAAAAAAAATTTTAAAATGAACCGTCCGTGATGAAACCCTAGTCAAAACGCACGAATTCGATCATCTGTTGAGTAATATACACCATCTCTTCTTTCTCGCGTGATTCCGATTTAACTGGCCGGCGTATAGGACTCCGTCAAATGTACGGATCGGAGAAAGTCCCCGACGACTCCGAGCGAACCGCTTTCAGAAAAGCCGAGAAGAAATACAAGCTATACTACGATGACACTTCCAAATCCTCCAAAAAGTACTCATTCTCTCTTTCTCTCTCTTCCTTCAATTTGCTTTGCAAACATGTTTTTAAGTTTTGCGAGCACTTTCTCTCAGGAAAAAACAACCAAAACAAGTGGATTTATCTGAGGTCCTTGATTTCAAGTCCATTCTAGAATCTCACATTCAGAACGGTGACGTTCCATTAGGAATTATATCTCTTCAAAGCGATTTCGATTTTCCTGTGTTCTGCTTGGAAAGCCGCCCTGGTATCACTTCCTATCTATCTATCTATAAGTTTGCTAAATGAATGAGTATTAGATCAATTAGCTATAAGCCATAAAGCCAATGTCATCGCAATCGGTTAAAAAAAAAAAAAAAAACATTTTGGTAGCTTAATGCATTACTAACTTCCTATATGTTGCAATAAAGAGTTGCTTTGTTATTCTTTTACAGTAAGACATAGTACAACCCGTTCTTTCGGCCAGTTTTGTAATTTGTCGCATTTTTACGAGTTGATATTTTCGCCTAGTTGGGATAAATTGTAGACTCAGACATCTTAGGTTCAATTCTTGCGGGTGGGGTCGTGTATATGTTCCTCGTCATTAAAAAAAATGTTTTTTAGATGTTGGAATGTTGATATATATAGAGAGATTCTAATGGCTGGAATCTTGTTGTAATGGCAAACGTCCATCCCTTGTTATAGTTAGCCTTTGTTTTGTTTTGTTTTGTTTGAAAATTTATACTTTGTCTTTTGTAATGCAGGGTTTTATTTCATTCCTGGCGCATTGAGTGTAGAAGAACAATGTCAATGGATAAGGGAGAGCTTAACCACCTTCCCTCAGCCTCCAAACAGAACGAATCACAATGCATTTTATGGGCCTATACATGACTTATTCATCGCTGCAAAAGAAAAGAAGGTATTGGTTGAAGAAGGGAGTGATCCCACTAGTTTGGAGTCCAAGTGTGATACTTCTGTTAGCAACGGAGATGTCCATAGATGGAAATTTTATGAAGAACATACAGTGTCTTCAAGAGGAAATACATGCAAATCAATTTTGGCCTCTGGTCTTTTGCGGAAGTTGCGTTGGAGTACCCTTGGCTTGCAATTTGAATGGTCCAAGGTATATGCTGATCCATTTTTCATTTTTTTTTTCCACATTTTTCTTGTTTTACCCTCTGCCAATGTACTTAGCTTTAAATATAACCTGGGTACTATATGCATATTTGCCATCTAAGACTATGCCACGAAAGCAAGCAGTTTAACTATCTCACAATATGCTTGATGAAAATCTATCTAGAAGTTCATCTGTAATGGAACTAGGCTAGTTGATGATTTGCTTATATAAAGGGCCATTACCAATGCTAATTCCTCTTAAGTCAGGTCCTGAAAGTGCAGACTTGACACACTACTAATCACCTGTCCTGAACCATGGTCACCATGCCTGTTGGTGAATGTGTATGTACAATAATGTCTATCTTGTTTAGGCTGTGGAATCACCATCATGCATTTATTTTTACTCATTTGTTCTTGAGGCTCTGGTCTGAAAGGGATTGGGTTCAAATCCCACTCTCCATACTTTTTTTAGTTATCAAAAAAAGTTTTTACTCATTTGTTCTTGGGTCAATTTGCTTTGCACTGTTTTAAATAATTATTATTACGAAGGTCAGAATGCTTTATACTTCGTCATTTGGTAAATTATAGATCCATATTCTTTATGTAGAATAATTATAGATGGTGCATAGATGTAGGAGCTCAATTTAGCAGCTGTTTAAATCGAAAGTTTAATTGTATGGTGCATAAATTGTTCATCAATTTGTTATAACATTTAGCTGAAATAGTAGCCTCTAAGAAGATATGCACCAGTTCTATACATGTTTCATGATATAACATGCAGAGCTGTCAGTATGATGCCAGCTAGTTCAGGGGGTAAAGTTTTAATGTAGTTTCTTCTGATCTGAGTTTAATGGCTCTATCTGGACTTGTAATTTAGTAAATAGAAACAAAAAAAAAAATTAAGTAGAGAAAGACAATATTAACCTCATAATTCCTTAGTATATATAACATGGATTTTATTGAAGTCATATTCTGTTGGGGTAATAAAAATTGATTGCCACAGCTACATCTTTTTAATAGAACGATGGCTTGGACTATGTGCAGGCTAACAATTGAATACCACGTTTCTTTTAACAGATGAGCACCATAGTAATTTTCATTGAATTCTTAAACCTATTTATGTACATAATGTAGCGGAACTATGATGTCTCTCTTCCACATAACAAGATTCCTGATGTGCTTTGTCAACTGGCTAAAAGAATGGCAGCACCTGCAATGCCTAAGGGGGAACAATTCCAGCCTGAAGCCGCAATAGTGAACTACTTTGGGATAGGTACTCTTTTAAGTTTTAAGACAAAATTTTGTATCTTGATTCCTGACTGATTTTTAAAGTTAGTTTTTCATTAAATTAACGCCTTTCTATAGGTTAAAAAATCAATTTCATTTTTCATTTTTTTTTTGCCCAGGTGATACACTTGGGGGCCACCTTGATGACATGGAAGCAGATTGGAGTAAACCTATAGTAAGCATGAGGTATCTTTCTATACCTTTCTCTCTCTTATTATTATTATTTTCAGAAGAGCCAAGACCATGTTAGGTCCTGATTTATCTTTATGTTGCCTCAGTTTGGGCTGCAAAGCTATTTTCCTTTTGGGAGGAAAGTCTAGAGAGGATAGTCCAGTAGCAATGTTCCTTCGGAGTGGTGATATTGTTCTTATGGCTGGAGAGGCAAGGGAATGCTTTCATGGTAAGTGTAAACTTTCAGTTAGTAGACTCCTTGTTTGGAGTATATATGGATTAAATTTTTTTTTTTCTTAATCCATTTTGAAATTCTTAATCTTTTCTTATTTAACTTCAATATAATTTATATTTCAGGGGGATGGTAAATTAGTTAAAGAGTGCAATAGCGATTTAATTTATGCAAACCATTACAAAAACTTATGCTTCTGTATTCTACTAGTACAACCTATTATCCATTCATCTTCAAAATTAATGGTATCAATTAAGTTTAAACCCCTTAGTTTTTTAGTATTTGTTTCTTTTTATTGCTAAGTTACACATGCACCTAATGGCTCTTGAGCCACGACCTCCCCGTGCACATAGAACTTATAAAGGAAGGAGGGGTCAATTGAGCTAGGGCTCATTGGCCCATAGTAAAAGATGTATTTATATTTAGTAATGTTTCACAATCTATAATTCATAACTGATATACAGAATATTCTTTTAAGTAAATCAAATTGTAAAGAAATCTCTGGGATGCAGAAGGCTCAAAAGAAGCTAAACTTTGTTATCTCAGTACTTTGCAGCCAGTCTAACAATTGTGGTGAAATAGTTTTTGGTAAAATCTTACACCATTGTGTGGCATACTTATGCCTCATTTTACTACTCCTTTATTCTTATATATATATATACTTATCAAAAAAAATATTTAAAACTATTGCGATGAGTAGTCTTTTTATTGATAAGTTGCACACGTACCCATTGGATTTTGAATTGATGATCTCAGCCTTTACCATGTTTTTATAGGAGTGCCATTTGCACTAGAGCTCATTGATGCATTGATAATCTTGTTTCGAAATGCAGATTAGTATTATATGATAATTAACTCCCAGCAATTTTCCTTTTGAAGACCTCATAGAACATCTGCTTTTCCTTTTGTCACAGGCGTGCCCCGGATCTTCACAGACAAAGAACATGCTGAAATCACCCCCTTAGAGTTGTGGTTCTCACATGAAGACGATCTTGGTTTCTTAGAATATATCAGAACTTCAAGAATCAACATAAATATCAGACAAGTCTTTTGAGTTTGTTTTCCTTCCTTTCTCCATTTTTTAACCGTAGAATATAGACTTTTTTAGAGGTGAAAAGTGACCACTGACTCATCTCATCAGACAAGATGTAGAGAAGTTGTGAAGTTCATGGCATGCACCTGATTTTGCATTGACATTTTCCAAACTGAAGGCACCCGAAGAACTAAAAAATGAAATTGGAGTAGGAGCGGTCAGAACTTAGAAAGACAAAATAGCTGCCAAAACCCGCGTGATGAATCTAAGATAGAGCTAAAAATGGTGCAGTAGGACAAATGTAGTCCGGAATTTGGACATTTATTTTTTATTTTTTATTTTTATAACAGTTAAAGTTTTGTACCGATTAATCCTATAGAATTTGTTGAATGTTGAGTTGATTTGGAGATGTTATCATGTTAAAATTCGCGTTAAGTTGTATCTTTTAATAAGTTTCTTGCGAATTACGCAATTTAAATAAGATTGAGAATTTTTGGTACCTTTTTTGGGTTTTGGTAATTATATTAATCAAACCACTTTTAACACAATAAAGTTACAAACACAATTTCATAACAATATTGAAGTGTCAAGATGTGAATGACAAATAATAAAGCGATGTAAGTGGTGGATCTAAATAAGAACTAATATATATATATTTTAGAAATCTTAATCTAAACCCACACATAACCCACGCTCTCATTGTGGGATGAGACTTTTTGGGGAGATGAATTATCACTGAACCGAATGCCCAAATAGAAGAACTAATAAAACCGTGTTAACTTATTATTGTTGTAAAATTGTTGTGAAAATATTGTATATGTAGCATTAGTTATTATGAGAACTAATAAAAACCTACCAACTCAATATTATTGTAAAAAATGTTGTCTATGTAGTATTGCTCATAATTAAATCATTTCATTTCAATACTTATTTTAGACTTATTCTCAAAATAAAAATAAAAGGTTTAGAAATAACACAAAAAAATGAAATGTACTTGTTAAGTTTGATTTGGGGAGGAAAATTGCCAAAATGTTTACATTTAAAAAAAAAAACAATTCAACCTAAATTCAAAACAAGAAAATCAGTTCTTATTAATAGTTCTTACAGCATCCCTTTGGGCACTAAACTAGATTGCGTGTTGCATAGCATGTGGTTACCTAGTTCCTCAAGACTGATTAGCTATGAAAGTAAAACGGGTCCTGTATTTTCACTGCACCTCTTCAGGCTTCTTAGTTTTGTTGTCACTTGGTAGCAAAAATTCTGTTGAGAGTGGGATTTGAACCCACGCCCTTTCGGACCAGAACCTTAATCTGGCGCCTTAGACCAACTCGGCCATCTCAACGTCTTTGCACTCAGGGCTTTAGTTAAGTTTAATAACGATTTTAAGGCTTTTAATGACTACGAGCTCTTCAGCAAGAAATTACCAAGTACTACACCGTTCCATATTCCAATCATTGAATGGAAGTTAATTTTTGACAGTATTAATCTCTTAGCAGATGAATTATATATATATATATATATAAAAGAGAAAGAACTACGTTGCATGAATTGGTAGATCTCATTCGATGGCAGACCTTGTCAAAGAAATATGGAAAAGGCCAAATTGTTTTTTATTTTTTATTTTTTTATGAAGTTAATAACTTACTAGTTTTTGTGATGAACTTGAAAATGTCACCATTATACTACTGGGTGTTTGCTATAAATTTTTAGAATCATTTAATCATAGAATAAGCCGTGATTGATTGACAATTACAAGCTGGATATGTAAAAAGACCTAATAAATAATTAACATGTACACTAAAGATCACTTTTGGCCCTCTAACTTTGGATGTGTTTTCATTTTGGTCCTTTAATTTTGAAAGTTCTCATTTTGACTTGGGGGAATATATACATGCACTTGAACATATATATGAGAGACCAATATGAATATAAAAATTCATTCATATGTACATAAATGATATTTTAATGTAAGAAAACTAAAAAAATGATAGCATATTAATTATATTTTGTTTATCTGCTAAGGATTTTTTTTGCATGAATAAGCCGTTTTCTGATTTTTTTCAAAGTCCAAATTTCCCTATGCATAAAGTGATTTTTAATAGTTAGATAGACACCAAGTAAAACTTACTAAAATTATTTATATAATTATGTAATTATTTCAAAATTTTATTGTTTATTATACAAATCTTTATGAAGAATAAATTAAGAATTAAAAATTTTGAGGTCCTATTAGCTTTTATACATCACTGTGGAAATAAAAGTCTAGCTTCATTATTTTCCCTACCTTCTTTTTCTTTTTATAAGTTTTAAACCTTAAAAGGCATTGATAAAATAGACAATATTTTTTTTAATGAATTTGAACATATAAAAGATATAATTGCGTGTTGTTTATAAGCATGATAAAAAAAAAAATTAATATATAAACAAAAATTACATCAAACAAATTCACAGACAAATAAGGAAAAAATAAAAAAAGCAAATTATAATTGGGGAGGGGGGGGCAAAAGCTTTATTTATTTATTTTTTTTAGTTAGGAGAAATTCATAAGTTTTATTGCTTGTTGTGATCAAAGTCCCAAGGAGATAACATTACTATTTCGTCTGGTGGGTTATCCAGCTAGATTTTGGTTTCGTCTATTTTTAATTTTTATTGGCAATCCTGGCCTGCATGGGCCACTACTTTAAGTTTACATCTACTTGAATACAATGGAAGTTAAATTGTCTATGTTGAAGAAGTTGTTCAATCTAAAGATGGCAGAAGGTGCAACTGTGGCAATGCATCTGTATGAGTTAAATACGATCACAAATCAATTGTCCTATGTGGAGATTGAATTTGATGATGAAATCCGCACATTGATTGTTTTGGCTTCTTTACCAAATAGTTGGGAGCCTTGGGAATGGCAGTGAGCAACTCTATTGGAAAAGATAAACTCAAATATGATGATCTTCAAGATTTGATTCTAAGTGAGGAGGTTCGCAGGAGAGATGCATGCATAGACAATGCACAAGATCAAACTCTTGTCATAGAGAACAATGGTAGAAGCAGAAGTAAAAGAGCATAATGATCGGGATAAATTCAATGACAGATCAAAACCAAGAGATAGATCTCAGTTTAAAGAGACTAGAGAATATTTCCACTGTGGGAAAAGAGTCACTTAAGAAGATATTGTTGGCATTTGAAATTAGAACGGACTGATATAAAGATCAAGAGAATGATAATGAGAAGGATACTACAGTTGCTGTGACTGATGAAGAAGTTATAGTGCTCTAAGTTGAAAAGCAAAAGTGTGAGCATGTTAGTAACAATGATGATAAGTGGGTTGTTGATTTGATAGGTACCCACCATGCTATTCATACAAAAGAGTTGGTCACCACGTACAAAGTAGGGGACTTGGGTACCGTGAAGATGGGCAATACCAATTACTCGAAGATTGTGGGATTGGTGATGTGTGCATAAAAACCAATATTGGTTGCATAGTGATATTGAATGATGTACGACATGTTCTAGATTTACGTTTTAATTTGATCTTTAAATTAGCTATGGATCAGGCGGGTTATTGTAACCACCTAGGCAATGGAAGATGAAAAATTATCTTTGGTTGTTGCAAGAAGGCATATTTGTTGCGGTATGTATTGTATATGACTCATGTGAAGGCTTGTAAAAATAAGTTCAATGTTGTTAAAGTTATTGAGAAGACTGTACAGTGAAGAGTTGAGGTTAATTGTGTTGTTACCAAAGGAGTAAAATTTTCTCTATATGATAGTGCTACAGATGAGGAAGTGATATGTGATGAAGAATATAAAGATGACAAGCCGGCTACATGTGATAATGATAAAGTGAAAGATTATAAGGATCTTGAGTAAGGGGAGTAGCCTAGCTCCTATACTAGAAATTCTTGAACCGGTTACATGTGATAATAATGAAGTAAAAGAACTCCTATTCGAAATAGGAGACTTGATGCTTATAGAATAGAACTGTCCTATTATACTAGAATTAGGAGAAGCTATATGCATACTTATTGCTATATAAGCAATGTTTGTGTGAATGAAAAAAAAGGTGGAGCAGCCCTGAAAAAGAAAAGAGAGTGCCGCAATATTGAGAGAAGCAGAAGAAATTAAGAAGTTGTGCCGCCTAGGAGAGTAATGTGTAATATTTGGGGTTTTCTTTAAAGAGTTTTTGGGTGTTACAATCAAAGAGAGTTGTTGTATCCAGTGTGAGTGAATATCACAGTTGAATGAGTATCAATTTTTAGAGGTTAGAAATAATATATTATTGTTAGGGTAAATTACACTAACATCCCCTTATTTTAGGAAAACTAGACTCTCTACACCCGAATTTGGAGAAATGACACTCCGCTCCCAAATTTGCAAAATAATTAACACTCAACCTCATTTTTCCCAAGTTTTAACGGAATATTCTCCACTTAAACTTCAAATAATTGGAATATAATTTTTATTTTTAACTTTGGTTAATTAGGCATTGGTTAAAAAAATTAATAAAAAAATAAAAAATAAATAAAAATAAAAATAAAAAGGGGGTGGAGTGTTAATTATTTTACAAATTTGGGAGCAGAATGTCATTTTCTCAAACTAAGATGTAACAAGTCTAATTTCTCCAAAAGAAGGGATGTCAGTGTAATTTACTCTTATTATTATTTAGTAAGGATCGCAAGTTAGTCATAAACTTAAGAAGAACTATTGTAATTGATTTTATAATAATAAATTTATTCAAAATTGGTCCTATGATTTTTTCCTTCATAGAAAAATAAATTTTATGTAAATCTTTATATCTTATACGTGTTCTTTATTCCCGCACAATCCAAATAAAAAAAAAAAAAAGTGTTCTTCCAAGTATTCTAGGAATAAAGTTTATCAAAAAAAAAGTATTCTAGGAATAAAGACAACACAGCAGTTAGGAGGAACTTCCTCCATACCAGTTGAAACTAAACTTTAGCCCTTATAAAAGTGTAGTGGCCGGCTTTCCGTGATGGATGTCAGTCATCACGTCACACCATTGTCCATTGGACTTTGTAATTTCTATAGGCGGCGTGGAGCAAAATGATGGAGAGCTTTTGAAAATCGAGTTGCCGAGGACGTAGTCATTTTTACCCCCTCTAGTCGAGTACGGAGGAAACTGAAGATTAATTAAGTACATATATATATATATATTGGTCTGTAGGATGACCATGTCAAATAATCACGTGTCAAATTAAACACATTAATGATTGGGTTGACTGAATCACTTAAACAATTTCTAAACCCATTCAATTTTGGATGGTGAAAAATCTAATAGCATTTGGTAAAAAGTTTGAAGGAAATAAATGTCATAAAAAAATAATGTCATTCAACATATTAAACTATTACTATTAGAGCATTCCTATTAGCCTCTCTATTCGGGTAAAATTGAGTTAAAACGCGCAAAAATAGCAAAAACTCTTCTACATCAGACTCATCAAACGGGCAAATTTGCCGAGAGAATGAACAGTAACTCGCCCGTTTGAGGGAGCAACTGTTCATCCTCACCGTATAAAATAATCATTTTTTCTCTCTCTTGCTTTCTGTCTCCGGCGCCAAAAATAACGAAACAACACCAACAACAACAAAAACACAATCAAATCTGAAAAAAGAACAACAAAAACACAGTCCAGATCATGATGATTGATGGAGAAAGAAAGAAAAGAAGAAGCAGGGGGCATGAGAGAGATCAGAGATGGCTTAATTTTGTTAAAAATACAGAAAAAGAAAAGTGGGTTTTTTATAACTCAATAGGAATGCGTAGGCACACAGATCATGATTAAAGAGAGATCAGAGATTATGTTAAAAATACAGAAAAAGAACTCAATCGTAGGCAAAGGATTAAATTTATGCGACAAACGAGTTGGAGCACCAGATTGTTAGTAAATACTAAATTCTAAATCTTACTCCAAAGCACGTGAAAGACATGACGTTCGATAAAACGGTGCGAACGAGCCACATGGTCCACGAGCCACAGTCCACGGCTAATAGCACACGTTTCGAGACGGCGTAAGCGACATGGTCCACAGTCCACAGCCACAAGCATGATAGCGGCCGAATAGCATTGTTCCAAACTAAACCGAGTCATTTACGGAAAAGGAAAAAGAAAAGCCAAACACACAAAGACACTAGTTGCTTGCACGAACCGGTGATGTGCAAATTATTGAGGCGGGATTGTTGTTCTCTGCTTCTCACCTCGAGGCGGTGACTAATGATAGAGATATATTTTTCCCAGAAATTTTAGGATTTGTTTTTGTTAGTAAATGATTATTTTTGTTTGGCCAAAATATATCTTTGATCACTAATGTTTATATAGGTTGCATATTTGGTTTCTAAGTTTGAAATACGTGTAATTAGTCACTAACATTTAAAAAATGTATACCATTTATTCTTAAGGATTAATACGCTCATCTTTTGAAATTTTAAAAACTAAAAATCACCATAAGGATCAATAGTGTAAGTATTTCAAACATTAACTCGTTAAATACTAATTGTATACATTTCAAACATTAGACTTAAAGTACGACTTGTGTAAGCATTAGAGACCTAGTTTGCCCTTTTTGTTTTATGTTTTGAGAAGGCCACCAGCCACAAGAATATATGGGTTGATCACCAATTTATTTTGTTGGGGCCTTTTTGTTCCACTATTAATTTGGGGCTAAATATAATTCTTTTGGATCCAAGCTTTCAAAGCTTATATACCTATATACATGTTTAAAAAAAAAAAAAAATCAAATTTCAAGGGACTTAGTTTAATGTAGGTCCATCATTGGTCAAGAGACTAAATAGGATTAGTACACACCCCCAAAAACATGCATGCATGTATGTTAGGACGGCACAAAGAAGGTTAGATGATAAGGATTTTTACCCACAATTGAATGATCTTATGTTGAATATGTGATAATTTACAAGACCATTATTTTTTGAGATTGCAAAGTTGACATCGAGCTATTTCCCAACCTCACAATTTCAATCTCCCACTTATTATTTCTCACCCTCACCTCCATCCTCTTCAACTAATTCCCCAAATTCTTTAACCCATAACTTTCACTTTCCCCTAAAAACCTTCTACTCGGGATCGCCGGAGAATTTCCTCGTCAGATGCTGGACTTGTGGTCACGTGGCCAAAGTGGCACTGTTTCTCGTCTGTGATTTGTGTCGCACCATTCAACCTGTGGATCAGTCTGTCGACTACTTCCACATATTCGGATTGTAAGTTTTTTATTTTTATTTTTCATTTTGAATTGATTAGTTTGTCTATTATATGATTTTAACTTTGGTAGGGAGAGGAAGTTTGATATTGGGGTTGAGAATCTGGAGGGCAAGTACAAAGAGCGGCAAAAGAAATTGCACCCTGATCTAGTTCACTCCAAATCTGAGGTCAGTCAGTCTATCAAATTCTTCCTTTTGTATGTTTGGAAAATCTTGTTATTATATTAAGTGGCAGAATAGCTTTTTTTTCTAAAATTGTGTCTCTAAAACATAATTTTAACATGTTTTAGAAATACAATATTGTGGGATTGGTGATGTGTGCATAAAAACCAATGTTGGTTGCATAGTGATATTGAAGGATGTACGACATGTTCCAGATTTACGTTTTAATTTGATCTTTAAATCAGCTATGGATCAGGCGGGTTATTATAACCACCTAGACAAATGGAAGATGAAAACTTACCAAATGATCTTTGGTTGTTGCAAGAGGACATATTTGTTACGTATTGTATATGTCTCATGCGAAGGCTTGTAAAATGAAGTTCAATGCAGTTAAAGCTATTAAGAAGACTCCAAAGTTACGAGTTAAGGTTAATTGTGTTGTTACCAAAGGAGTAAAATTTTCTATATATGATAGTGCTACAAATGAGGAAGCGATATTTGATGAAGAGTATAAAGATGACAAGCTGGCTACATGTGATAATGATGAAGTGAAAGATTCTAAGGGTCTTGAGCAGGGGAGCAGCCTAGCTCCTATACTAGAGATTGTTGAACCGGCTACATGTGATAATAATGAAGTAAAAGAACTCCTATTCGAAATAGGAGACTTGATGCTTATAGAACAAAATTGTCCTATTCTACTAGATTTAGGAGGAGCTATATGCATACTTATTGCTATATAAGCAATGTTTGTGTGAATGAAAAAAAAGGTGGAGCAGCCCTAAGAAAGAAAAGAGAGTGCCGCAATATTGTTATTGTTATTGTTATTATTGTGAGTGAATATCACAATTGAATGAGTATTAATTCTTAGAGGCTAGAAATAATCTATATCTATGTATAAATTAAAGCAAAAGACATTGTCATCTTTTTGCCACGTGGCATCTAAGGCAACGTCTTCTGCTTGACACGTAGTATCTTATGTGGCATATGAATTAAATAAATTAAATTAAATATCTACTACCTTATAATAAAAACTACACCATTAATAAATTAAATACCTACTACCCAATTAAATGCTCATATTTAATAAATTAAATAGTCTTATTAATTAATTCAGATATAAATAAATATATTGCAGCCAAATCTGTTATATGTTATTTCAAATATGCATTTAAATTACAATTTGGGCATTTGCCTCAATGGTCATTCCTTTCCCCAAAAAGTTCCACCCCTTTGTTTGTGAGTGCTTGGGTTCGATCCTTGGGTTTATATCAATTTATATTATATTTTCTTTTTGTTTGCATATTTTATTTTTGATTGCATCTAATTTACTTACTATTGTATAATTATTTTCTAATATTTAATATTTGAAATAATTTTAATATATTCTTATTATTTTATTTATTTTTTCACAACTTTCAAAATACCAACTTTTCTCTTTTTTTTTCTATCCTCCTTCTATACACCGTAGCATATTCCCCTCTTTTCTTTTTTTTCTTTTTTCTTTTTTCCTTTCCTTTTTTCTCCTCCACCCACGTATACTTCTCTGCTTTTTTTTTTTTTTTTTACTTTCTGATACTATTTTTGCATATAAATATTTCCTTGATCTTTTATTTTTTCTTGTATGCTAAATACTTCAACTTCTGTTTTTTTTTTTGAGGGTAAGTGTTATTATAAATTATTTTCAAACTCATATTAGATTGATGAGGCAACATTCAAATTATCTGAGATTTAGACATAATGGACTATCATTTAGAGATAACCAACGAGGCATTTGTTTTTTATTTATTTTATTAGAGGGAATATATCTTAACATTTTTTTTTCTATGTGTTAAATTTTCCTAAGAGATACGTGTTAGACTTAAGATGACATTGTCTTTTTATTTCTGTGGACCATTTGTTATATGATAATTTCTAAGGTCATAGATATTTTTATGTGATTATTAATAAGTGATAATTGCCAGTATGATGTTGAGAAACAAAAGAACTCAAAAAAGTGGATGGGTAATATGTGACAAATGTAGATTTATTTTACTCGTTTGTAAGTTAAATATGGAAACCTCTAAACATTTAAATCCCTATATGAAACAATTGAGGTTTACCAAAGTGATTAAATTAAAACAATGAAGTGATTTTTTTTTTTTTTTGGCTCTGATACAACCCCGGATATAAACCCCATTAAAAGGAATGATGCAATGGCTTTATTGTATTTCTTTTAGACTTAGAATTATTTGATGAAATATAATAAAAATCATATAATACATTTGTGAGATATAATAAAAATGATAATTTCTTTTTTAAAAAGAAAATATTTCATTATTTACACTTTCTTCTTTTTCTTTTATTTTTTATATTAAAGTCTCTTTCAGTTAAGTTGTTTTGTTAGAAACATATTTTTAGAAAATAAGAAAAAAACCACCATTGTGATATAGTTAGTTACATATTTGATATAATTAGTATAAGACTTGAGAGAAACTTTGTAATTAATTTTATAATAATGAATTTATTCAAAAATTTTCCTATGATATTTCTCTTTATAGAGAAATAATTTTTATGTAAATCTTTATATCTTGTAAGTGTTATTTATTTCAACATTCCACATATTCATATTCATGAATAAAGACAACACAGCGGTTAGAGGAACTTCCTCCAGAAGAGCATTCCCAACCGAGGAGCTAAAACCCAATTTTAGTTATAATAGATGATACTGTTCACAAAATATCACAAAAAATACACCCAACCAGTGCACTAAAATATCATTCTTTTTTACACAATGGTACAGTAACCTATAAAAATATAGGTTACTGTGCAAACCTGTAAACTTATTTCTTTTTTTTTATTCACTCTTTCTCTCTCCTTTCATTTTTCTTTTTTTTCTCTGATCTACCTCTCTCTCACGCAGTGCTCTCTGCTCTTCCCCACTTCATCTCTCAAGACTCTGTTTTTTCTTTCCTTCTCTCCATTTTTTTTTTTTTTTTTTTTTTTTTTTCTTTTTTTTTTTTTTTTTTTTTGTTTGAGAAGGAGCCTATGATATTTCTCTTTATAGAGAAATAATTTTTATGTAAATCTTTATATCTTGTAAGTGTTATTTATTTCAACATTCCACATATTCATATTCATGAATAAAGACAACACAGCGGTTGAGGAACTTCCTCCAGAAGAGCATTCCCAACCGGGAGCTAAAACCCAATTTTAGTTAGAATAGATGATACTGTTCATAAAATATTCACAAAAAATACCCTCAACCGTGCTCTAAAATAGCATTTTGTTTTACACAATGCTACAGTAACATCTAAATATACACATTACTGTGCAAACTTGTAAACTTATTTCTCATTTTTTTATTCACTCTTTCTCTCTCCTTTTCTCTGATCTCTCTCTCTCTCTCTCTCTCTCTCTCTCTCTCTGCTCTCTCTTTTCCTCTCTCATCTCTCTCTCACTCTCTTCTCTCCTCACTTCTCTTTCTGTTTTTTTCTTTCCTTCTCTTCTCTCATTTTTTTTTGCTTTTTGTTTGAGAAGGAGTTGCCGACGTGGATCTATGGTTGATGGTGGGTTTCAGTTTTGCGGCGAGTTTAATGGTGGGTTTTGGTTTTGCAGCGGGTTTGATGGATGGGTTTCGATTTTATAGGTTTGTGGTTATGGGTTTGCCGGCGTGGGTTTGTGGTGGCTTGGGTTTGTGGGTATGGATTTGCCGACATGGGTTTGTGGTGGATCGGTGGTGGTTCTGTGCAGTGTGTGGTGGGTTTACGGGTATGGTGATTGTCAGTGGTGACTCTGTGCAGTGTGTGGTGGTTTACGGGTATGGTGGTTGTGGGTTTGCAGTGGACCGATTTTGACAGTGGGTTTGTGGTTGTTATGGGTTGTAGATTTTGTGGTGATGGTTGATGGAATTTTGTACTGTTCCCATCTGTAATTTTTGTTCAGCAGAGTCGTAGAAGTGGGACGGAGAGGTGAGAGAAAAAGAGATATGAGAGGTTATTTTAAAAAAATATATATAAAATTAAAAGATTATTTTAATATGATATATTGTAAAATAAAGAATAGTGTGAAGTGTTTTATAAAAGTAGTAACTAAATTAAAAAAATAACTTTTTGAAGATATGAAATAGAGAAGGGATCAAAACCGACTGGAATGCTATAACAGTTTAAAACTAAACTTAGAGCATTCTTATCAGTGTTAATATTTGGGCGAAAACAGCAAAAAATGGGGAGGAGGCAGCAAAACTCTCAAACATCAGCCTCCCTATACCATTGAAAACCCGTGGTTGATGAACAGTAGCTCGTCCAACTTAAGGAGCTACTGTTCATCCTTCGGGGAATAAAAAACATTTCTTTCTCTCTCTTGCAAGCTGTCTACCGCGCCAATAATAACGGAAACACCAACAACAACAACAACAACGACACAGTAAATCTTCAATACCCCAAATAGAAAAAAAAAAATGATGAGCAGTAAAAGAAAAAAGAAAAAAAAAATGAGAAAGAAAAATACGTGAGGCAGTAACAAAACAATGGAGGCTCAAAACCAAAAAAAAAATAAAATCAAGCACTGCTAAGAAAGAAAGAAAGAAAGAAAGAAAGAAAATAAAGGGGGAGACGCTGAGAAAGAAAGAAGAAAAAAAATGAAGGGGGAGACGCTGAGAAAGAAAGAAGAAAAAAAATGAGGGGGAGACGCTGGAGAAAGAAAGAAAGAAAGAAGAAAGAAGAAAGAAAGAAGAAAGAGAAGGGGAGTAGAAAAAGTGGGAGGGGGTACGTGGGTGATGGGGAAAAAAAGGAGAAAAAAAAAAGAAAAAAGAAAAAGAGGAGAAGTATACGTGGGTGGAGGAGAAAAAAGGAAAGGAAAAAAGAAAAAAGAAAAAAAGAAAAGAGGGGGAATATGCTACGGGTGTATAGAAGGAGATAGAAAAAAAATGAGAAAAGTTGGTATTTTGAAAGTTGTGAAAAAATAAATAAAATAATAAGAATATATTAAAAAATAGAATAGTAAAGTTAGAATAGGGAGTCTGATACAGTGGTGCTTTAGCTAAACTAGCAAAAGTGGGTTTTTTAGAACCAAATTGGCAAAAAAAATACTGAGTCTGATGAGAATGCTCTTAAGCCCCTATAAAAGTGTAGTGGCCGGCTTTCGTGGTGGATGTCAGTCATCACGTCACACCGCTGTCCATTGGACTTTGTAATTTCTATAGGCGGCGTAGAGCAAAATGATGGAGAGCTGTTGAAAATCGAGCTGCCGAGGACGTAGTCATTTTGACCCCCCCTAGTCGAGTACGGAGGAAACTGAAGATTAATTAAGTACATATATATATATATATATATTATATGCATGGGCGGATCCACACTAAGGCCAGGGTGGGCACGTGCCCACCCTCAAATATTTTTTTAAAAAATTAGTAGGTATATAGTATAAAAAATAATTGGATATTATAAAGTGTCCACCCTCAATTTTTTGGATAATTTTACAATATCCACATTTTTTTTGTGTGTGTGTTGTACTTTTAATAGAAAAAATGTCATATTGATGGTATTAGTGTCACACATGATGGTAATTACCCCACATATATTGGTACCTATGATCACATTAATTGATACCCTAAATTTTTATTTATTTATTTAAATTTAATACATATAAAATTGGAGAGTATTAACATCACATTGGATAGCACTACCATCACATATGATGACAACTACATCATATTTGATAATAACAATTGAGTGGGTACCAAACTCACAAAAAGATTGAGTATTGTAGAATGATCCTAATTTTTTTGTTAAATTTTTTTCTAGTTAGATATATAACTTACAATCAAACTTACCAGTTGCGATTACCACTGTTAGAAGATCATTTTCAGCTATGAAGATTGTGAATAATCGATTACGTAGTCGGATGAGTGATCAATGGATGGATGACAACTTGTATGTATACATAGGGAAAGACATTTATCGTAGTATTAATAATAAAGTTATAATGTAACGCTTTCAAAATATGAAACACATGTCAAAATCAATTGTAAAAAGCTATAATGAGCTTCTTGTTTATTACTTTTTGGTTATATAAATAAAGTATATTGGCTTTTGGCATTTTTTGTATTATGTCTATTAAACTTTTGGATTAAAAGGTACCCACCCTAGATTGAATTCCTGGATCCGCCCCTGTATATTAGGATGACCGTGTGTCAAATAATCATGTGTCAAATTAAACACACTAATGATTGGGTGGACTGGATCACTTAAACAATTTCTAAACCCATTCAATTTTGGATGGTGAAAATCTAATAGCATTTGGTAAAAAGTTTGGAGGAAATAAATGTCATAAAAAAATAATGTCATTCAACATATTAAACTACTACTATTAGAATATAGAGGGAAAAAACGCTACCATAGGAGACATCACATCCAGATCATGATGATTGATCCATGAGAGAGATCAGAGATGGCTTAATTTTGTTAAAAATACAGAAAAAGAACTCAATCGAAGGCACACAGGATTAAATTTATGCGGACAAACGATTTGGAGCACCAGACTGTTGGTAAATACTAAATTCTAAATTCTAAATCTTACTCCAAAGCATGTGAAAGACATGACGTTTGATAAAACGTTGTGAACGAGCCACATGGTCCACAGTCCACAGTCCACAGCTAATAGCACACGTTTCGACCGACGGCGTAAGCGACCTGGTCCACAGTCCACAGCCACTAGCATGATAGCGGCCAAATAGCATTGTTCCAAACTTTTAATTTCCGATACCAAATAGCAAATAACCAAAGTACCATACTAAACCGAGTCATTTACGGAAAGGAAAAAAGAAAAGCCAAACACACAAAGACACTAGTTGCTTGCACGAACCGGTGACGTGCAAATTATTGAGGCGGGATTGTTGTTCTCTGCTTCTCACAATCTCACCTCGAGGCGGTGACTATTGATAGAGATATATTTTTCCCAGAAATTTTAGGATTTGTTTTTGTTAGTAAATGATTATTTTTGTTTGGCCAAAATATATCTTTGATCACTAATGTTTATATAGGTTGCATATTTGGTTTCTAAGTTTGAAATACGTGTAATTAGTCACTAACATTTAAAAAATGTGCACCGTTTGTTCTTAAGGATTAATAATCACCATAACTCGTCTTTTGAAATTTTAAAAATTAAAAATCACCATAAGGATCAATAGTGTATGTATTTCAAACATTAACTCGTTAAATACCAATTGTATACATTTCAAACATTAGAGACTTAAAATACGACTTGTGTAAGCATTAGAGACCTAGTTCACCCTTTTTGTTTTATGTTTTGAGAAGGCCACCAGCCACAAGAATATATGGGTTGATCACCGATTTATTTTGTTGGGGCCGTTTTGTTCCACTATTAATTTGGGGCTAAATATAATTCTTTTGGATCCAAGCTTTCAAAGCTTATATACCTATATACATGTTTAAAAAAAATAATAAAAAAAATCAAATTTCAAGGGGCTTAGTTTAATGTAGGTCCGTCATTGGTCAAGAGTCTAATAGGATTAGGTACACACCCCCAAAAACATGCATGCATGTTAGGACGGCACAAAGAAGGTTAGATGATGAGGATTTTTACCCCCACACATTGAATGATCGTTGAATATGTGATAATTTACAAAGCCATGTATTTTTAATTAAATAACTTATTTGAGATAAAAGACAATCTTTTCTTAAAGCAAACATGGAAACACATAATTACATAGTATGCAATTTTAGAGTCTATTTAGCCAAAATTTCGTTGTTTATAAGTAAAACATGTTTTTTTTAAATAAAACAATCAATTAAACATAAATTCATCTAAACATGCTAGCTCTTTCAAACTAAGTTTTCAACCATTGGTTGAGTATCAATAGCAAAAAGAAATAATAAAGAAATCCATTAGTAGAAGCAAAGACCCATTAAATCATTATAATCCATCCAAAAGTAGGGCCTTAGGAGTTAGAAGTTAGAAGTTAGAAGAGAAGATGAGAAGAAGCAACAAAACAAACACAGCCCACCAAAGAAAAAACATATTTGCCTATTTTGTTCTAACCCAAAAAATTTCCCACGCCACGACTTCAAACCACCAAACACATAAAAGGCGTCTACGTGTTCGAACCCATCACCACTTTAAATCACCAAAAACATTACTATAAACAATATAACGCGCCCCAAAAAATACAGAGAGAAAAATAAAAATAAAAATCTCTCTCTCTCTCTTTCTCTGCTTCTTTCATTCTCAAACTCTCTTATCTTTTCACCACCTCTCTCTTTTCTTCGTTAACCGCTAGATCGAATATGGGTCCGATCGTGTTGACTCAGCTGGCTACGGGTCTGAGCGTTTTAGCCGGGGCAGCCTTGGTCAAATCGGTCATGGACCAGAAAACCATGGCGGGTCCATTTCCGAGGTGTCCCAGCTGTAACGGAACGGGTCGTGTCGCGTGCTTGTGTTCTCGTTGGTCAGACGGTGATTCCGGGTGTCGGACATGTGCCGGGTCGGGTCGTATGGGTTGCAGCAGTTGTGGTGGGACCGGTACGGGTCGGCCCTTACCGGCCCAAGTCTCTGTACGGACTCCGAATCGTCCTTCTTAACCGGTTCGTGTTCAGATATTTACTACAGTCCCGTTCTCTCTTATATATATCTTTTTTGAAATTGAATTATGTAATATAAAGTTCATTATGATACTATTAAGTGAGAGAGAGATATGGGAGATTATTAGGTTCTAATTGTAATGACCATACTGTATTGAAATTCTTATAAAGTGGGATAAGTTTATAATCTAATTTTTGTTTAGTGAATGACAAATTGCTTGCTTATTGTAGCTTGGTTCACTTATTTAAGTTATTTGAATCGAAAATTACCATTTGTTTTAGGTTGATTTTGATATTATGGTTGAAATCTTGTTAGTACAAACTCAATTATAGGGATTTCTAGCTTCTTCTTCTTTTTTTAAATATGGGTTAGGATTAAAAAAAAAATGGAAAATAGATTTTTTTTGGGGCAGAAAAGAGATAAGATAGAATATTTCTCAAAATACTTACTAAATTTGTTTTGAAAACACAAAACAAAAGCACTTACCAAACATGCCCTTGAAGTTCCGTGCACTTTTCAAATTCAGTTCGTTGGAGGCACTTCTTTGTAGTGCATATTCTAGAAATGTTTTTGGAAAGGTCGACTCTGTTTGAATAACACAAAGTAAGTAATGGTAAATTGGTTAACCCAGAACTTAGAATTGAAGGTATATATGGCAACCTGAGGTGGTTTGCTCATTTTGTACCACAGATAAAATTTTGGCGCATGCACCAAACCTCTCTAATTCTAATCTTCTATGGAACGATGGACCAAAAACTTGGTGTCATTACGGCTTTGCATAAGCTTTATAGATTTCAAATTTTTAGATCCAAGGCTGAGCAACTAGAAAAAAAATTAGTGCGAGGAAAATTTATCTGAGCCATGTTTACCTCTATTTGCTGTGGAAATCTTCATGAATCATGATGATGGGGTTCGTATGGTTAGGATTAACATTTTACTGATCGGTATTTGATAGTTGGCACGCCAATATTAAATTCAGCTCAAATTTCAACATCTATGTAACATGTCCCACTTTTTTAAAGAAGAGATACAATAATATGCCTTCGATCTCAAGTTGCATTCATTTTTAACTTCTTTAATTGTGTGCAATCCACCTTTCTGTGGTTGTAGTATCTAATGCATGTCAGCTGGCATCCAAGTAGATGATTAAGTGACCTCAAACGTAAGAATGGTTTTAAAAAATGAAAAATCTGTTCCATTCTGTTTGAACTTATTTTTACAGTCCGACGCGCTTGGCCCAAGAAAATAGGCTTCATGTTTTTTGGCCCCAAAAATTGGCAAAGGTCCAATCACTAAAGACAGGATGAAACAAGTTTCACCTCTACCTACCACAAATGGGTGGAATGTTGGGTGTTTATGCTGGATTTTGCATCTCCATATCAACAGTTGCTCAACCAAAACACACGAATGGAACCCTTGCAAATATCAAAGAAAAATGCATTAGGAGAACCACCAAGGTGAGCCCTGGTGGAGGACCTTTCAATGCCAAAATCTGTCTCAATTTTTTATGAATATCATTGTATTTTTTAGGGTTGCTGTATCATACCTTGGGGTTGGAGACAATTTATGATATTTATAGAATTTGGGGGGAGACACATGGCCTTCCAAGAGCTCTTGGATCCGATGGCGAGCTGTCAAGCATATCGTATCAAGCTCATTTGGATAAGGGATTAGTGATCAAAATTTTACTATGTTGGAAGGGTCGATGGTCGTCTATGTAAGATGCGTGTGAACCATCGTTCAATTCTTGGATTTGACGACATTCATTATAGGCTTAGAAATATCCCCTTCAATTTCTTAAGGCCATGAGGAAGTGCATATTTGTCTCCATTTATGGGCCCAATTATAGATTCTTTTTCATTGTGGGTTTGAATTTTTATTATACTCATCATTGGGTAAATAATTGGTCAAGCTTGAAACTAAATGGATATGTAAACAGATGAAAAATGAAGCAAGACGGATATAAAATCTCAAAGCCCAAACTTGTTCTTAACGAAGCTACTACTTGGGCTTAAAATTGTTTACATCATGTGGTCTAAGCCTGCATGAAAACCTAAGGGGAAAAGTGTGGGAGACAAAAAATGCATTTTGCTTCCTCGTATTTTGGGCAACATGGGCAGCCTTGTAAATAGGTTTGGAGTGCTTGCAAGCCCATGATGGATGTACTATGCAAAGAAGCTGAATACACACGGGGACTCACCGACTTGCTGAATAAATATTCACACCCGCTCAATAAAAACTCACGCCCACGATCTCAAATATGCATTTAATGTTGATTTAATCATAATTAATACGTGTTGTCTTGAACCCACAAATTTAGCAGTTCCAAAAGACTTCATTCCCTACATGACAAAGGATCCGAGAGCATTGCCATTTGCCAGTCTTTTCTCAGTGTTGGTAGTCAACATATCCGTGGACTTGCTGTTTGGTCTCCACCCCCTCCCCGGGTGGTGAAGCTTAATGTGGATATTGGTTTTACCAATGACAGCTTCAATTGCGGTTGTGGCCAAAGACTCTTTTGGCGCCATTTTGCAATGTTGGTTGATGAGCTGCAATACCACGGATCCATGCCTAGCTGAGGCACTCGCAATTGTCTAGGCTCTACAATTAGCCAGCCTAGAGAAGTTGGTTGATATTCAAGTGGAAGGGGATGCTCAAGTTTGCATCAATGCTATTAATGGACCTATTGCTGATATTCCTTGGAAGATTTTACCAGTTATTTCAAATGTTAAAGTTTTAGCTTCTGCTTTTAATTCTTGTTCCTTTTTTTGGGTAAGGCAGAGTGCCAATTCAGCGGTGCACTCACTGGCCAAAGCGGCCTCAGCCTTTCCTGCTTGCTTTCATTGTAACAACTCCAATCTACTTCCCTTTGTTCGTGAGACTTAGATTAGAGATCTGGGTTAGTCTTGTTTTATGAAAATTCGCAGTTTAGCCAAAAAAAAAAAAATACAAGACAACGAACCAAATTGAACTAGATCAACCAACCTACCTTGTTCGGCACAAAAAGAAACCAAACCAATTTTTCATAAACTACACGCACAAATCCTGCTAATACCCACGGTTTGGAGTGCTTGCAAGCCCATGATGGATGTACTATGCAAAGAAGTTGAATACACACGGGGCGACTCACTGACTTGCTAAATAAACATCCAAAAGACTTCATACCCTATATGACAATGAACCAAATCGAACTAAGATCAACCAACCCACCTTGTTCGGCACAAAAGGAAACCAGTCCAATCTTTCATAAACTGCACGCACGGATCATGCTAATACCCACCGTTTCGAACAAATTCTTCCTTCCTTCTAAAGGATTTTTGCAGAACTTCTACATTGATTAAAGCAAGGCCATGAAGGGTTTTCGGCAATTAAATCACCTCCACCAAACTTTATGTTTCAATTAATTGCTAGCATAAAACTTTTGTTTCTTACATTCTGGCATTCAACAAGTCCAACATTGAGTCTTCCTTTAATTAAGTAGCACAAATGAAATTCTCTCTTTCTCTCTTTTCAACTAACTTCTATCTTCTCTCATTGATGTGAATTATTACTCATATTCAATTTGCTCTCATCCTCTCTCACTATGTTATCGTACTGATTTAGCAAGACAAAAAATGCCCCAATAACTGTCATACCCAATAACTATCATAGCTCATTTTGCTAATGTAAATAACGAATTTGACCCCCCTCCCCCCAACAGAACGAGTCTAAGAACCCATTGATCAAAACTCTACGCATGGCAAGACAACAAAAAGAACCCAATATTTTTGGCGACTTGACCAGGGAGTCAGTAGCATTCTTGTTTGAAGCATGCCACCAAAATCACGAAGCATGCAGAGAGGGGGAACTATCAAGATGAATATGCCTTCTCATAGCTAGTCCAAACCTTCAATCTGAAGATGGTTTCTCCCAGCACCATCATGAGTAGAATGAAGTTAATTAGGGGGCTGTAAAGACATAAATTACCCTGTTGCATAGGATGCTGCAGAATATGCAAAAGCCTAATATGAACTTGCCAAAGTTGTTCATCAAATGAATGAGGCCAAATTCTCCACAAAAAATCCAGAGCAACAATAAGAATCGACTACAGCCGGGCTGATCAAGAAAAAATGTAGAGATTCTTGTCACGACCCGATCAGATTGGCACTTCAACACTTCGAAAAATTTATTGATCAAAGAAAATGAAGAAAGATGCAGACTCAACATAAAATTGCATCAAGCCTTAAAACTCAAATATCCATTAAAGATTAGGAGTAATTACAAGCACATACGCGGACCCAAATATATACAAATAATCCCAAGTCCAAGTCATTCAAACAAAAATACAGAAACAAGAGAAACCCACTATAGTCAAATGAATGGGAGCACGTTAATGCGTCTTTTGAAAGTGAGTTAAGACCATTAGATTTTAGTATGGTTATCAACTCACAAGTTTATTAGAGTGAGTTAGAAAAGGCCTCAACTTTGACCAAGCTGAAGTCTTCTCAAAAGACACTTTGATAAATGAGAGATACTCATGACTTATAAATTACACAATCCAAGAAAACTTGGGAAATGTGGGACTCTCTCAATATGCCCCAAATTGGTTCCATTACGGGTTCTTTAAGATCTAGTGCCTTATTTTTCACAGAAACAAATAGTATCGCTGTTCTGCTCGACCCTCAGTTGTTGGACAATGTTGAAGAGCAGCAAGACATTTATATTCACAGATTGACCCTGAATCAACCGTAGGGTGCTCTGTCTTTTGTGCAAGGAGAAGCTCCTAGATTTATCATATATCTATCATCTCATGTATGTTAGATAATTCCATGGATGAATATCATTAATTACTACCTGAACTTATATTCATGGCATCTAAATTAATAGAGGTATTTGTACATTGGATTAACATTCTGTAGAAGACATAAACAGACAATACAAGTTCCAATGAAACAAGTACTTCTTTCTGAAAAATACACATCTTATAAGAATAGGCAAAGATGTTCACCCAAAGTCTCTCCCACACTTGAAATCACAGGCAACATTCTTCCTTGCTTTCTCACTTGGGGGTGAAAGCCTGTAATAAACCATAAAAACAGTTAGCACAAGCAACTAACACTATATCATGTAATAATTATAAAAAGTTGTTGCTTTAATTCTTGTACTTACAGCAAAAACATTGGCATGACCAGGATCAGCAAGGTGGGTAAAGAGGTTGTCAATGGGGCCTGTGCCAGTGTAAATGTGTTGGAACCAAGCACCCATCACAGCCAGCATTGCAAGCCTTCCATTCTTGATCTCTTTTGTCCTCAACTCCTTGACCTTCTCAGGAGAACCAGATCCCCAACCAAGTGGGTCGAACCAAAGTCCTCCGGGATAACCAACGTCTGTCCCTGTGAGCTTGTTGTTGGGGAAGATGGGGTCTGTGTTTACGGACCCTGGCTTGAGGATGTCTGCCCATCGTCTTCCCTCGGCCCAGCCGATTAAGATTAGCTCAACAACAAAGAGGGTGGTTGTGTCAGTGAAGTATTCCAGCTCTCCAGCAGTGTACCATGAAGGAGTGTTCAGGATACCAATCTTTGTTAGGAACTCTGGAATGAAAATACCCGCTGCACCTAACATTGCCCATCTGCAGTGCACAATCTCTGATTGTACGTTCCATCTCAGGGCCTCAGGATCAGATGCTGTTAAAGAACCCATATTACAACATTTTTAAAATAAAATAAAAAAAGCATAGCCTCGGCACCATCATTGTAGAAGCTGCGGTATGCTGCTTGAATTCTAGTGAAGACCATAGAAAAGTAGTTCTCATTATCTCATACCATGTTAAATTATTGATTGTCCCAAAAGCTTAAACTATTAAGAAACACTGAATTTAATCATTTAACTATAATTCTAACTAGTCATCGGTAATCATATTGGCACACTTTTAACTCAAAAGCTTAAATAAATCAAATTAGGCCTAACAATGTTATATTAGTCATTCACTTTCATCATTATTATGATGATATGTACTTTACTACTTAACTAATCACATCACTCACACATAAATATTCAAACAAAGGAAATAGGAAGTTATTTGGGTTGAACTTACAAAGACCCAGAGGATCAAAACCGAAGTCTCCAGGGAGGCTGCCATCAAGATATGGAGGAGGGACGCTGCCTGGGAACCAGAGAGGCCTATTAGGTTCATACACTGTACACACCGCAACCGATCGTTGTGCGTTTGGTGCTGTGTATTTTCTCATGACTCTCAGTTTCCTCCCACTAAGGAAAGAAGCTTTTGTTCCACCCAATATAGTTCCATTCTTCTGGGAACTGCAATATAATACGTTCATAATTAATTAACTATAGCCAATTCTCCATATATTCCAATTTGATCAGCAAACTTTTATTAGAAAACTTATTAAAATTACAGTCAGTAATGTTAAGCTCTAATCGTGATTATACGTGTCATTAATATAATATGGTGATCATGTATGTTGTAAACTAGCTAGAATTAGATCATTTGAGTAAATAGTAATATATAATTTTTTTAATCAACTTGGTTGTATGTTAAGAAAACTTGCCTGGGGGAAGAGATGGCCACAGCTGCAATTGCAGAAGAAGCACAAACAGAAGCCATTTTAGGCTTTCAGCCAAGATAATGTTCTACACTGAATTGGTGCTGAGTTTGATTGGTGTATGAGAAGCAAATAGATGAAAATCTGTTAATGTAAGCAGGGGCTTATCTTAAAGGATAGGAGAGTGAACTTGCAATTGGATATTAGGTTGCCATGTGGCATACAGAATCTGATAGTAACCCCCTCCACCTCCACTTCTTTAGGCTTACCTGGAAAAATCAGGACTCGGTGGTTCAAATTGTTCACACATGTGGCTCATATATCTAATAATCTATTGCAATAGTATGAGTCAATGACACACCACGGGCCCAGAATCCTTTAATGCCTTTTGCCAATATTCGAAAATAGATTAATCTCCTTCACATGCATTGAAATGTTTATGGTCTCCTTGACCTTAAGCTGTAGTGATTCACACTTCACAGCCCAATGAAGCAACTAGCAAGTCAGTAGAATTTAATGGATTTTATTTACACGACCAACTTGTGGCCCAATCTTACTTTAAAGGCTGGCCTCTAATTCTAGATTCAAGATAAGGCTTATTTTGATAATAACAAAATGCCCATCCAATTGAAATGGGTTGGACAGAACCCATCTATTTTAGCAGGGCTTAAGTTAGAGTTCATGGCTATGCTTGTATTCATCCCAAATTCTCAATAGTTCACTTTTGCAATTGATCAACCCCACCCATTTCTCTTTATATGTCAACAATAGGTAGCATTGAATTTTATAAGAAAATATATTTTGATTAAAATATAAGTGTTATAAATTCATAACTGCAATACCTACAACATAACCTCTCTTCTTCTTTTTTTATTGGAAACCATTTAAGCTAGCACATGGTAAGCTTCTTTTTCTTGAAGAAATTTCCTAGGTTTCCAGTCTGTGATGCCTTTAAGGCTCTTACTTTTTTTTTTGATAGAAACGAAATTTTTATTGAAAAACAAACATACATTATACAACCCTACTACGAGGGAAACAAAGCCCTACAAAGAGGACGGCAAGAGTGACATACGTCACAGTTAAAAACCCTACAACGAGGGCAGCAGTACATAACCATAACAACAACAAGAAGGAAACAAAGATAACAACAAAAAACAACAACAAAATAACCAACAGCAACCACAATAACATCAGAACCATTCGGCACAAAATTTGCCTCCAATCCAGCAGATGATAAGAGCAACCACAGCAATTGTTGTCCGGAACAGCAGCAAGTTTGGAAACTTGAACCCAGTTAACATACCATAGGTAAGTCGAATCGAAATTGCCTTGGATGGCCGTGCGATTCGGGTGTGATAGGGGCCCTTCAAGTAAGGGTTTGGAAGAATCTACCTCAGAGGTAGAATAAACGAGATAAACTCGCACCGGGAGAAATCCCCAAACCGGATGCCCCCCAAACAGCCACCGCCGTAGAAGGCCTCGACTTCCACTGGAACGGCAAGGGCGTGCTGGCACTGGCAAGGTGAGGGAATTTGGTGGAGGCTCGAGCCACCCAAAAACTCCACCAATTTTCCTCCATATAAGACCGGATCTGGTGATGGAGAGGTGGAAACAGTGGTTGTAGGCGTTAGTGAAGGTGGAGGTAGCTCGGATCCGACCGGTCTTGGTACCAAAATAAAAAGGAAAGGGAAAAAGAACAGAAAAAAAGAGAAGGAAAGGGCCGCGCTGCCGAGATCGGGCCTTTTTGGGTCTCGATCTCCCTCACCCGGAGGTGAGGGCCGGCGGCGCAGCCCTGACCTGGGCTGGAAACGGGAGTGTGAGTTCAGGCCGGGGTGGGTTTTGCTTTCTCTGGAAGTTTCTCGGAGAGAGAAGATGGTCTCTGTATTGGACTCCTTTGCCTTTAAGGCTCTTACAATTGAGTTTCTTGGCACCTTTGAATACATATAGCCTAAAAAAAACACTCAAGCCTTAGTCCTAAAAAATTTTGAGTCATACATAGATTCTCAATAAACTAGTCAAGATGAGCCATATGTATTTTTAGGGGACGTTTCAATACGTATGTGTTATGAACAACTCTCATCCCTTTTTATTAGATTAGTTGTAAACAAAATATATGACATAAAACGCAAACACAGGCATAGATCGAACCTAAATAATTCCATTAAATTATCTATTTGAAATAATAAATAAAAATGATAATAATAATAATAATGAAAAAAATCCCTAAAGTTCACTACATTGTTTGGTTGGTAAGTGAACGTAAAATTTCTTTCTCTATTCTTCTTCTTTTTTCTTTGGAGCTGTCAGCAAGCTCAGTTAGCTCGTTCTTATCTTCATGCCCGAAGCAAAATCATAACCCCCAATTGTATCACTTTACGCATACAAATGGGAGGCCCACAGCCACACCTTCAATGTCTGCTTCAATCAACCTGCTCTCCCACCTTGGTCATGGAAAAAAAAAAGAATCAAACTATGATTTTAGCCGTGAACTTTGCGTCAAAGTTTATTTTCGTCCTAAATTTATCAATTGTTTTGATTTAGTTCTTCTTTTTTTTCTTTTTTCTTTTCTTTTTTAAATGACAATTGCTAATGTGAGGTCAAACTATGATTTTGGACCCCTTATTATCACAATAGGATTGATAATTGCTAATGTGACATTCATTTTCTATATATAAAGATACTATATATTGGTGGATGGACAGATGGTGTTGCTTTTGTTGCGTTAGAGAAATACATTGCTTTCACCAATAAATGCGTTCATTCCAATGGTATCTAGTTGTCTATAAATAGAAAGGCTCTCATTTGGTTGGGACAATTAATTCTCTATGCAAATACAAGGCTTTATGCATGTGATCATCACCTTAATGGGACTATCATCCACATTAGGAATGTGAACCAACATACCTAACACATTAAACCACATATTATTTTTACAAAATTGGAATATACAGAACATATCAAGTTAATATTAGAAAAGGTTTAATAAATAGAAATATTTGTTACTATTTTTTTTAAGAGAAGAAATATCTGTAACTTAAATATTTTATGAGACTACCATATAGCCTAATATGTCTTTTCCTTTTTCTTTGTTTTTTTTTTTCCCCCCTAAAGAATGAGAAGATAATATTAAATTGAAAAGTAGAGGAGGAAGAAACACCAACTCTTTTGGAGGGGTGCAAAACAGAGTATGAGATAGAAGAGATAAAAATACTTCCCACCTAATATATCCTATGGAATAAGGACAAGCCAAGAAATTATTTTGGGGTAGATTGGGCAATAGGACTGACCGACTGAGTTTGGGGGACTTAAAGAGTGAGCAAATTGCTTAATTTGGACTAGACTAAATTTTAAAAACAAAATTATATAGGACTAAATATTAAAATATATATATATATATATATATATATATATATATATATATATATATATATATTATATATATATATATATTGTTTGGCTGTAGCCCAACCCAGTGAACTCATGGCTCCATCCATGATCTGGAACATAACAATTGACGTTTGTGTAGTGACAATAAGACAAAATAAGAGTAGTATTAAGGTATTTTTACTAAGAATCTTGTAATTCAATTAATATTTCTTAGTGTTTTTAACAGAGATATTCAAGGATCAAATCTCTCATCCCTAACTATCCAATTATATATATAATAAAATAAAAGGCTTTTATAATAAAAATCAATAATTAAATTCAAATAATTGATACTTTAAGGATGAAGTTGAAATCTAACGGCATGATTCGGAGACTAAAATTATATTTTAACTAAAAAATATGAAACTAGGGATATTTAATATACAAAGATATATTGAAGTTTGTGTGTTTTTGCACACACCAATGGGTGGTGATTTAAGGTTGCGAGAGAAATTTCTTATTTATTTATTTTTTCTGTGGCAAAATTGACTTTTTATGATCTTGTCTATCTCCTTTCCACTCATGTACCAGAAGCTATTAGCCATTAGCCATCCATTTTACACAGTTCCAAGGGATGCTAGATTGCACGGGTACTCCATTTTAGTCCACATACCCGTACCTGATATCCAATATCCATTGTATCCCACATATGTTTTTAAAAAAATGATGTATTTCTGTATCCCGTACTTATATCGGGTACAGATACCATACCCGTATCCGTGCAACTTAGAAGGGACGTTGACATGATTTCAGAGTCATGTACAAATTTAGTTATGTGACAACAAATCTTGTTTTGGGATCAGTTAGACAAAATCATCCACCCAATTTATGCAGTAAAGCACCGACCAAGAAATTTAAAATATTGCGATCAAAGCCTTTTAAGGAAGCAAATGTGGTTGCCAGCCAGCAATTATATGTCTAATGTAATTAGTGAATGTTTGAGGTCTACCAACAATATCAACGCATGTTTGATAGGGAAAGGATTTAGCAACCTTAGAAAGAGATCATGCCTTTACATGTTCTCCCTTTTCCTTAATTTCTTTGGATTCTTAATTATACTTTTTTCATGCAACCATGTGCTTGTTATTAGTGCTCTCTAATAATGTCTTAAAAGAAATTATGGTATAAATCAAACTGTCTCCTACTTATGTGGTCTGAAAATGATAACATAAATGTGTCCTCACTAGAACATTATAATCTCTCACTTACTCTCAAATGGGGTCTACAATGAATTTGCTTTTTAACATTTTCACAGTTGGGTCTTTTTCATCCTTCCTTAATTGTGAAGTCAACATGCAAAGAGTCAGTACGTGGCATCATTGACTTGTGTTGGAGAAAGAACAGCACTCCTAGTGAGTTTTGTTCTGAAAGTTCTAAATAATGCCACATTCGGTTGTTATAATGACTAGAACAACTCTGCCAAACCTTGCAAAAAGCTAGGATTATTGTGTCTCTCTCTTCCTTACTTGGCCCCAAAAATTATCATGCTGTTTTTTTCAGTTTATCTTCAAATCATTCATTATATATTCACATGCTGGTAGGGTTACATTGCTCATAGATTAGGGGTTCAAAATGCAATTGGGGGGGAAAATCCAATGCCAATAATGACCAAGTTTGCAGTTGATGAGTACATTACAAGAATTGAAAAAAATGGGGATTGTTGGAATGTTAATCTTCACTTTATGGGTGCAATGTCCACTGCCACTGGCCCTAAACCCTAATGCCACATCACTATCATATAAAGCCATGAAATGGAGAACATCCATGTCTACAGAGTCTTTATTGCCGTATTTGATCCCACATTCCCATTTGATTTTGTAGCTGGGTTCCATAAACGCCATTGCTTAAAATTGAAATAGTTCCAGTCTACCAGATCATATAATGTGGGCCATTGGTGGTCATGAAACCAGCACCAATTCAACCTAATCCACTGGAGAATCAATGAAGAAAGAGGCCTGGCAGGGAAGTAAAACTGTAAAACCTTCAATTTCACACTAGTGGAAATAAAATGAACGTTTTAAAGTGAATTTTAAAGCTTTATTACATTGGCCTTATCAATCTTGGCTTTGTGCACTGGTGCTATGCTTCCTACAACTTCAGTGAACTTCTTTTTATCTTCGAATTCATTTGGTTCATTTTTTAAGGCTAAAATTCGGTATAGTTTCTATCATTCTTTTTTCTTTTTCTTTTTTGATTCTTCAATTATTACCAAAGCTTTTATTTTTTTGGAATGACCAAACCTTTTATGAGTATCACGTTATTTTTCTTCTTTCTTTTTGGCAAATCTTTTTAGCATTATCATTTTCATAATGTCCCCACTAATTTCAATATTGCATTCATGATACACATTTGCCCAAGTAATCAACACCAAAGTAACTTTAGCATATTGTAACCAGAGTTTAAAAACCTGGATCCGACGTCCAAGTGATTCAAGTGGGTTTTTCGTGAACCACATGGGCAAAACCATCTAAGGGTTCGTTTGAGAACCCATTCCCTTACCATGTTTTTTTGTCAAAAACACGTTTTGGCAAAACCGTGCTTTTTGAAGGTAAAAAAATTTTCAAACCATGTTTTTTTTTTTCCTTATCAAACACAAAATTTGAGTTTTGCATTTTCAAAAAATGTTTTTTTGCCTTCCTAATGGGATTCCAAATGGGTACTGAATCGCGTTGAACCAATGGATTTGTAGTGAATCGATCATGAGTTAACCGGTTCAAGTTGCTATGTTTTGGAAAAAAAATAATAATAATTTGTCACGCCCCGAGCCCAAAGCATGAGCTCGACATGTGACAACGGCTGCACACCCATAAGGCATGCTTTACAAGTTTGCTAGGCTTTACTAACAGATTCCAAAAAGAATAATATCCTTGATATAAAATCTCCAAATTAACATAATAACCAGTAAGTTCAAATGAATTAAACCCATGCATTGTTATTTCAAATCCTAATAAGCAAAAGTCTATCACATAAAGTCCCTAATCAACAAATAAGAAATGCTAATATTATTCATGCCTAGAAGTCCTTCTCACACAACTCCCCCGCAACGTCCGAGCTACTAATACTCAAGATCTGAAATGGGAAAGAAAGGGGGTAAGCCGGGAAACCTAGTAAATAACCAATATCCTTATCCAGTCGGATCAAACACACATTTGTTAAAAACAGATATACATAGGTACTACAAAATTCTCAAATGATGGTTTTGATAAAGCATTCGGTTTGGTTCACAAAATAAAATATATTATCTTATTCGCAAATAGCAAATTAAACATATTCAGAAATAAATACAGATACATATATAGATTCAAATACAGATTCAGATTCAGATACAGATATAGATATAAATATAAATACATATACTAAATAGTCTTAGCGACTACGGCCACATTATCCTTGTGACAAGGCCCAAAAACCACACATAGGTCGGTGGCAAACCCCAGAATGAAACTAGTTTCGATACCAACGTATATCCCCATTGGCAGGGTCCAGAACATAGTCAGACTGAGAGATTTCAAATATCAAAACACATTTAAAATATGTTTGAATTCCAAAACATAGTGATTTTCAAACCTTATTCAAATTACAGTACGGAAACAAATCAGTTTAACAAATAAGTTGTATAAAGATTCTTGTAACATATAATCACATGCTTGACTTGAATTTTTGAAGGAAACAATACTTTACAAATACAATGATTTTTCTGATATTTCGAAACAAAATTGATTTTGTTATAATAAAATAATAAAACTATAATAATAAGTTTGCAAAATAGGAATATTTAATATATAAAATTAAGAAAATACTAGTTAAGGATAAATGTTACTTACCTCTTGCAAGTAAAAGATAATGTAATCATCTCTATCTCCTCTTTTTAAAATTCACAAATCATATCCTAATCAATTATACAATAATCAAAATACATTAATTGACATAAACAATGCTATTTACTTAGCAATTGATTTTTTCAATAAACTGTATTTATAGTTGTTCACTAATTAATAAACACTTTCCAAATAGTCTTTTGTATTTCCCCAAAATTCTCAATGTACGAAATTAAAGCCTAATACATTTCTTTCTCATAATTATTATCTTATTTTATTTCTTCTCCCAAGGACAATGAGTAGGAAGCCTAGCTAATGTTTTGCACCTCACAATTTACTGATCTCACGGCAATATGCTCATATGCAAAGGACTAAGCAAAGAAGCCTAATATTGGCTTTGTACGTTAGCCATTAATCCTTCTTTAAGGCCTCACGTCAATAGCCTATTAGTAGGCTTATGATCTCTTTTTCTTTGACTGCATGTACAAGAGGCTTAGGATAGAGAGTAATAGGTATGGCCATTAATTCCTATTACGTCAATATGCTATTAGTCTATAGGTGTGACCATCTTTGCTTTGCTTTTCTTTTCTCTTTTTTCAAACCTATACTCATGCCTAGTCTAGGAAATCAAACAATAGATATGAATATGGTATTCATAGTTCTTATGCAGCAATTCTACTACGTATTGCTCCTAAAATTGGCCGATTCAAACTATGATATTCATCAATAGTAATTAAATCTAAAAGAAAAGTTTTCTATGCTCTTACCTCAAGAATTCTTCAATTTATCTTTTCTTGAAATCCTTCAAAATCTTGCCGTCAAAGAGTGTCTGTAGATATTCAATAAAGTTTATAACTCTATTTATACCCTAATATTGCTAGGGTTACAACCCATTTACTTTTATTTCTAGAAACTTCTAAAATAATAAATTCTTTACTATTTACCCCACAGTTAAAATTGATTAGATTACCCACCTAAAACAAACTCTTTCTCTTTTTTTTTCTTTTTTTTTAATCCTTTGGGACCGGGTACATTTCATGATATATCCATATATATTTTCTATAACACAATTTGTAACTAGAAGATATCCAAAGTCTCCTTACATATTTCACTTAGGCTCCGTTTGTTTCGATGTAAAATATTCTCCACCGTAAAATGTTTGTAAATGCAAATGATTTACAGGAAAATATTTGTTTTTACGGTGTTTGTTTGCATTTGAAAAATGCTTCTGAAAATATTTTACAGTGTTTGGTACAACGTAAAATGAAGAAAAAAAAAATACAGAACCCCACTACTGATTGCAAATCCACCACCGCAATGCACCGTTAATGCACCGCAAACCACCATAAAAAAACCACAAACCCACCATCACATCAAAAAAACCACCAACCCAGCAAACCCCACAATCCCAGCAAACCCACAAACACCATCACAGCAAACAACCACAATCCCAGCGAACCCCACAAACCCAGCGAACCCACAAACCGCCTCGTTGCGAAGCCCACCGCGAAGCGCAGATCGGCGAAGCCCAGATCGACGAAGCCCCAGATCGGCGAAGCCTCGTCGCAAAGCCCACCGCGAAGCGTCGTCGCGAAGCCCCAGATCGCGAAGCCTCGTCGAGAAGCCCAGATCGGAGAAGCTTACTAACTTTTCTGGGTGATCGGCAGAGGGTGGTTGGGGGTGGCTCGGGTTTTGTTCGAAGCCCCAGATTGCGAAGCCTACTAACTTTTCTGGGGTGATCGGCAGAAGGTGGTTGGGGGTGGGGGTGGCTCGGGTTTTGTTCAAAGAGAGCAGACAGTGAGAGAGAGAGAGAGAGCAGAGAGCAGGGAGCAGAGAGCAGAGAGTGTTTTGGAAAATGGTTTACGGAAATTTTTTCCGTAAACCATTTTCCTTTTTTTACAACGCGTTTTTACGGTCAACTGAAAAAATTTTCCGTTTGACTTTTGTTTTACGTTGCAACAAACGCCTGCAAATACCGAAAACGTTTTACGGAAAACATTTTCAGTCCAAACAAACGGAGCCTTAAGCACTAATATGGTGTCCACGTCATAGAATACCTCAATCATAGAAATTATCTTTTGCAATAAGTAGCACACACACAATTATTGATGTATCAAACTGTAAATGGTAAATAATAAAGTAATATTAATGGTGGGTCTAAATAAAAACTAATAAAAAACTGTCAACTCAATTTGATATGTCAATTTGGAGATTTTAAAAAAAAAAAAAAAAATGATATGCAAAAGTTCAAATCTGACATTTCCAAAACTAGTTACTCTAACCGATATGCTAAATTTAAAATTTACATATACAAATTTAAAATCTAAAATTTGGCATCTCTTTACTTCATGTCAAATTTGAAACTTGCACTCCATATGCTAAATGACATGTCAATTTTGACATCCCTTTTGAAATTAAGCAAACGCCAATTATAGTTATTGGGTTCGGCAACATCTCAACTGTTTTGGAAAATGTTATTCTTGTAGCATTACTCATTACTACTATACAATAGTCCACGTGTCGATAATTAGTTAGAGCTGTTACTGTGCAGTGGCTACATTAGTTGCTACAATAACAGACTCTCATAGCCTCTGTGTTCACTGTAATCATTCTTTTATAATGCAAGAATTTATTCAGTGAAAGATTTCCTTTCTCGCTCTCGCTTTTTAGTTTCTTCTTAAACAATTTTTCAAATAACTCAGTCAAAGGAAAGAAAACAACAAAGTCTTTGATTTTCTTGTCAAACTAAGTGAGCATAATCAAATTAGACGAAAAGCTTAACTTTTTGGACGGTCCATAGAACTGTAATATCAGCTCGAGATAGAAAGTAACCATCACCTCCCTTACTTGCGGCCTAAGTTGCCAACTGCTCCATCTAATAGAAAAGTCAATGTTTGCGAATTTTATATCATTGACTCAAGTCAACTGTAGTACTTGGTCTACTAAACAACCGGGTCCAACCTGATCCAGACTGATACATTCACACCGAAATTAAAGAAATTTTAATTATTAAGTCAATCTCAATTCCCATCTAACCAATAAAATGAGTAACCTTTGTGTGCTAAAATTATGTAAATAGCCCATACCCTTTAATTTTCTGTTAACTATAAGTGAACTTAACGAAAAATTTTTTTTTTAATGTATTTATCAATTATAAGTCATAATGCTCAAAATTTATCGGTACATATTGATAAATCACACAAGTGAACACACACATTTGAAATTTGGAGTCTTTTTGCATTAGAATCACATCTGAAATTTGGAATGTTTTTACACATCTGAAATTTGGAATGTTTTTACACATCTGAAATTTGGCGCGCGCACAAACATACATCTTAAATTTGGAGTCTTTTTGCGTTATAAAATATGGATAGGAGATTTGGAGTTATTAAAGTCCAATAAGTCTAATTCATTCTCAAAAAACATATTAAGAGGGAGGAACGTCCATGACTTATATATTACACAACCCAAGGAAATCTAAGCAATGTGGTTTAGGACTCTAATAAGTTAATATATATGCCCCATTACATGTGGTTTAATAACCAAACATGTGGACAATAATAAGAGAGAGTTATACCCAACACCTAGGAGTGGCTCTAATACCATATTACATTACAATGGGTCTATAACTCACATTTAAAAGATACCTTGAAAGATAAAATTTACACAACGAAAGGACACAACGGGGTATTCAGGCAACGGGGGAACTAACCCAACCATAGGGTAACTCATAACTGTCCGGCATGGGAAAATAAGTAAATAACCCAACAACCTAACTCATCTCCATAATGTCGTCTTGTTGTACTGATTGGGGTTAGGATCAATCTATGGCAAAATGTCTCGGTGCATCAGCCATCAAGAAAACAATAAAAGCGCATGCATGCAAGTCACTTTCAAATGTTGACCCCGTATATCCATGAACATCCAAAAGCCTAGGAAAATTGTAGTTTAGAATTGAATAATATGATAAAATTTACATGAGCTAGGTTTCATGGCTAAGCTTCCTATTCTACTTGAGGTCCATTATAAACCTGAATCTCGTTATTATGAAGAGGTTAATTAATATATTTGGAGGTACAAAACTTCATTATTTTTGGTGGTGACGGAAATTTAATATGTAGCAGAATGTGCTTCGAAGAGTTTGAAAAACACTTTTTTTAATCGAAGAGGTTGAAAAATACGTCATGCCTTTTGGCAGCTATTAATATTCTAGCTTTGAGGCCAGCAGCGAACGAAGTCAAACCCCAAAATATTGTAATCATAATGATCACAAGATTGGATACAGCATGATATTCAATATATAACCCTCTGATTTGCATTATGGACTTATCATGGAGCCCTAAATTATATAATGGGTTTGAATAAATTTCCTTTACTACACCTAAAACCAACTATTAATTACATATATAATTAGACTGGTATAAGAATACCTTCATCTATAATTCATCTATAAATACAATGTGATTTTCCATAAATACACTGTGATTTTCCTTATCAAGAAGAGTAGGTAATGTGGCTAATGTGGTAGGAAGGCAAGCTAGGAGGTTGCAGTGTTGGAGTGTCGGAGTAATAAGTAAATAACACTTTGGAAAGACTCCAATTGAAGTCTTAAAACACATAAAGAAACCGTTTAATCCAAAAGTTTAAGCTTATAGGTTTGGTACCATATATGTTATATTAATTTTCAACTTCTTTATTTTTTCTCCATGTAGGACTAATACTCACACAAGTAAACCAACAATCTCCCCCAAGTGTGAGTCACTGCCTTTTCGTGGGCTTCAAAACCTCTTTCCGAGCCATAAACAAGTCCTACTAACTATCCCTAGCCTATGGGCTTTCTCTTTCTCTTGCACATCATCCATATATGAGCCTCTCATATGCCATCCATTAACATGTGTTATCTCCACACTCTCATTCATGGGAACCTCGTATATCTATATCCATGAGGAACCTTGCACTATGTCATTATTTTTTTATCAAGCACCATTAGCAACTTTCTTGTTGGGCCTTTTCCCAAGATTATCTTGTGTGGGCTTTGTGGGATCCCTTGGTGCGATGTACACTTGTGTGAGCTCCAAATACACGCACCTCGTCCCTGTTCCATTTGCGAAAAGGATAATGATAACCTTGTCAACTTACCACACACCACCATGAGCTCTAATACCATTTGTTGAGGATAACACCTCATAGAAATTCCAATTGAGGTCTTAATATAACACATATGGATACCACTTAATCCAAAAGTTTAAGCCTATATGGTCCGCTTCATGATAATTACTCTTACCATCAGGCCAAGACATCAGTTATTTTTTAGTATTGGTGGGATTTGAATTCAAGTCCCTTACTCGACGATAAAAGATTTTACCAATTTTGCTAACTGGAACCCAGATTTAATATAACCATTTGAAATCACTTTGTTTTCTTTTCCTTTTTGGTTTTTTTTTTTTTTTTTTTTTTAGGTTTTCTTAAAACTTTGTTTTAGTCCAGAAACTTTTTTTTTTAAACAACCTCATTTTTAAAAAGCTTAAAAATAAAGTGTACCAAATAGACACTGAGTCGACTAAGCAGAAAATATACATAAATAAAAGAATTATTCACCAGAAAATTAGGAGTCATAATCTCTTAGGTAAACTTTATTAAGATTAGATGCCGACCAAACATCACAATTTTGTTTTTAATACACACAATGATGCAAACTTTGCTTGCTATACCAACTAATCCGGCCCCTCCTAATCTCTTCACAGGTATATCAGCATGTAATGTACGTGCCGTCGCAGTCAACCATATTATTATTTTTATTAGTATTATTATGATTATATTACCATAATCATCATCTTCTGAGCTTGTTCATAAGCCCACAGGTGACTGCTACTATATTAGTTTTATTTGTAAGTCAAATGGAAAATAAGAGACGATTAGATGAAATGGAGCCCTCAAAGATGACACCCAACTAGTTATCCGTCAAGATTCATGCATACGCTGCTATTCATGAGGACCACAACAATATATAGCAACATTAGGCATGTTTCACTCGTTTTTAAATTATGTTGATATGACATACTTTGGCATATATTAAGGTTAATTATATTTATTGAAGTTTAGGTTGGAAAGTTCCCATATTTTTTTTATGAAATGACGTCTCTTTATCTATTAAATTATATTTTACAAGGAGCTCTCATATATTTATTTTTTATAATTGAATTTATGTGCTAATTCATTTCTACAAGCTGTTACATCAAAGGATATCAAATCAATTGAATAAAATTCAGAACTCTTATGCGAGAACTCAATTTTCAATCTCAAAATATTAGGATGACTTGGCTAAAATATCAATATTTAAGTAGACGCATTCAGAATGATGTAACTCAAATAAGAGAAGGCAATGCTCATACCTATACGTACTATCAAAGCATCAATATAATTATATGTATAGGTGCAATGCATGCAACTTATGAGGTCATTTATAAAATAATAATCGGAAATATTTACTAACATTTTCGTTTCCAAGTTATTACGATAGGAAACTATAATTCACTTTTTAAGTTGTAATTATATTACTTGTAATCCATTGGGCTCTCGTCTTGTGGATGTGAATTACAAGACTTGTTTTTTCCTTCACCTAATCACAAACTTGTCCAGAAACATAATTTTGTTTGTATGCTACCTTAAATAGAAATGTGATTAGAAGAGAGCTTATTAATAGCAAATAAAGGTCCTTCATAATGTTTTTTTTTTTCCATCCCAATAAAACTAAATGAGAAGCGTGCGAAATATACAATGCCCGGTGGTTGACAGAAGGATTTGTTCAAGTTCTATTATGTACAAATCAAAAGGAAAAATTGGGGGCCCCGGTGTTGCTCGAGGGGAAGCCAATTTTGACCTTCAACCAAAATAAGTATATTACATTAATAGAATCATGCTTTATTTGTAATGATTGCATTATTGGAGGGTCTAAACAATTTGTTGTCCCGTTACTAATATTGCTATCAAGCATTCGAGTCAAGTTTCCCAAATTGTTAGCTAAATTTGAGTTAAATAATGCCACTTTTTATTTTTATTTTTTTTTCTACCCCATTTTTTACATACACACCCATCAAATTCTCTATTTCTATTTAATAAATTTGTATGCATTATGGAAATTTATCTTCCACATCATCCTCTTTTATCTCTTCACCACCAAATCATCTTTGAATCACGCCCAGATCAATCATGCAACTATGTAAATCACAACTCGCAATCGGTTTGACACCAAGTAAAAAACAAAACAAAATTATTCTATTGGTTCGGAAAATCCTCCTACACTGGTTCAAAAACTTGCTTCATCGTGTACTTTGTTGAGGGAGGCTCATCATGGGAAACTTGATATGTTGTATAATTCGTTGATGTCGATTGGTTAGTTTTCCTTTTGTTTGTGTTTTACTCCATCGTTCGATAACTTTGGGCAATCACCTGCGACAACTCTCCAATTTGGACATCGACTTGATCAAGGGCTTCGACGACAACAGGTCCTTGAATTTCATAATTTGTGTGGATCAGTATATTGGATAGAGGATTAAAAAAAAATTAAAAAAGTATACTGAAGAGAGAGAGGGATTAAAAAAAAAAAAACATTTGGTGAGCTACAGTGTAGTGTACCTCGTTACAACTAACAATGTAGTAATTTACACATTTTGGCTATCCACAAAACTAGCCTAATACAGACCATTTTAAGGCAAACTAAATTTTGGTTAGAAAACCCTAGGGCGAAGGGAAAGGGTTCAGCCCTGCAGGTTTTTTAAATTTCCCTCCACCTTCCTATGTTGTCTATTAAAAACAAAATTTTATTCATAAAATTTAACTAATGCCTCCCAAATTTTATATATATGTATTACATTTATATAAATAACTAATACATCCTTTTTCTTTTTTTTTGCTTTTATTGTTCTTATTCCATAGTAGCTCATTATATCAAGGTGTCTTAAATGTACATTTTTTCTAAAAATAGATAAGTTCATATAAATGATTAATGCATCATTTTTCCTTTTATCACTCTTATACCATATGTAATTTATTAAATCAAAACATATTCAATATTTATGTCCTAGAAATAGACAAGTTGATTTCTTTAATAGAAGTCTTATTTATTGTTATATATATTTTTATTTTGAATTGTATATGTTTAGGCTTATCAAGAGGCGTTTATTATTTAAAATTGATTAATCTTTTCCAATTTTTTAGTACTTAAAACTATAACTATTTTCAAATTGTGAATCTCTACGTTATTTAACAAAACAAAAATTGATCTAAAATGTTTAAAGAATATTAATTATGATATTTATGATTTAAAAGATAGTTCATATTTTACAAAATGATTAAATGAAAAATATATACATATATATTTGAGATCCATAAATACTAACTTGATATATATTTTTGTTATAAAATGATAAAAAAAAAATAAATAAAAACATGTTAAATAATAATATATATATATATATATATATATATATATTGGCTTCACCACTCCCACATCTTCATTTTCGCCAAAGACCTCTTATTTCAGTAGCACGTTCAACTCTCTCAAAGGGGTTAACTGAAGTTCAATCCACTAACTCCCCCCTTTAAGGTGAGCTTGACGGCTCTTAATCAAAATAAATAAATAAATCACATGCTACACTATTTTCAAATTCTTCCAAGTCACCCAAAGTATTGGTCCTCAAACATAAAACAATGATACAGTTTAATGTAATTTAATTGCTACGCTGAAACAAAATAAATATATAAAGCCATGTTTGCTTTTGGCTTCACAAAACATATGGTTGGAGCACCATAGAGTGATTAATATTATATTTTTTTAATAATTACGATAGCAATAAAATCTATGACGTCTCATTCGTGATGATTGTATTCATCATCAGAGTATGATACCAATTGGTCTTTGTTAGAAGTAGGATTCGAAATCTTATAATCAACGACATTATCGGACTTTACAAAATGATTAATATTATAAGGTTGAAAGTCATAAATCTTGACAATGAACTTTGTACACAACATTTATCTTGATTATTGATTTTACAAAAATAGTACAGATGAGATAACTAAATGGTCAATGAACTTTGTACACAAAATTTATCTTTATTATTGATTTTATAAAAAGAGTACAGATGAGATAATAACTAGATGGTGACAATAAAAGTAAAGATGAACTTTGTGCTCAAACTTTAAGTACTCATACATTGAACTCTGGTATTTATTTTCAACAATTAATGGCATAGTGTGAAAGGTTGCACTGAAATTCCATCAAGCTATAATTATCGGAGGAAGAATTCGTAATTAAAAACGCACATGGGCGGCTTTAGTTAAGGTTAACTTCACTTACCATGCACGTTAAGATTGTCCTAGGGCTGGCCAGCAATAAGCAATCTTACCTCACCAAGTTGTTCACTTTGACAGAGCTTCTTCGACTTTGATGTTTTGAATAACGCAGCTAGAGTTCTGCTTAAGATATTAACCCCCCACAAGTTAAGCCGCATCATGCAAGTTGATACATACTATAGCTAGTCTCTTCCTTAGAAATGATTCGTGAACACCGCTTTTACTACTTCTCTTCTTTGATTTTTTATTTTTAAAAATAATAAGATTTGCATGATCATATCCATTAATGGTAACAATAACTTCACCTACAATTGTGGGCATACTTTTCTAACTCTATCTCAATACAATTTATCCTCATAGTCCTTAATTAGTGTCAGTCTCACACGTAAGTGGAGTCTTGCAAAGAGCAACTTATTCACCTTTTAGTATTTTGTCAAGAAATGGTTGCTTTCAAGACTTAAATTCGCAGAGATTCGTTTAATTGTCCGAGATTTAGTACTGGACCAAACAATGGTTATCTTCATAGTAAATCATATATATTTTTATGAAATTTTTTAAAGATTATCCGCCCAAATTGAGGTGACTAGAGTATATGGAAAGTAGAGTATGACCTTACTCCAAAAAATATATATAAAAAATAAATAAATAAAAAAAAGGGACTGAAATGGGAACAAAATTCCTTCGTTATTTTAAGATGGAACTTGGAAGATAGATTCACCGGGGAATCCCCACAAAAGTTTGATGCGTTTTTTATTAGTTTGGTTGGATTAATTTAGGAAGTCCAATTAAGTTTTTTTTCTTACAAAATCCTTATCGTTTCCTTTTTTTTGTTTTTTTTTATAAAAACGATAACAATTTTTATTGAATAAAATCATCATGTATAATAAAAATGATACAAACAGAGTTGCCTGACCACACCTACATAGAAGGTGAGGATGTAGTTTCTATAGCTAAGGCTTGTACAGCCGTTAAAAACACAAATCTGACTATCTGAGAGCTTGAAATAGAGGGACCCAAGTCACCCAACTACAAATATCCTCAACCAGGACCCCCAATTGGTGAAAATCCAGCAAAAATGGAAATGTAAACGATAGCCTCCGTGGTTTAGGTGGCCAAAGGTCCAAAATTAGGTTTTATGATTTGTATGTTTGACTTTGAATAAAACAACACTCTTTTTTTTTATGAGTAAAACAGGACTCTTGTAACAAAGGTTTAAAGCTCCTTTTTTTTCATGAGTAAGGTTTGAAGCTCCTAATTCCAACTTTTTCTTTTTCCGGAAAAATAATGGGAACCTTTTTTTTTTACACTCAAAATAATGGGTACCTTTATTAACGTGTAAGTGGGTAAAGTTTTTTTTTTTTTTTTCTAAGTAATTTAAAAATAAAGTATCAGAGAATGTTAGATGGCTTAAAAATCACTCAAGAATTGGGCCAGCACGTGTGCACGCTCACTGGGATTTTGCACGACATACGAGGGTAGAAGGGCCACAAAACAAATGCCAAATGCGTTAAGCAACATCCCTTAGTTCCCTCTCCCTAATCTCATTCATAGTTCGTTACGCTAAATTCTCACAAATCCCCATTACATTTATATACTACTAAGAATATTTAGGTATGAGAATGACAGAATTTTACGCTACCTTCAGCTGCCATGAACATTTAATTAATTGTTTTTACTGTGTAATCATAATGTAGGTGCTTTTTTTCCTTGCATCGAGTTCTTTTTTTTTTTAGCAGATCCTTGCATTGAGTTATAACTATGAGTTCTGTTTTACTATGTAATCAAATCATTTAGTAAGAAAAAAAAAAAAAGCAATATATGGTTATTTTGGTTGTTGAAGCCTCGCAATGTTCTTGAGCAGTTTAACACTTTTATTATTTATGAACTGATAAAAAAAAATGTTCTTAATTCTAGGCTTTTAGCTAGATTTTTTTTTTTTCCTTTCTAAAACTGATATTCTACCAAATACCAGTGAGTTTGTGCTTTTTAATTTTAATATTTATTGAGAATGAGTTTGTGCTTCAGTACCTGGAAACTTAAATACTATCTCTTAATTATATATATGTGAGTGAACTTATATTGGTAATTCAGACACCCAATAAAAATAAAAGAACAAAAAAACTATTTATTAGGATTTTTCATGCCATCAAAAAAAAAAAGATTTATCACCAAAAGTAGAAAATCCTTGGTTTGCTTTGAAACATAATCTTGTGATATTTTCGGATTACAACCATTTTAATTAGTTTATTTATTATAGTTGATAATGCTTATTTATTTCAACTAGAATCTTGATTAGAAGTGAACTTAGGCCTCAAGAGAATAAAAACGTGAACAATCAGACAACAGTTGTTAAGAACTTAAGATGGTGGCATGTCATCTCGTGGTAGCATTGACTTATATGGGGTTTTTAAATTGATAATCAAAGTGAATCCGGACTGCTACACAGCTCCCGTGATCTTTAGTTAGGGTTAGTCACCGACCTTGTATTATAACAAATATATGGTTTGTTTAAGATATACAGAAAATATGTAAGCAATGTATTATATGCCTACTGTGAGGGAAAATTTTAAAATTATAAATCTAAGGAGGAACGGACCCTTCAGTAAAAGAGCGGCACGGATATAAGGCCACTACGCGGACTCATTGAATAGTGACGTGCCGTACAAGACCACAGATACTCTAAATCCCCGCATTCAATGCAAGTCAGACGGGTGGTTGGGGACATTTAATGCTAAACTGCGAGGTGACCCGCCAGGTAATATCCCACGTGGGGACAAGCACACAAAGTCATAAATGTTCGGGGCACCCACGCACGTGGGGGTGGAAGACATCCTAGTGTCCCATCCTAAGACAGTTTCACTATTCAAAGCTAATCAATCACATAGCATTGACCTGTAACTGGAGGGCCTATAAATAAGGGCATTCATGCAGAAATCAGGTTGCTTCCCTTAGTAAACACGACAGAAAATATGAACTCAATACACATATATTTTGTCGAATTAACTGACTTTACCATCGGAGGGTAATCAGTCCCCAACACCGGGGACTAGATCTTCTCATTGATTTGCCTTGTGCACTTATTCACCATTAGAAGGCTGATCTTCAAACCAGTCCTGAAAGGTCCTCTCTCACACTCAGTCCAAAGTAATATATCCGCGCGGTTTTTGTTCCAAATTTAATTACCATCACATATTTAAAATGTATTTTAAGATCAATGTCGTTACAATCCACCATTAGTAATAAACCACAAAAAGTAACCTTTTAAGTATTCAAACAAGTGGCTAAAACCGGTGCTTTTTACGAGTACATTTGGGCATTAGACCCAACACCGGTGCTTGCATCTGCTGGCGGCAAGATATATGTATGTGTGTCCAAATTCATCACTTGTAATTTATATAGATAATGCGTGCATCAGAGACACTATTTTGCATACAATCTACGTATGTTATTTAACAACAAAAAGTTTACGTATTTTATTTGCCAAAAAATTTTCCATGATATCGTAGTTAACAAAATATAGTATTATACCGTATATGAGTATATCACACACACACATATATGTATATATATATATATATATACACTTACATTTACCATTGAAACAAAAAAATAAAAACTTTAAAAAATACATGTTTTTTTTTTTTTTAATATTATACTTACACATTATCGAATTTGCCTAAATTTTAATACTTTCACCGGTTCTATAATTGTTTATTATGCTAAAATGTGTTGTCATATACAATAATAAAACATTTCCTATATGACTTCCATGTTCTACCATTGATATTAAACATTCCGATGGATTTATACTAAAATAACATAAGTTTCTTATTAAATTAAAATAATAATAAAAATAATAATTTAACATATCCAATCGTTTCTTTCAATCTTGATTTTTTTTTTTTTTTTAAATTTGTATTATTCCGCACATATATACATTTGATTTACTAACTTTTTTTTTTTTTTTTTTTAATTTCCGTATGTATACCAATTTTTTAAAACATTAAGCCGAGGGTACATATTTCATCTCGTGTATTATTACTATATCTTAGCTGGACTCCTTTTGCAGATTCTATTTTATTTTCGTTTTTTGTCAATATAATCTCTTTATTTATTTTTTTATGTTATCCTTCTTCTTGTGTCCTCTGTCACAGTCTAATCAAGTTAGATAAAAACTTGTACATTCTCTACCAGAACAATCCACCAGGCGGCTTACATATGGTGAGAGGGGAAATGAAAAGATTTCTGTTCCACCCACTCCACATCTTAAACCTTATCTCTTCCTACCGTTTTTTATCCCATCTTCTTGGTTTAGGAGAAGATTTTGTTTTTCCTCTCCAACAATTAAAATTAGTATACAAATTCTTTTGCAAAATGCAATTTGCGAAAGATCCCACACCAATCAATGTGGCGCTATATCATTGGTTCCAAGAATTGTAGAAGAATTGACATTTGAAGTGAGTCAGTCAGGACTGAGGACAGTGATAATTCCACAAGGTGTAGGGAGAACATAATGACTATAGTAACCTCGGTCGGATTGTAAAAAAGTTCACTTATCATTCACGTAAAGGCAAATATGTACTTGTCCCACAACTAGGAGGCATTAAGCAAAGTGACCTACTGCTTGCTTGCACGGCCAAATAGTGTGTGAGACTAATCAAAGCTGAGTTGTCAATGAAACCCCTATAATCACTGCATGAATAACTTTATTCCTGAGGATGTTTCTGTCATTTGAAGAATTTAGTTACACATATCACTGATATCAGTCTTGAACAAGTAAACCCATAGAGGGAGTCACTTTACTGTTATGAGTTGTCACATTTGGCAGATAGACAAGGATCGGTACAAAATGTTAAATTACAAATGAGTACTGGTGTGTAATTGGGACTTAGGTGGCGTGCCAATCTACCAGAACTGAGTGAGTTTCAAAGCTGTGTGGGAAAAAGAAGCAAGGTTCACATGATGTCAAAGACCAGTCAAACCTCTGTCAAAATATCTGACTTCTTTACTCAGACTATTAACAAAGTCACGTGCACTAACCAAGTGAATCACGTTTAGTTACATCAACGGCTCGTATTAGATAGACATGCATGGCAAATCAGATAGCTTACTTACAGTTTTGGTCAGCTACTGCTTCTATATAAATGTTTTTTTTTTGCTGAAAGCTTCTATATAAATGTTAAGGTGTATAAGATCACCTTTTTTTATTTTGGGTAAGTTGGTAGGCTTTCGAATATTAAAAGGTTAAGCAAAGAGTCTGGCCTGCATTGCATGTGGTCCCGACAAACCCAACATCAAAGGTTGACCGTAATCTGACTGTTGTGCAAATAAGTAACTTAATAAGATTGCCAATTTTCATTATATTTCCCTGTACTACCTAGCTGATAAGATTTAACAACGACTTTAATCAGTCACGAAGTTAGATTTTTTTATTTTTGGTTATTAAAATAATCACATTTACGGCACAATTTAACCAAGCAAAATTGGCTTGGACCATACTCAATCGTGGCCTAGCGAATCACATGCTCATGCTTGCATTGCAGCCCATTTTTTCATTTGCCACACCCTTTACGAGGGTCCCCTAGCTAATGAATGGCCAGTGCGTCAAGCAACATCCTCTGCATTGTCTCCTTCAAAATTCCCTTTGGGAGTCAGTGGTGGTAGTTTCTAGATTTAAGTAGTAGATCTTTTTCATTCGCTTAAGTTAAAGTCTTTTGAATATATCTCAACGTACGGAATGATAAATGAGATTGATCATATTTCTCTACTTTAACAGTACGCTTAAAATATCCCAAGTTTCTAATGATCTGAATTTTGTGACAGTAATAATTATAACCTCATGTAAATAAACCTTTACTTCACTCCATTCTTGCCCTATTTTTAAATAAAAGTTTTCGTAATTTATATATTATGCTTTTGTTCCACATGCTACATACGACAACCAACCCTCCCGACCCCCAAAAAAACAAAACACAAAAGGTGGCACTCAACGAATACCCAGCTTACCTAAGGTGAAAAATAATAATAATAAATAATAAAATAAAAAGTGATTCGTAGATTCATGATAGGGTGAGATAAATGGGGGTGGGTCTTGGTCATATCCTTCATTTGTGACAGGGTGTGGTGTAGATGCCACCAAGCCTTTTTATTTTAGTCTGGTAATTTTTGGGTGGTCCAGCAAAGGGAAACAGATTGGGATCAAATGACTTTAATCCATCAAATCAAGTAGATATTTTCTACTAATGATCTGTAAATTTGTGTCGATAAAAAAAAAAGTGGGTAGCCATCCCTATCAAATTTAAGATCCCTCTCTCATCATCACCTTGGGTGGTGTTCTGACATAATATCTTGGCATGAGAAAGTCCTGAATTTGAAGTTTAGGGATTGTGGTTTTGGCGTTACATACTTACATCAACTTTGGATTATTGCTATCCATTACTGATCGAGATTTTGAATATGCAAGATAAAAAGGTTGCAATTTTTTAAAAAGTAATTTTTCACCTTAATTGTAGTTTTAAATATATCTAAAAATGCTTAAAATTAAAAGAATTATTTTTTATTAAATGACAGGAAAAAATATTTGTCGGTCGAGATTAAAAGTATTGCAATATGCATGCAATACTTTTTAATTATACATGTCATCTTAGTCATCATTATCTATTATTACTTGATTTAGGTAGCATCAAGGTTAGACTATGATTGACGCAAATGATATAAAATGTCGGATTGAGATCCAGTATGACATGGATTGTAATTCATGTTAAGTGATTGAGATTGAAAATTAAAATCCATAAAATAAAAAAATGTTAGAAAATCAAAAAAGCAAAAATTAAAAAATATGTGAGAGGCAAAAAGAAATGCAGGCCTCAATCCTATCCTCTCATTTTAAAACACGCTAAATCAAGCAATTAAGCTTGCTAAAGATACCTCGGACTGTACAATCACCATCATTAGTGATATAATATGTTTGAGCAACACAAAAACCTGTCCCCACAAAGTCGGACTTTCACACTACGATTTGATCTCAGTCTTGGAGTTTGCTATCGAAATAGAGACTAGATAAAACATTTTAGACTGCACTTTTACTCTCTTTTTTCGGGTTTATTGACAAGTTAGAAATTCGAGTTTTAAATTTACTTATCCTATTTCTTTTATAAGAGGATGTGGTTATTTAACTTAAAAGTTAAAACTCATTAATAAATTTCACCTTTAAAAATATCTTGGATTTTACGAACATAGCCGAGCAAAAAACAAAAATTGTTGATTCAAATTTAAACAATGTCATTTCCACAACACTTTATTTAGGATGCCAATGTTTGATACACATTCTAAACATTCAAAATATGATATAAAACCATGACATTTCCGATTTAATAAAAATATATATTGAGCTGTAACTTCAGGCATCAATTGTTTTTTTTGTAAAGTAAAGAAACGAAAACAAAAAAAGAAAGTAACTGTTCGATTGCAACTCTCAAGTCTCAACACTACATGTCTTTTGTCTTGCGTGGCATGTTCAAAGATGTGCCACCACATCAGTTAGCCAATGGGAGCTAATTGCTTGCCACGTGTCTCACTGAGTAAAAAGCCGTGCATCACTTAGAGGAAACACTCACCTGTCTCGAAACCTCCTAACAAAAGTGGGTCCCACGTAACAGATCCCTTCAACAGATTCTGTCCTAATTTAGCAGAAAGGTCCGCTCTTGGGTTGGAGTTAATTGGAGCCTACCTTATTAATCGCAACAAACCTCTCAACCGTATATATCATTTTTAAGCAATAACCATACAATGCTGATCAACATCATCGTAGCTTTTTAAGTATTAAAAAATCCCTTTTAAACATAAATATTTTCCAATTTTTCAATACAAAATGATGGTAAACCTCTTCTATATATTTTTTTGATACTGGTAAAGCTCTTCTATATACAAATAACATACAATCCAACTTCCATAGATTTGATACACATACTAATATTCTACATCATTTTACAAATAAAAAATTATATACTATTAAGGTGATTGTGGCAGCAAGCATGAAGAGTAGTGGTGGATGGTATAAAAAATGGTAATATTAGTAAAATTTGTAAGTGACACATTCTCGATAGAATTTTAATTTAGGGTTTAGATGCTTGAAAATCCAAAGTTTAATAATCCCCATATATTTTAAAAAACATCATTGTTAATCCAAACACACGAAATTGATATTTAGTGTTGATCATCTTTAAAAAAATATATATTAAAATAATTAGAACTCACTGTCTTCTTTGTATAAAACAATCCAATATTTAAAAAAAAAAAAAAAAAATCTTATTAAATTAGGTTATTGTCTTCTTTAAACAAATTATAATAAAATTAGACAATTCTTTTCTACAAAATCTCTAATTTTATTTTTAATTTATTAATACTTATTAATTAAACATATATATTTGATGTTTTAGATTCAAAAAATAAAAAATTTGGCCCCCTACAACTGAAAAGTAATCATTTCAAATGAAAAGTTGACCTAAAGAATCTAAAAAATAAAATAGTCACTTGATCGACGTGAGGTTGGCAGTACAGTTTTGTTATTTGATGTTTGGGAATATTCAAATGTAAAAGTTTGAGACTTTGGATTTTGAATGATGTCGTGTTGTCTAACTTTACCTAAAGGATTGTTCTGGTTCTTTTTTAAAATTTATTTTTTTCATTATTTGTCTATATGTATGGGTTTTTTTTTTATTTTTTTATTTTTCTCCGTTTTTTAACATGGCAACACCAATGAGCGTTTGACTGTTTTAGTAAGAAGAATATTGGACATATAATAATAATACATACGACTGCCGACTTTCGTGGTCCATGCTATTTTCTTTATAAAATGGTTGTATTTTTACTTACTCTTTCAGTTTCCACTACAATTTTGACACAAACATTTTCAATCATGAATGTTATCAAAATTAGGTCTCATAACAAAATACAAGATAATTCTTGAACAAAATCTTTAATTTGTACATTAAAATAAAAATTGCTACAACATTAATCAAATCAATCATAAAATGATTTCCGTGACTTAAAAGAAAGTCAAATTTCATTTTGATAGATCATAAATGATTAAATAGAAATGTATTAATATACAATCATTTTATATATTATCTTTTGTTTATATTTTGTCAATATTGAATATATATTAGTGTTAATTTTCATATATTAATCTAGTATTGAATTTTGGTATATTTGTTGTTAAAAGAAATTCAGGTTTCAACCCCCCCCCCCCCTGGGCACACAACGATGCCAAGTGGATTTTGCACTAGAAATTGTTTTCAAAGCGAGAGTAGCATGGAAGAGTGAAAATCAAACCAGCGGATTATGTGGGAAGTTGATGAGGGCTAACATCCCCGCAATGGTTTTCTGATTTGTACCGTAGATAGCGTGAAATTGTGTTTGTGTTTTTATTTCTTTTTGTTTGTTACTTCATGATACTGAGAGACAAAGCTATCACCTGTCGTGTTTGTGTTTGCTTCTACCTTTTGCTTGTCATGTACCTGCTTACTTGTGATTTAATTGACTAAAACTCTTTCTTCTTCTACTACTTTTTTTTTTTTTTTTTTTTTGTTTGAGGTTTCTTGAGTCTCAAACCTCCTCAAGATTACGAATTATCACAAAGTAAGTGTTTGGTAATTGACTAATCTAAGATAATCCAAACTTTAATTAAAAATAAAGTGGGTTAGCCTTTTTCCTGACAAAAAGAAAGAGGAACATTGATTTCCTCTTTATCACTCTTGTGGAGAAGGTATCACAGCAGGAGGCCACTTAACACAGTTCTCAACCTTTGCTTTTAAATCCAAATTACCCTTGTGTCATTGTTATCTAAGCCAAAGGAACCAACTTGCTATGCCAGCCCACCACGTGTCACTTGTTGGAAAACCTAATCCAAAACCAAAAGTTGCAGGTATCTATTAAAGGAATCGTCAATTTCAAGCAACTAATTAATTGCATAATCTAAACGTTCAACAGTGCCACTCCAACAAATCTTGTATGATCTAACAACAGCTAGATGCTAGAGCAATTGCTAGGTTCTTGTCACGTTACTTAGATTACCAGATTAAGAATCCATTCAACGAAATGTATATTTTGGTTTTTAGTCAATGAATCCCTGTTTGTTAGTTAGCTAAAAAAAACGTATAACCTACTCTACTATATAGAGCTTAAAATTTGGTGGTTTTAAATTTTAATTTATCAAAAAAACCCTCATTAAATTGTGAAAAATAAAATAAAATAAATTATTTCATATGCTAGGTTTTTCAAGTGATCAATTGTACCCAAAATTATTAAAATAATGTGACTGTATACTATTGAATTGAAATTTAATTCTTGATCAATTTTATGTAAAAGCTTTATAATTTGCAACTCTTTTGAAAAATTATATTAATTCAAGTATCAAAACTCATTGGTTGATTTTGTTTTAGACCTAGTTTCAAATTAAACAAAATTTATCTTCAATCCGGTTTGGAGGAATTCTCCTTCAACTCATTACGTGTCAATTAAATAGACTATTCCACATATATTATTTGAAAAAGTCACATAACTCATTAAAAAGATCATGTGACTAAAATTACATGTGGATGGTCTATTTAATTGCCACGTAATAATTGGATGAAAACTATTTCTTTAAACAAATAGATCACTTGTATGTTTTCAACATCAATCGATTCCACATGTACGAATTTAAATTTAAACATCATCCGGATCCAGATGTGACATTCTTAACCATCAACGTTGTGTTCTTTCATTGCTGGGTGCATCTCATTGAATTTGTTGGAATTGGATGGTTAAGCTAAAAAAAAAAAAATTGAACTCAAGTTAAGCAAATTTAATTATGTTGTTTTATTGCTTATTATAATGAAAGCATCCTCTTCAAAATATTACTAAGTAAAATAGCAATATGATTTACCAATTTATCAATATATGTAGATTTGGTTCTCAATCATTGAAATTATTACTACAAGTTACCAATCCTGCCTCGGGAAAGAAATTATTACTACAAATGTGATTTAGTTTATGAATGTTGCTGCGGAAATTGCAAACTAGAACCAACACGCGTTGATTTTACATTGATGTGTCTTCAAAAGTTCAAATTGCCTGGTAAAGGTCAAACTAAAATATTTCTTCTTTTTTTTTTTTTTTTTATGAGTAAACTAAAATATTTCTCTAAAACTCTAAGACTTTAGTCAAACCACTTAAATTTTACTCAAATTATGAGAGAGGGAGAGGGATAAAAGGTGGGGGGAAAAGCAAAAGAGGAGGATATAATTGAGAAATCATCTAACCAAGACCAAATGCCATCCCATTGAAGAGAAAAAAGAAACTAAACACAATCGAGAGAGAGATCCTCTTTAGAGATTGAAAGTTTGAATAAAAGCATACAAGAGAAAAACGTTGTTGTACATCTTTGACGCCAAATTGAAAATAAACTCTCCATGACACTAACTCGCCTAATTAATTTTAAGGTACGGAACCAACTGTCAGAATTTAAATGTATTAATCATGTTTATCACTTAACTGTCAAACTTACTAAATAATATTGGGTTTTGTTAACCAGTGTCTTTAGGACAATAGTTAAGGAGTATTAAATGTTTTTACTTTATAAGAAATAGTGAAGTTTTAATATTAAAATAATATATAGAAAAACTAAAATACCCTTAAAAGTTGTTTTTGTATTTTTTTAATATTAAAACTTCACTACTTCCTATAAAATTGAAGCATTAAATGCTTCCTTAACCATTGCCCTAAGGGCATTCGTTAACAATCCTAAAAGACAAATCTAAATCATAATAATAGGTGTCAATCATATTTGCAAACATATAAAATTGAAATAAAAGAGATAAGTTACATACAAATCTCTATCTCACATTTTGTGTTCTATTTTATTCTTTACTAATTACAATACGACATGTCTAATGATTTTCTTCTATTTCAAAATATATTCATTTATAAATAATATATTAATTTGGTACATTTAGGGATAACTACTACACTACTACAACCCAACCCTTTTGAATGAATAGCTATTCTTCCGTATACGGAATAGCTATACCTAAAATATAATTATTCTCGTAATGAAAATAAAACCAAGCGATCAAATAGTTATTATAGATGAATAATCATTCTATTACATATCCGTTCCATTCATGTTTTATTATTAATTGTATTGATAGTAAAACTTGAGCATACCAATTTCTTTTCATTCTTTTTTATCTGTCTTTTTTTTATAATTTTTGGTACCAACTTATGCACATTTTCGAGTAATCTTAAGAGACAGACAAAATCTTACTATATATATCAGATAAGATGTAACATTTTACTTTGAGTAAGTAATCTTGAGATAACTTGAACTAATGAACATTAAAGAATATACCTAAAACTAAACAATATCAATCAAGGTCAATTTTCATATTTTCATACCTGATATGAAGTGAAACCCAGATTTCCTGCTTCCTGGCATAATTAGATTCACCAAATTCCCAGTTAAAAATTGACAGGCAGTGACAACGAAGCACATTGCCATTACCATTTCCCCAAGTATGCACGCAATTTGGTGCCCAAAGTCTCAAACAATTTCGGCTACGTTGATTGCGGGGGCCCATCCAATCCAAGGCTTCGGCAGGTTGGCAACAAGAACACGGTCCCTCAGCGCCTTACAAAGCAAAAAATGGGTCCCTATCACCTATGTATTTGTGTAGTCTCCTAAAATAAAATAAATAAATAAAATGTTTCTTCTCTTCGAGAAGGAGCTCCTAAGGGGACACGTAGGACCCCCCCCGGTATGACATGAGTGGTCGACATCACTTCTTGATACACACGTCATTCCTCAACTTATCCACCCTTTCTTCACTATCTCTGCTCACACTACCTTTCAGCCTTTCACGTTAAAATATAAAGCAAGTAACGCCATCCTCACCCATATACAATACAATAGAGTTATCTCCACTCTCACGTACTGCTTCAAACAAAGTCAGCTGAATCAAATTTGAAAAGTGTGTTGCACGACTCCACTAAGCTTTTCATACTTCCTTAAAAATAAAATTTAACTTCTTTTGAATATTCTCTAAATTGGACCATAATTTCTTGTTGGGACACAAAGCACTTGGACGAAATGGATTTCACAATGAATTCAAACAAATTGTGTACGAATGGTACATGTAATGTCACAGACGACCTTCTTAATATTTTGTTTTGAAAAAACAGTTTTTAATTAATATTGTACTATCTTGAATATTATAATTAATGTTTAAAAATTACAGTGAAATTTGATTTTTTTATTTTTTTTTAATTATACACAACCACCACCTAAAATTCAGATACACGGGTACGATGAGGTGTTTTGTATCTTCGTTACTACCTAAAGTCAAACAATAATGCTGCTCAGAAACGTTATTTTATTTTCTATTAATTGAGGTTTGAGTTTGCAGCTTGTCATCATGTAGTATGTTGTACTGATGGTAGACTTCTTTATTCTTTTGATAGGTTACTTCTATTTTTATTCTTTATTTTTTTGTTTATGATCTTCTAATATTTTTTATTTATTTTTTTAAGACAAATCTTCTAAATTTATGACTATTCTTCTTCTTCTTTTTGTATGGTTATTCATAGGCCCCTCCCACGTATATTAAATAATTAAAAGAAAAAATAACTCCAAAATAGGATTAAATAATTGTAGGGTTTATTTTGCAAGTAAAAGTAACTCTTTTATTAATGAAAAATATATATATAAGAGTCGTCGGTGACGGGTTTCAGTCTCACAGAATAGTAAGTTGAGCATTGATTCCTTAAAAAAAAAAAGTTATTTTATCGAATGTTCTCATTTATTTGTGACAAAAATATATATATATATATATAGTATGAGCTGAGATTTTACTATCATACACGTCACTGTTTGACGTGACGGGCATTGTTAATTTTACGGCGACGTGACAGCAGGCCGATGTTTTTGCGTTCCTTACGCGACCCACAACCTATGCTATCTAGAATTTCTATAGAAAATTTGGAACGGCGGATGATTGAGTTCACAGAGCTAATGAGTAATGATATCTAAATGACTTGGTCGCAGAAATAAATTCAAAGAAGAGGTGCGAAATTTTGACCTGTAAAATAATGGCCAATTACTTTGTAGTTTGTACAATCAATGGAGCTTCGTCCTTTTCTAGTTTATTAACATTACATTAATGTGAGAACTAAGAATATGGTTCGGAAGATGCGGGTTGATAGGTGGAAAGTCGGGAAAGTGGAAACCCACCAACATAAATTTGGTTATGCTTTACAATCAAATTCCAATCATTTAAATTCTGCTTCAAAATTAATCGGGGAAAAAAAAAAAAAAGGTATAACTATAGTATGTGAAACGGGCATATAGTGAAGACCATAAATAATTCTTTGTATCATTTCTTTGTTAGAAATAGATCAAATTATATTTAGAAGAAATTATTTCTTACATATGATGTGTAACATGTGTTATATCTTATTCTCGTATAAGAATGAATTCAATATATGTGTTATATGTATCTTATTCTCATATAAGAGTGAATTCAATATATGTTCTTTTCATGTATATATCTAATTTTGGTTGCTAATGATTTGTTAGTCCATATCCTCTTAAACCATTCCATTACATCAAATTAATGTTATATCTTATTTTCAATGTAGGAATAGATTCAATGTATGTAACTTAAAATATAGACTCCATATATATATAATTTACAAAAAGAAAAAATTATACTACGAATTTTTTATACTACTAAGAAAAAAAAGAGAAATTTTAATTTTTAGAGAGAACCAAAATTAATTACACAGTAAAACCCGAACCCTACAACGGAGAATGCAAATATGTTGTTCTTGAAGCTGAAATCATTTGATGTACTTGCAAGTTCTAAGTTAGAAGAGATGTGAAATGTTACAAATCTCCTAGTAACGAAATGAAAGATATATCGGATGAGTATGATTGATCTTTACGCTTGGTGTAGGTCCTCCTCCACTTCCCCCCAATGTGAAATTGTTAAAGAGAAAAGATTTGGAAACCCAACTTGTTACTGTGTTCAAAAGGGCTATTGCAGTGGGTCTCTAAGATCTACGCTTGACTGGGAAAATGTTGGCTTTGAGGTCGAGGGTGACCCCACCAAAAGTTGTTGATTTCAATCCCAGTGCGGTTACGGAGGCTCACGTTTCTGATTTTTGCCGTAAGGTTATAGCTTACATACATACAGTTCAGCCGTCTGCAATTCAATAGCCTCTATTTCTTTTAATTTTTAAACACAATTTTTATACGGTTTATTTATTTATTTATTTTTGAAGTCCAAATAGATTTAATTTTAACCTTTTATATATATATATATATATATATTAGGTGATTCATGTCAATCAAAAAAAAATTAGGTGTCAAGAGTTGTGTAGTTTAATTATCGAATTATTAAAAAATTATTTCTATAATTTACTAACAAGATTTATAGAGCTTGTTCATGCTCTCTCTCTCTCTCTCTCAAAGCATCTATTGAGAATCATTCACCATCAATCTATTTTTCTCTCTTATTCCTAAATTTATTCTCAGTGGTCGCCTTTTAACATAACTATGTTTATTTTATTTCTTATATATCATGTTTTATATACAATTGATGAGAACAATTTCATTATTAAATTGATTTGAAGTGAGACAGTTATTGATTGTGAACGATGAGATTATTAGGTGATTTTATAATTAAGTGAAATTGTAATAATGTTCTTTTTATAGATTAGATTTTATTGTTCTACTCTTAAAATTTATTTTATTCTATAGACATATTATAAATTTTATATTATAGATTATGTTTCCTTTTATTTGTAAATAGTTTTTAGTTATAAATGTATACTTCAAAATATGAATAAGGAATTAAAAAAATAATAATAATAAGAAAATTAAGTGAATCTCAAAAAAAAAAAAAAAAAAACTGTGACTAACAATAAAGAAATATGGAAAAAAAAAATAATAAATAAAAATAATTTAGTAATTTTTCTTCTCAAAGCAAGAATAATGTTTTTAAATAAAAATGATAATATAGAAAGTAAATAAATATTACTTAATTGATATTTAAATATAAGAGAATGTCACACTTAAAAATGTTGTTTTATGCTGCAAATTGTATTGAGTTGGCTCCTTAGCCTATAAAGAAAAACCCTGAACCTAATTTTTTTTTTCATAGGGTATAAATATATGATTTTAGGTAAGAAAGCTAAACTCATAGCCTCTCTCTCACAATTAACCACCTTAAAAAATTCATGTCTATAAGAGTATAACAAAAATAAAAATAAAAATAAAAGTACGTCGTCAACAAGTTGTTGTGGATGGTGAAGAGATAAAAATAAGACTTAAAAAAAAAAAAAAATCTATCTGATTAAAGGATTGGGAGAATATTTTATTAAAGGATAGGGAGAATGTTGTGGAGGATAAAGAGATCAAAATCTTTTTATTTTTATTTTTATTTATTTATTTATTTTTAACTTTATTGGTTAAATGATACGGAGAATGAGGTTAAATATTTTCACTTTATATAAAATATAACTTTCTTCATATATGAGAATGTAGATACCCACATGTTCATATGTTATATTGGTTTACTAGTAAAATAACATACTAAACATTCAATGCAAGTAATATCTATTTCTTTAATCTTTGAGCTTTTGTAAGGGGTTTAACATTTAAACTTTTAGCATTTGGGATAAAGGATTGAGTATTAACTTTTCAATCTTGAACATTTTTCTCTTAAAATATACATCATCCCAATTTTGAACATTTTTTTCCCTTAAAATATGGATCAATTGTGAATAGTTTCCGTATAAATTACTCAAAACTTGAATATTCAGTGTACACAGTATAGTTGATACACAATTATTTCCCAATTAACTTAATACACACACAAGACTGTTTTTTTTTCACCAAAAAAAAAATGCAACTTCAAAAGCTAGGGGGAGTGGCTCCCCTTACCCCATGGCTTCGCCAGTGAAATGCTTGTGGGCATCTGGATCCTCTTAGATGATTTTCCAATGAGAATGTTATAAATTTTGGTAACATTCCTAAAAATCTTTAAACTCTTCCATATTAAGTACAAGTAAAAAATTGATTAAATTCTGCACTGTGTATCACACCAAAATTCTTGTGTGTGTGGTTGTGTGTGTTTTGGTAAGTTTATCACACCATTATTTATATATTTCTCAAAAATAATAAATGATAGAAAAATCACTTTTGAATGAGGCCCGAGTCATGGAGCCTTGAATCGATTATGCAGGCATTATATTCATAGTTTCAACTTTCAAGTCTGATTTGGATTATGTTGTTATGGTATGAAAAGATTAAGAGAGTGGGTTCCAGTTAACTCAAGATTTTTTTATGCATTATATTCTTCTGTTTTTATTCTCGAGTAAAGGACCTGAGTTTGAATCCTGCCTGCACCAAAAACCAATTAATTTCTTGACATAATGGTAAGAGCAATCATTATGAAGCAGTTGTCATAAGTTCAAATGCAATCGTAACTATATATAATAATAATGAAAGATTAAGAGGAAGTTAATCACCCAATTAAACATTTGAAAATTTCCGAAGTTATCATAAATTGGCACTATAAAAGTAAGAAACCCTTAAAGAGAAAGAAAATCACTCTAAAATGAAACAAAAATGTCTTACCATATATGGGAGGTCCAAAAAGATGGAAATTATTTATCCTCCTGTTGTATTATACATATGGTTCTCCCAACTAACACAAATAAATGATTTCTTATTCATCCATAATTTTAAGAAACCACATAATCATTCAAACTTATAATCATTTATTTGTATAGGTTGGGAGGACCACATACAAATACAACAAGAGGAATAAATAATTTCTCAAAAAGATGTGTAAGTGAATAACGGGTGTTTAGAAAAAATAATATACAAAAATAAAAATAAAAATAATTAGGATTAATCAACTAAACATGTGCTAAGTGCTGACTATTGCCACTTAGGTATTCGGCTCAGTGGTAATCCTCTCCCCAAAAAAGCCCCCTCTATGAGGGTGTGGGTTTGATCCCCGGGATCTTCAAAATATACATGTGTGTGAGTTTAGATTAGAATTTTTATCATATTTCAAAAAAAAGTGCTGACTATTAAACCGTTTTTTTTTATAAAAAGTTCATTTTTAGCTGCATAGTTTTTTCCCGTAAATTATAATGCAAGAATTTTAACTTAAGGCATTGAATTTTAGTTGACATCGGACTTTAAAAAAGATACTGCCAAAATTGCAATTTAAAGGCATTGAACATAGATATTGCAATTCGAAGACAATAGAGTGGCTTTCCTCAGGATTGGTAGTTTAGAAAAACTAAAAAAAACTGGTGATTTGGTGTCAGGTTTTAATTTTCTAAAATGAACTCGAACCAAACTGATATAATATTCATTTATTTTATATATTGTTATTAAACATGTAATAAAAATATGATCTAAAATAGATTTGAATTGTTTATATAATATAAAATATTATATGTAATATTTAATGTGGTTGTGAAGTTTATTTTGAAAAAGAAAAAAAATTCAAATATAAGATTGGGCTTTTGGATGTTTTGATCCCAAAAGTAAAAGGTATGTAATATAAGTTCAACATTTGCATATTTGAGCTCATATAGGTAAATATTATTGGGAGGTAAATGACTTATTTAGGCTTGAAAAAAAGTTTTAGAGAATTCTGACTGACAATAAAATCTCATAATTTTTTTTTTTGTTTTGTGAATCAGTAATTAGAAAAATGAGGATTCGAATCTTAAATGTTTTTGTTAGAGAAATCAGGAGAAAATACACACTTTACATAATGAATAATTTCTAAAAAAGTATCTCCAAAAAAAAAAATTTCTAAAAAAGAAATAGAGTGAATGCACACCCTAATTTCAAGGCAAAATTTATGATTAATGATGTAACTGTCGAATTTATTAGTGTCTCATCTACAATTTGTCGGTAAAAAAATGTAATAAAAATAGGAAAAAAAAAATGGTATATAAAGAAAAGGCTAAAATTATATAAATAGGCAAGTAAAACAAAGAAGAGTAACTGAAACATATGTGCTGCTCCATACGTTTGACCTTCAAATGTTGGGTCGTCGAGGACTGCCCAGAATTTGCTACCTGAGTTTGTTACGAAGAGGAACGTTTACCCCACTCGCTCGTCAACGCGCTACTCACACGCTCTGTTAATTACCATTTTTCAACTAACTCATTGTGAGTGTTAGATGAAGCGCGTATTCACGTGCCCGAAATTACCGAGTACTTTGTTTTTAGCAGGGAGAAATTTAGAATACTGAAAATAACCGAAGTTAGTTGTGTTTTACTTGTAACAAAATTAACCGCTTTTGAAACAATCCGGAAATATTTTTAGAGAGAGAAAAGGCAAACACACCTGTACCCAACAAGCATAAATACAGAAGATGAGACTCACCACTACTCTCTCCCTGCCTCTCATCAATCTCTTTTAACAAAGAGAAAGAGAGAGGGATTGTTGCGTTCAAAGCGTGCAGACAAGGGTGAAGGATTTTTTATTTTTATTTTACAGAGAGAAATAGAGAGAGAGACACAGAGCAAAAGCAAAAACAATCCAAGGACGAAGAGATGGAATCTGGTCAACGGAGTTTGACCGTAGAAACGACAAGTAGAGGGGTAGATGTGTCATTAAAGCAAATTTAATAAGTTTTCTTTATAAGCGTTCGGCTGTGTCGTTGTTTATGTTGTGGTCTATTTGGTATTTGCATTCTTACTACTTCTTATGCTTTCTCATTTTTCTTTTTTCCCTCTTTTTTCTTTTTTATATATAAGCTCTCGCTTTGCCTTTTTTCTAAGAAGAGAGAAAGATAGGAAGAATAGGATAAGCTAAGCTAAGCTAAGCTAAAGCTATGAGAACGAGGAGAGGGTTTTGTTATCCTAGACTAGAAGGTGACGTGTCGTTTCAGAATATGAGTATGGTTGTGAAGAAGAGAAGAGATTTCACCGCCGAACAAATGGCTTCCCGGAAAAGGAATAGAAATTCACCGGAGATCGCTACACGTGACTTATTCGAAACCTTACCGGACGATCTCGTCATTTCTATTCTCTGCAAACTCAGCTCCACCGCATCTTGCCCCTCCGATTTCACCAACGTTCTCATAACGTACGTGGTTAATTTTCTTCTGTGAAAGATTCCGGTCATTTCTCCGGCAAATGTTAAAAACTGTTTTTTTTTTTTTTTTAACGTTACTGATTTTGTATGAAACAGATGCAAGAGGTTAAACGGTTTAGGTCTTCATTCGCTAGTGTTATCTAAAGCTTCACAGAAAACGTTCGCCATTAAAGCTAAGAACTGGTCCGAGCCCGCTCAGCGATTTTTGAAACTCTGTGCCGATGCCGGAAACGTCGAGGCTTGCTACACTCTTGGCATGGTTAGTCTTTTTTTTCTATACTTATTTTATATATTCTAAATTCTTTAACCCACTACACAAGCTTTGAACATTCTTTAAAATCATGAAATCGCTAATTAAACTAACGAGTATTTCTATAATTTTTTTTTTTTTTTTTTCAGATTCGATTCTACTGTTTACAGAACCGAGGAAACGGAGCTTCCCTGATGGCTAAAGCCGCGATTAGCTCTCACGCGCAGGCGCTTTACTCGCTAGCCGTGATTCAGTTCAACGGTAGCGGAGGCTCGAAGAACGATAAGGATTTAAGAGCCGGTGTTGCTCTTTGCGCGCGTGCGGCTTTTCTCGGCCACATCGACGCGCTTCGTGAACTCGGCCACTGCCTCCAAGACGGTTACGGAGTTCGCCAGAACGTAACCGAGGGACGCCGATTCCTCGTCCAAGCCAACGCAAGAGAACTCGCCGCGGTGTTTTCCACGGTGGCTGCCTCGGGAGTGGTCCCCACGCGCTCTCTGTTCACGTGGAATCCACTTCCTCACCCTCACCCGCATCCGCGGAACGTGAATTGCGGGGGGTGTCCGTTACTGAGTGATTTCGGATGCAACGTTCCGGCACCGGAGGCTCACCCGGCGAGCCGGTTCATGACTGAGTGGTTTTTGGTTCGGGGCGGGTCACCGGGTCAGGGTCTGAGGCTTTGCTCCCATGTTGGGTGTGGAAGACCCGAGACTAGGAGACACGAGTTTCGTCGGTGCTCGGTTTGTGGAACCGTGAATTATTGCTCACGCGCGTGTCAAGCACTCGATTGGAAGATGCGTCACAAGGCGGAGTGTACCCCAACTGAGAGGTGGGTGGATGAAGACGGTGACGGTGACGAAAACGGCAATGGTGACGCTGGTGAAGGCGAAGGCGGAGTTAATGGGAACGATGATGTCATGCCTGATAGTTAGAGTTAAAGTGTAACGGCGATGATGACGGAACGGTTACGGCAGATAATGTGCGTTAATAGGAGAAAGTTAAAAGAGAAAAAGAAAAGAAAAGTAAAGGAATGTGGCCATTTTTGGGGTAAATTATAAATTAAGTTTTTTTTCTTCTTAATGGCGGTTTTGTTGTACGGAAACGGAGTTATATGCTCCCCTTTTTTTCTTTGATGTATAGAGGAGTTTTTCGAAGAAGAAATTGATGGCCTTTCTTTTCTTTTTATTTTTATTGTACTTTTTGTACTGTAGAGAAGTTGTCAGACTTTATTTCGGTAAACTAAAAACTGCAATTTTCGAAAATTGTTCTCCTTTTAAAATTTCAAGTCTGGGTTCTTCCTTTTTCATTTGGCAAATATGTGAAATCTTCAGGAAGCCTCTATCTCAACCAATTCCCTGGTGTTGGTATTGGTATTGGTATTGGTATTGGTATTGATTTCGTACATATTTTTGTGAAGATCATATTTTTGTCTGACAGAATCAATAAAACAAATTTAGGTACAGGGATAGGATGTACAACCAAACTACCAAATATAAATAGCATTTATGGCTGAAATTCTGGCTTTCCTTTGGGGTAAAGATATGGTCATTGTGTTTCTTATCTTAGATGATAAAGAGAAAAGTCAAAATTCAACATTCAAAAAAATCACCAACAGTTATTGTGGGAAATGCTTGATTTCAGTGAAAGACCCTCATCACCCAGCCCCATTCATTTCAGTAAAAACTAAAAAGAGCATCCTAAAGTGAGAGACAGGTAATGAAGGGTGTGACATAAGGCATCATATCAGTTAATTATCACATTATTATGTTGTTTTCCTTTTAAGCTTTTTCATGGCCTTTTGGCGGTCAAAAAGGGTTGGACATAGTAAGTGATTGACCAAGAAGCATAGAGAGAGAAAAAAAAAAATTGAAGGAAACAAAATTGTTAGGAAATGGAATAGTGGGAGAGGCATGCTTTGTGCAAGTGGACGATATGGTTGCTGGGAGAGCTTTATATGCTTGGTTACAGAATCAACAGAATTATTTTATATTTGTTTTTTATTTTTAAAGAGAGATTGATACACAAAAAAGGCATCTCATGGTGGGAGTTCTGTTTTAACATCATGATTTTTATTCAGTTGCGTTATGAACTTCATACTGGTCCAATCCAAAGACCATTTAAACCCCATGAAATGGGATTCATGCCGTGGTTGAAATTAGAAAAGAAAACCCATCTACATCATCCAATTTCATTATAACTCGGTTTGTTTGTTTTTTTGGATGAAAATTACTTTAATTGTTTTTCAAGTTGCTATTTCAAACACTATGCATTTGTTTGTGAGTTGTGATAGGCAATTTCATTTGGAAGCTAATTCTCCAACCTGACATTTTAAGGGAATCATAGGTGAGGGCTGAAGTGTATGTCCTAACCAATTGCTAAGTTGCTTTAAGCAAGTTTAGAAACATTGCATTTCTAATATTGACCTAACTTAATTATAATTTATAAGCAAACGGTTGTAACATCCTTGCGTGCCTACACGATGATGGTTTCATTTTTTATGGTGCTTTATTTGGTCACTCAAAGAAAGAAAATAAAGGAAATAAATAAACATTAGGAATCTTATCATCACATTGTATCAAAATGGATATGCGAACGTTGTTACTACCATTCTAGCTCCATATAATAAGTTTAAGTGTTCGGGTTTTCTTTTGGATTCAATTAAATGATGTATTACTATTAAGTCATGAAAACTTTCTCAAAAAAAAAAAAAAAATCAAAGTCATGAAGTTTTTTGAAGTAACAAACAGTATTCACTTTAGTCATGCTTTTATGATTAAAAAAAAAAATCATATTGAGATTAAAAGAGTAATAAAATTATGGACACAACATTTTTACAATAATGTTGAGGTATCAAACTGTGAATGATAAATAATAAAATGATCGAAGTGGTAGGTTCAAATGAAAACTAATAAAAACATGATACCTCAAGATTGTTGTAAAAGTGTTGTACATGAAACATTAGGTATTGCCGTATTGTAATCAACTACAAGACATAAAATGTTTCCTTAATCAAACCAAACCAACAAAGGTATTTAGTAAACTTGATAATAAGTCAAGATTATGACAAATACAGTTAACAAAAGAATCTAAAACATTAGTACCCATAGAAGACGTTAATATTGGAACATAATCTTCTTTAGATTTGATCTCTTTTATGTACTTAAAGAAAATGAAAAGAGAAAAAAATGTTGGACTTTGTTTTACAGGTATATTGACTTCGACTTTACCTTATTTAAAGGGAAAAGAAGAATGATGATAAAGTCTTGAATTGAGTTCAATGCATTGTGCCCACTCCTAACTAAGCTCTGACCACCAAGTTCAGTAGGTTTTCAAAACTAGACTAAAAGTTGGGGGATGAACTTAAAGCTCAAGTCAAAACCAGGAGAGACAAATTTGTGGTTGGTAGAGGTTGAGAAGCCTAAAGTATAGTCTCCCCTCTCCAGCTGGATTCACAAGCCTACTATGTGCTAACTGCTAAGTAGTACTAATTGAATAGGGGATATGATTGTTAGGAGAGGAATCAAAACTAGTCTGTAGTACTAATTGAATAGGGGAATATGATTGTTAGGAGAGAAATCAAAACTAGTCTTGCCTTTTCTCAATTTCTCTGTAAGATCATAGATGCACTTTTTCTGAAAAATGGACCCGGTTAAGTAGCCTAAGCTATACTCAAAAACAAAAAGGTGGGTTAGAGGGGCGGTGAGGGCATAGGTGATTGGGTTTCATTTATTATTTTGTTTGTATATAGAATTGTATCTTCTAGTATTAGACATATATTATGATTGTGTTTGTATACGAATTTATATATTTCTACATTTTAATAAATATATATTAATATAGAAAAAATTTTAATTTAATTAAAAAATATATATATATATATATATTTATGGAGACAACAAAAAGTCAAAACTTCGGTTTTACATATTGGCGGTCTCTCTCACAAATTGTTCTTTCTTTTCAGTGCCAGTTTTTCTCATTATTGGGCTTAAGCCCATCCAAAAACAAAAATAAAATGAGATGGGTACAAGGCTACAAGCCCAAGTTATTGGGCCTATGGTTTGAAACGTAAACCATTACCGTTCGTGTCCAATCCCATTTGTGCAAACTATGAAGCTGGTGGGCCTTGGCCCAAGTTTGATTCCACACTCGGCATCGCGATTTTAGTTTCAGCCATTTCCTTGACTTCTCCCAAACACACTTGTTCTGCTCAGCGAGTTCTAATCTTCATCCAGGTAATATCACTCTCCAATCGTTATTTATTTATTTATTTTTTTCAGATAATGTTCTTCGGTTTTGATTTTTCATATACCTGATTAGTGTTATATGGCTTTGATTTCGAATTCATTTTTTTTTTTCTTTCACTAGCTGAATGTTTTTTTAAGCTCTTTGTGCCACTTCGAAACCACCGATCTGTTTGGTTATTGAGAAAATGTAGGAAAATTAAAATAGAAACCGAAATTTTCAGAAATTTTAATATATTAGCTCCAGGAAACGAAAATTTGCACTCATCTGAACCTAAAAACTCAATTGTTTTTGTTAATTGGATTTTCCTTGATTTTCTCTGCAACCAAACGGAGTCTTTGTTATTGTTCTGGTGAATTAGTTTTCTCTTTAACCTGAATGCATAAAATAGGGAATTATTCATTAATTAATGCTAGGTTAGACCCCTAATAAGATATAATAATGATTAAGTTAGGGTTTTGATTGAAGGTTTGTATAGGAAGAGAGATCAAGATGGGATTCATAATGGAGTTTGCGGAGAATTTGGTTCTGAAATTGATGGAGGACCCAAAGGAGAGGGATAGGAAGTTTAGGGAGCATGTGTATGCGGTGAAGGATCGCTGTAACAAGACCAAGGAGATGTGGAGCTATCCTCTCCGTCCTTACGGGTTCTGGACTTTTGAGCGCCACAATTCTCAGCTGAGGTGGGATGCTCAGATTAGCCAGGTGCCTGGTCGGAGGGACCCTTACGATGATCTCCTTCAGCAGAGCCATGACACCCCCAAATAAATGAATAAGGTCTTATTCTCAGCTTTTACTGAATTTGAAGAGATTGATATTGGTTCCGTTGAGTTCATGATGTTTGGTGAATGTTTTATGCCATTAAGTTTTTGTTGGGATTATGTAGTGTTTGTTTATGGTGGGTTATGTTTGGGTGTGATGCTATCAGAATATTAAGGATAAAGAGTTTTCTAATGAACTTGTGGACATGAAATTGAATAGATGAAATGAAATAAATTGTGTCTCTTATAGGTATGCCATGTAACCGGTTAAGCTTGGATAACTTTCGAGTTGCAGAATGGTGCAATGATTTCAAATATTGGGTTGTCTTTTGTAGATGTGCCAGTTTGTAAAGTTCTTTGAGGTATTTGTTGGTGTTTACTGATACGCTATTACAGAAACCTTTGTATTAGCATGAGTGAATTGATTAAAAGCATATTGATGGTTATCCTATATGTTTATGGCATTGGAGATGAAATTGTGGAGTTGTTACTGAGGGCAAAGCTAGGAACTCCATGCTTAAGAGATACTTGTCTATGATACTTTTCCAAGTGTTTCGGGTCACATGGATCCGATATAAGCAGAGCTGTGGGTTATTTTGCTTGTCTTTCATAGCACTTCAATGTACTGTTATAACTTATAACCATTGTGTGGGATATTCATTAAAGTTGTTTCACAGATGCAGAGATTTCATATGCCATCTTCAGGGAGAAGTAAAGCCTTTTTGGACGATGGCAAGGCTGGATTTTAGCTTGTTATTCTGTCAAATTTTAGTTTGTATGGTGCAGGACTATTGTTTGGTTTGTAATACTTGAAAATGAATTTGAATAAGTATCCATGTAACTCTGGTGTCATGAAAGACATATTTTTTTTTTGGAATGTTTATCATCTTGCTGATTTTACAGAATGGTCTTTTAGCAATTTCATCTGAAAATTGATTTAACAAGTTTTTGGTTTGATTCCTATCTGATTAAGTATATCTCCTGGCCACCATTTTCTTTACTCCTAGCATGTGATCGTTCTGCATTACTTTTAAATTCAATAAGTGTAAGCTTTACCTCTTATAAGGGTAAGAGCATTCTCAACTGGTTGGGTATAATATCTACTTTACTTCTTCTACTTTAGCTATCAATTTTTACAAAACACCATACATCTCACTTTTCATCTTACAAGACTTCTTTCTTATTAAAATAATTATTGTTTCTTTCCACCTACAAAAATCACATAATCCAAACGACCAAACCCAATCAAACTATTGAGCCTTTCTCTTCGTTGCTCCCCTTTGTCAATGCTGCCGTCTCACTTTTCTATTTTAGTTATCAACTTTTACAAATCACCGCACACGTCACTTCTCAACAGTAAAGATGGGACACACACGCCCACAAAGACTCAAACCGACTCTTTCCCATGGGAGAGAGCCAAAGGAATTGTCACGGCTAGAGGATGCGCTAGTCATATTTGCACTATACCTCAAAAGAACCAGTCAAATTGCAATTGAGATTTCTCATAATAACTTATATTACCCAGTTCGTCCTGGTAAACTCTCGATGTGAGCCTCCACACGCTTGCACAACACACTTATCCAATTCAATACACATAATCCATGATATCGTAATACTTGAAAATGAATTTGAATAAGTATCCATATAACTCTGGTGTCATGAAAGACATTTTTTTTTTGGAAAGCTTATCATCTTGCAGATTTTACAGAATGGTCTTTTAGCAATTTCATCTGAAAATTGATTTAACAAGTTTTTGGTTTGATTCCTATTTGATTAAGTATATTTCCTGGCCACCATTTTCTTTACTCCTAGCTTGTGATCGTTCTGCATTACTTTTAACTTCAATAAGTGTAAGCTTTACCTCTTATAAGGGTAAGAGCATTCTCAACTGGTTGGGTATAATATCTACTTTACTTCTTCTACTTTAGCTATCAATTTTTACAAAACACCATACATCTCACTTTTCATCTTACAAGACTTCTTTCTTATTAAAATAATTATTGTTTCTTTCCACCTACAAAAATCACATAATCCAAATGACCAAACCCAATCAAACTATTGAGCCTTTCTCTTCGTTGCTCCCCTTTGTCAGTGCTGCCGTCTCACTTTTCTATTTTAGTTATCAACTTTTACAAATCACCACACACGTCACTTCTCAACAGTAAAGATGGGACACACACGCCCACAAAGACTCAAACCGACTCTTTCCCATGGGAGAGAGCCAAAGGAATTGTCACGGCTAGAGGATGCGCTAGTCATATTTGCACTATACCTCAAAAGAACCAGTCAAATTGCAATTGAGATTTCTCATAATAACTTATATTACCCAGTTTGTCCTGGTAAACTCTCGATTTGAGCCTCCACACGCTTGCACAACACACTTATCCAATTCAATACACATAATCCATGATATCACATTCCACCTACTTAAATTCTTGACATCTTTGTCAGGGTCCATGTTGTGTTGTAGTGCCCTTAAGTCACATGGCATTATTAGAGGAAAAGCATTAACCACATTTGCTCTATACCCCAAAAAGACTAGTCAAGTAAAAATCAAGATTTCTCGTAATTACTCATATAGCCTAGTTTGACTTTGGGTCTGTTTGGGTAAGTTGTTTAAAAAAATCCGTTTCTAAAAATAATGATTTTAAATTGAGCGTTTTGAAAACACGATTTTGAAAATCACATTTAAGCGTTTAGTAAACTTATTAAAAAGTGTAGTTTCTGTCAATTGAGCGTTTGGATAATTTTAGTCTAAAACTGTTGTTTCGGATGCAAATTACTAAAAGTACTTAATTATAATCTTATAGTTATCTTAGCAACAAGTAAAAAAAAGAAAAAAAAGAAATTCATGTCTAGTACTCTTAAGGTCCTATCACCCATGGCCATCACTTATCCATGTCAGTTCTTAAGAGTCTTGCTTTTCATTTTATCCAAGAGTCTTGCTAGATGCTAAAAAACTTATTAAAAAACAAAAAAATAAAGTGATAATTAACATCTAGCAACTTTAAAATGGGAAGCAGCTGGCGAGCAATTGTCAAACTCTATTAAAAAACAAACTAAAGAAAAAAGACAAAACAATACTAAATCTCATTTCTCATGCAGAAGCCAAAGCGAAACCAAAACTCAGCTCCTCAAGCTTCAAGCCTTCAATTCCAATGTCTTCTCTGTTAGTATACTGTATTTCTCTCATTTAATTGTTTTCTTTTTTCTTCTCTTTTCTATTTCTCACTTGATTTACTCTCTTTCTCCTCATCTCGTGGCAATTTGTTCTCCACAAATTCTCCACCACAAAAAGTGATAAGCCTACTCCATCATTCTCCACCACAAAAGTCACAAGCCTACTCTTTCATTCTCACCAAAAGAGCCCCAAATTCATAGTTGATGGTTTTTAAGATGGTCTGTGATGGTGATCCTCATATATTAGCAACATCATTTTGGGTGGTGGAAATATGTCCACTTGAGGGTGCAATTGTAAAGCTTCTTGCTAGCAAGGGATTTGATAATGGAGTTGAGAGCTAGTAGCTTATTCATCCCCTTCTCTTTGATGTAAAATTTCTATATTATTTCACTTTGGAGAGTCGATGTTTTTGTTTACCATCTTCTCTCTAAGACCCTTTTTTTTTTTTTTTTTTTTTTTGGAAAATGGTCAGATGGCTTGCTCTGTGCTAAAACAAGTAATTGGACAGCACAGTACAGGAGAGAGAAAACAGGAGAAAAAGTGAGGATTTTGTGCAATTTTTACACTAGTATTTTGGTCATTAAGCAAATGTTGGAGGATATTTTAGGAATTTGGACCATAAGAGTGCACTGCGAAAATGTGATATAAGACTTAAATTTAGCGTTTTTAAAAAAGCAAGGTCCCTGCTCCAGTTTTAAAAGGGGGTTTTTCAAATCGCAGTTACTTTAAAATCAAGGGACCAAACACACGATTTTCACGTTTTTCTTTTTCTCTATGAAACTGGGGGGCCAAACAGACCCTTAGAAAAACTTGATATGTGACTTGGCATACACCAGCACAACATTCGTTTATCCAATTCAATTCAATTCACGTAATCTATGGCAGATAGCACCCAAATTAGAGGTCGGGTGGTCAAAGGCTTGGGCTATAGGTGAGCCTCCAAATTTTAAAAAAATGGCTTGTTATATAAATAGTAGATCAAGCAAAGCTAAGCCTCCAAATTTCGGGTCTAGGACTCTTAAGTCTCTTGTGCATGAGGGGAAAAGTTTTAAGAACATCGAACTCCCCGGTAGAGAACCTGTCCATCGATTGACCATTACAATGTGACATAACTACAAGAGTTAAAAATACAGTTTCCTGCTCATGGAAGAACCTAAAAGGTGCATAGCAAATCATAGAAAGGGGAACCAGAGTCTGTCCCAAAGCATACATGTATATCAGTCTCAACCGCCAGCCTGGGTACACAAACAGAATTTCAAAATAATTCACATTCATTCATACTTCGACAGGACTTAAAAGCCTATTAAGTTATTTACAATCGCAACCCAACCCACATTTCACACACCCATAAACCTATTTAAGTTGCCATAGAACAAAATACTAAGACAAGGAAATAGATTTTAGAACAAAACAGAAACTCTTTTAATCTGAATCAGAAGAATCTGCTTTTTGTTCAGCATATGCTGCTGCTGCATCTCCTTTCTTTTCGGCCTCACCCTGCTTGACTGCCTCGGATATCTCCTCAACAGGAACTAATGGCATATAGCCAAAGATAGGATATCCCTTTTGGGTCATGTCGTTCACCACGTGATTGTACTTTTCCGACAAGTGAGCAGCCGCAGGCACAACCTTCACTGCCACAGTGTGGAATGGTGGACACTTGTTCAGTCCACCCCATATCTTCATGCTTTGTGATACAAGGAGCTGCTTATACTCTGAAACAGCATAATGCAGAGCAGCACGAGGACCCCCAGTTTGAGCCTCATTTACAAGTTTACGAGCCTTTTGAGATGTCTTCTGAATCAAACTGTGAGTTCTTCTTACAACCTGCTTTGCCAAAGGTGGAGCATGCTCATCAAACTTGTGTGTAGCTTCATCTACCTGCATACATCAAACAATTAATAAGTTCCACATACACATAACAAATTAACAATGCCATTACTAATCTAAAACATTAATTATTCTCCCATCTAGGTTCATCACAAAAGGTATATTCAAGGCCACATAACACAAACTAGCACCAATAAGTCATGTTTTTTAGATCATATAATGGTACAAGTCCTATTCCGTAACCTACACAATTACATAAAATTTAATAAAACGAACCAAGTTGCTTGCAAGCAGCATGAGTTTAATTAACGAATCGAATCAAACTCGAGCTCAAATTTAAAGATTCGACTAAATTTAAAGATTTGAACAAACACAAGTTCAACTCGACACGTTTGTTACTAAAGACAATACTTTCGTGATCAATATAAGAGAAAAGAAAAATATGTAAAAAAAAAAATTGCCGATCCAAATAGGACCAAAACGATAAAAAATCAATATAGAGTACCTTTTCGTCGAGGAAACCAAGGAGATCATCAGGAAGGTCTTTGAATTTGTGGTAGACTGGGCTCACGACGGTGGTGACGGCAGATTCGACGGTGGCGACGGTGGATCTGAGAGGCCCGGAGTTATGCTTAGCGTAATCGTAGAGATTGGAGACGCAAACCAGCGCGTGAATCGCCGTGATCCTGACGAAACCTAGATGCTTCAATTCCTGCTTCGTCCTTCTCTCAATCTCCATCTCTTGCTGTAAAGTGAAATAAACAAAAGACGAATAAAGCTTGAATCAAGAAAAAAAGGTGAAATTAACTAAAGAAGAAGGAGCTGGAAATTTGGCGTACCATTTCTGCGGCCATTTGCGAATTACGAGTTTCCTGAGCAGAGCAGAGTAGCTCCTTGTGTTTTAGAGTCGTAACTGAAAATATTCCGAAAGAGTCGTATTTATAGTACAGCGATGGAATAAAGTGTTGCTACAGGCTTCTATAACGTTCGTGATATCAGACGGTTGGTATAAGATCTGATGCTTCATTTTTATTTTTTTTGATGAGTGATCTGGTGCTTCATTTTGATTCCTTAAGAAATAAGTGGTGCCAAAATAAAGATTCTTGAAGGGGTGGGCCTAGGAGGAGTGGTCTAGAGGAAAGTAGAGGTTTCGGGCAGGACAGGTGGTGATTTATGACACGTTGGTCAGACTTCCCAAGGAAACTTCCCTTTTATGGAGCTTGCGTTGGGACCCATTGGCCCTTAGGTGAGGGAAGGGAAGGGCATGGCAGCAATTTTTTTTTTAATAAATTAAATTTGAGAGAGAGAGAGAGAGAGAGAGAGAGAGAATTTTGGTTCTCCTGATAAAGAATAGATCATCTTTTGAAACTTTAAGAACTATATGAATCAAAATGCATGTTTTTAAATGTTAGTAACTAATGTTAGAGACCAAATATAAAATCTATGTACACCTTAAAGACAACCAATGTATTTTGGTCTATTATTTATTAGGAAAAAATTTATGATATGAGTCAAGAGCTTTTTCTTTTGAGAAAACAAAAAAACATGGGTCAAGTTTAAGATTTGGGTCTTCATCTTTTAATTGTGGGTAATTTTATAATACCCATGTGGGTACTGTGCCTCTAATAGATAAAATCTCACATTGATGGTACCAATGTCACATATTGTAATACCTATCTCACATATGATGATACTTACCATTTTTATTTATTATTTAAATTAATATATAAAATCAGATAGTACCAACATCACATTTGATAGTACCAATTAAGTGAGTATCATTCTCACAAAAAGAGTGTAGGTATTGTAGAATGACCTTTTAATTGTTATTTTGGTGTTTGCGAGCCTAACCTTGATCCATCCTCAAATGAATGCCAAGAGTGTAGGTATTGTAGAATGACCTTTTAATTGTTATTTTGGTGTTTGCGAGCCTAACCTTGATCCATCCTCAAATGAATGCCACCTCTAGATGCCTCAAATGTCACTCATGAAGGCTATCCACTAGCTCCACTGACACCATTTTCATTTCGATAAGCTCAATAACAACCACCGGAATCCTGCTTGGTGGCGGCGTGGCTTTGGGGGTATGATTGTTTGGGGGGTCTTTGCCAATGTATGGGTCTTAAGTGCACTTGGTCATGGTTGAGAGAGAGAGAGAGAGAGAGAGATTTTTTAGCAAACTATATTTTTTTCTTCAATATCAACTATTTATTAAAGTTTATTTTAAAATGAATACTATGATAATTTATTTTTTTTTAAATTGATTTTTTTAATAAATTATGTCAGATACAATTAGGGCTCTAAGGACCTGGTTAACCCAACCCACACAACCAATCTGATCCAAAAGAAAATTAATTTGTTGTAAAAGGATCTAAAATAAAATTTTACCTCGAGTTCAAATTTTAAGGTCACATATCTCCGCACTTAGATCGGATGACTTTAAGTGGTTAAAGAAATCATATATCTACATGCATAACTTGTTTACAAGAGTTGATGTGGCAAGTTGTTATTAATAGAGAACAAAATTATGTCAATGATGGGTCGTCCATATAAGAATCAATCTATTATCTTAACCATAATGACAAAAGTTAGTAAGAAATTATTGTACCTAAAGATTACTTCAAAAATATCACTCAAAAATATCACGATGCCCCTTCCCAATTCATATGAAGGGATTCCTTTATTCAAAGGGCATTATTATGACAACTTGACAAGACATTAAGATACTGGGGTTGCATTGGACGATGGCATAGGATAAGGTCAATATAGGATATCGATGACTCAGGAATGTCTAATCTAATCCTATTTTAAAGACTAATCAGTGGGCTGCAAACTGTTTCTGAGAATAAAATTAAATATATATTTGGAAAACCATGTAAACTACATTAGAAGTGGGGGTGGATGAATTTAAAACTGGAAAACTAGATAACTAGACTAAGTTTTTCGGAAGAATTATTGTTTAATCATTTAAGATAAGACATATCAATCATCATTTAGTTTAATTGGGTCACTTGTTTTGGCGGGTAAGAAATCAAATCAAGAAATGGATCGTTTTAAGTGTTTCTCTAGTAAAAGAAACCGAACTGAATCGAGTATTCAAAATTTAGGATTATTTATTTATTTTTAATTTCAAATATGAGTTGAGTTTGAGTTTATTATCAAACTAGATTGCATATTTAAATTTGGTTCATTTTCTTGTTGAACAAACCCGGTTTTATTTACAAGCTACTTGATAAATTAACCAATTATTTTCTCATATATGGTAAACACTATGAGTTATGAGTCTACAACTAATAATTTTACCCCTTCACAAATATAGACTAATGATTAATAATTAGAATTATTAGAATTAATTTGAAAGAATGATTTTCATTTATAAACTTATAAAAAATAAATTCAACGACATGTTAAAAATTATATATAATTTTACTACAAAATAAACTTATTTATAAAATTACTCAATCCAATATCTAACTATATAAATATATTTTAAAACATTTATATATGTAATTGTACTCACGAGCTTCTCAAACTAAAAATATGGGTGGGAGACTATCTTGCCCTTCTCAAACGTAAGACAAACGCCAATATGACCCTATACGGCTATACTTCCAATAAAATCTTGCCCTTCTCAAACGTTACTTTTTCATATTTTGGGTCAACAACACACCATCTTTCACCTGTTTAGCATGTGGATGGGCAAAGCTTAAAGCATTAGACTGCCATTTTCATAGCTAATTCTACCGACATCATATATGGCCTTTCCCACGGGAGGGATAGGGCTATAAATAAAATAAGTAGCAAAGTTAGATTTGATCTCTACTTTATAGCCACAGCACATACATTTTACAACTTGGTAAACATGATTGGTCCACAAAATATCTCATAAATATCATGTATATGTTCTATTAAGTTCTAATAAATTCTATGCACAAGAAAATACTATATATGTGGGATAATTATATCATATTCCGGGAGTACATTAAATACGTACTCCCTCCTCTTACAGAAGTGGTGGGTCTCGCTAATTAAATTCATGGTAGGACCCAACATTTCTGTGAGAGGAAAGAGTACGTATTTAATATACTCCCGGAGTATGATATAATTTTCCTATATGTGAAGGGAAGAGCAACGTGAGGAGGGTGCTGCTAGACTGAAAAAGAGACATGAGAAAGAGTCTCTTATGCTGTTCGGTCATTTTATTTTACTGTATTTGTAGTTATATTTGATATATTACAAATCTCTACGTGTACGTAAGCAAATTACCGCATCACCTAAAATTATGTGTTTTGTATCTTTTTACTTTTGGATCGATTCTTGCTCTATTTTATCATTCAAACATTCTCCAATGGACTGAGATTCATTATGCTGTAATGTTTGATGCGGTTCTAATATTACCCGAAAATTCCCCCCCCACACCCACCATATTTTTCAAGTAGCATATGTATAGTTCCGTGACTTCCGTCGATGTTTCTTGTACTCGTTAAATTTGGTATCTTCTTGACATGAAATAACCCATGTCTGCAAGAATTTTGGGAGCATGGATATTCCTAGAGTTGGTCAAGCACAAAATTTGTCTGAAATAAATATCACGGCCCTATCGGCCGTTTCAAGATGATCAGAAGCATCCTATATACCAAAAGTCACAGTATAAGAGATTGCATAGACCAATTCCTATAACTCATCAATCATCATGCAAAGACAAAAATAAAGAAATAAGATCAATTGTTTCCAATTTTAGTCTAGCTGATAAATTGCAAGTATATAGGCAAAAGCATTTCCCAGAACCGCAATGGACTTTCGAGGAGATATTTAAATTGTCATGCTTGTGACATGTTATCTAAGGTCACAAAAAGTTACTGCTTTAAATTCCACAAATACAAGTGGAAAACAAATTCAAGAAACTATTGAGAAAAAGCAATCTAGTAGCATCACATCTCCAAAGCTTTTTCAGGCAGCTTGAGATTTCTGGCGCTTCACATACTGAAGGATAGGCTCCCTAACCTGTAAAAGAGAAAAGGTCACAATCCAATATATTAGACACATAGCCCTTTCACTAGTCTTGCATGCAAACAGTAAAACAAACCAAGTCATTCAATGGAAGGAATTTAAAGCATACAGTGCTTGTTTTTCTGGATCGCTTTTCTTGACTGGACCTACTGCAGATAACTGCATCCGCCTCATCATAGTAATTTGTGTTTCCATTTGCTCTGCTGTTCTCGGGCCCTGGCACAAAACTCTCTCTTGAAGCTACTGGCTGCACATTTTCCAAAGTAAATTACTTATCAGGTGGCAGAGGACCAAATACCAATCCAATTGTTAGACATATTAATATTTACTGAAAAGAGTAGATGTTTCATGTCTACATTACCTCCACCCTACTTGTGGGAGTGTTTCCATGCTCCTTTGTCTTTGAAATTGTCTGCTCACTCCTGATTGAGCCATTCTGATTCAAGTCAGATCTCATTTTCATGCGTGTGAGATCTGATCCAATGGAGTGTAGGGCACCACAGGTGGACATGTCTTTGTGGTTGCTCCCTAAAATCAACAAAGCATATTCTAGTCAAAAGTAATAAATAAATATATGCTGTGAAGCTGAACTTTAAATAGAAAAGAAACTTTGATCAGGTACCCATTTTCTGGAACTCTACATGGCTGGATTTGTCATGTGGTTCATTAGTATCGACATCCTGTTCAATTTGAAGGGTCAAAGAAGAATAGTACAATTACATTTGAAGAAGGTGCAGCTTTGAGCACAAAACAAAGTTTCTAATTATTACCATAGCCTCAGTGTTCAAAGCTTTCTTGACTTCTAGTAGCTTTTTCTTAGTCATTTCAGAATGGATCACACGCTTGCCTATGTTATAAAATAGATGAAAGAAAAGTGAATTGACCGCAACTTAACCCTGCAAATCTATGCCAAGCACAAAATTTTCATATGGCTGCACAAACCTAGCCTTCTGTTGCCTTGGGCTTCAAGAAAACCATCTAGAGTCATTTTATTGATTATTTTGCGCACAGTTGTTTGGTTAGGCTTCTCCTTCGAGTTTGCTCTGAAGCTTTGCAACAGTTACATAATTCATTGGAAGAGAATGATACAAAGCCTGAAAAATTAAACAATGAAGTCAGGGGAAATGGCATAAAGAACAAAATTACAGGACACCTCTTATCTATCCATCCATGCCCAACAATCTTATAGAATAAGAAATAGATTATCCTTATTTGATATTGACACTTTTGTTCTTTAAACCAACCAGAGAACCTTGGACGATGAAAAAATAAACTGATAAATTGGCAATGACCAAAAATTGAATAAATTTAGTTTTCCATATAGCATAAAAAGTTGATGTGCCTCATTCAACTGCTGATATTAGTTCTATGCAGGTACTTGTGGACATTGTTGGGAATGTTGAGGATCCTAAGGAAACCACTATATATATCCAAAACATGTAGAGTGTAGATACAGGAAACACATACTAGTTCAACATAAATATGTTGATCAGGAAGGGAACTGCTTTAACAATGTAGATGAGAAATCAACTCCATAGACCACAAACTAAGGAATACAGAATAAAATAAATCCCACCTTCATGTACAAGTTATCTTCAACCTGGGGAACTTTGCCACCAAAAGGGGTTGTTTGACCATCCATTTCTTCTTTCACCAATGTGAACTCATAGTCAGAGTTCTAGTTTTTCAAGAAAAAAAAGAAAAAAGTATGAGCTGATTGGCAGATACAGATACAACCTTCAACATAGTAAATGGGGAAGAATGATAAAACAACCTTTTGCTTGTTAATGGTGTAACTGTCCTTTCCAGTTTTTGAAAGAACACCTTCCTTAGCAAGCTTTTCCATTATTTCTGAAATTCAGTTAAACAGAATCAGAACAATAAGAAAAATTGATATAATCTCAAATGTGCAGCACCAAATGCACTTATTCTTGTTTAAAGCGTCCATTTACCCTCGGTCAAAACCTGCATTTACAATAACACAATAAATACCGTGAATATTGCATTGATTGGGTAATATTATAAACTTAGGAAATAGTAGGAATTGAAATTTAATCTAAGTAGCTAATTGCACTGACACTCATTCATGCAACTGTAGTCCAAAAGGGTACAAAAAATAGAAGCCCTTACCACTGAGATGTCCGGGAAATTTGAGAGAATATCAGTAAGTTCAACAGTATCAATGTGACGGCAGTTGATCCAGTCCTTTACCCTGGCCAATTGTTGTTCATCTTCCTCTGGGTCCTGAGTATCATCTGCACATATAACAAATCTTTAGTCAGGAACAGTCACAGCCCAGTGATAGGTCCATGAAACCACAATAATCAGCCAGAAGATAACGAGATAGAGGAAAGAATAGTGTAAAGAAACAATGTTAATGGATCATTCACTATTCTTCAGGTTTATCTTTGAATTTATCCTTCTCATTTCATATAAAAGTAGCTGTGCCAACATAGAAATGTCTACTTATAATGTTACCTTCATCTACCGTGTCATTGTTATCTTCTTGTTGCTGATGTTTATCTGTCAAGAATACTATTGTTACTACCAGTATCAACTCAAACTAGCTGCAAGTTGGAATATATATGGACAAAAGGATATTCAAAAAAGAGGGTTCAAGTAATTACCAATTGGTGCAACTATATATTGATCTTCATCTGAATGGTTTACCTGAAAGAAATAAAAAATATTAGAGATTTTCTTAACTTAATTTTTGTACCTGTACATCAAAATCAAGTAATATTGGATCCTAAAAGGGCAATGAAAACGTAAAATTCGAGTACTGTTGTCAGTTCACCTCACTGTCAGATTCAGAAGAGTCATCCTTTTGCACAGAATCAGCTCCTAAGCTCATTTCATCATCTTGAACGTCTTCATTTTCATCCTCACAAGGATCGAGCACACTCTTTACCTGTACACTTAACCAGTTAGGCAAAACTTGCTCTCAAATATGAAACAAAATCAAGTCATTCCTGCAGCCTTCATCCCTTACCTTGAGAGCTAACACAAGATGCTTGCTATTCACATTCCCAACCTCCATTTTCAAAGGATTTTTGATCCATGGATTACGAGCTTCTTCTTCTGTGCAGCCTCTGAAGAAGGGAGGCTCATAATCCACAGGCTGCAAGGTCAAAGAACAATAATTATTTTCTGGCCGTTAAAGAGAACATGAATTCTAAAATGCTTTCAAGGACCAGTGTCTTATGAGTAACAAAATATACATGCACTTTAAATTCATTACAAAAACATACAAAGTACACAAACGCCACATTTATGTTTAACCAATCCAACACATTTGAAAACCACGAGTTGCACAAGTGTATTGAATTTTATATGCAAAATAATTCAGAACTGGATAACTAGCTTCCTAATCTAAAACCAAATTCTAAGATAACATTCAAAAGAACATACCGTCGCATCATCATAGTAGAGCAGTTTCATCAGAATAGTACGCTGAAACAAAATTAAAATCAAATGCTTAACAGTCACTTCACCAATATAGTCCAAATCTCATAGAATCTCACACAATCAATATGCAGAAAACTTAGCAAAATGTTACACGTCATCCAATAATTAACCTCATAAATTATTTACCTCTTCAGGCATCCTATCCAAAGTTCTCATCAACTGAACCAGTGTCCGTACCATTTTACAAGCCGAACTCCTAAACAAATCAACACGTCACGCCAATTAACAAATGCATAAATTAAAAAATCGACAACAAGAGGATGATATATTTGTATTACTTCATCTGGTTTGGAGTAATTTCGGTTGTGGAGTTATACTTGAATGTTCCACCCTTTTTCTTGTTACCGGTGCGATTGATATCCATCGAAACCTCCTGGCTATCAGAATTTGAGTAACTGAAAGAAACTGCAGCAGCAGATACATTCATTCCAATATATTAATCCTCTGAATATTAGTTTCCAGTAACAAAATCAGTGTCTCACTAAATGCATTGCATTATGATCTGGTGTTATGGCGGGAGAGTGCTAGAGCTCTCTTCTGCCAACCAGAATTTGCCACGTATGGAAACCTTACATGCATATTCCTCAATCATTGGTCCGTCAGCTGCCTCGCAAATGCAGAACAAAAGCGTTTTCAAATACTTCTTCTGCAATGCATCGTATACACCTACAAAAGCCGTATAAATACACGAATAAATAATCCAATCAAATAAATATAAATAAAAAGATCTTTCAGATCTAGAGGCTCTGATTAGATGTACCTTTTTCCATCCAATCAATTAGTCTGCGAGACTCTGCATCCATCGGCATGAGCTTTTTGATCTTCATCTCTGGAAGTGACGTCATTATTCCAGAGAAAATCATTAATATATATATTTGAATTTTGATTATAAAAAAGAAAGAGAGTTCGCAGAAAGAAGAAATTACCTAAAGCAGGAACAGACTTATCGTTGAAGTATTTCTCTGGAAATAGGCCTCTGATGTAACTAATATTGAATATAGCTATGCGAAGCAGGTTCCTCGTCTGTTTCAAATAAAGCAACATAGCGATTAAATTTCATTGTCTTAAAGCTCTAAGATCTAGCAAAAATGAAATGAGAAATTATCTCCAATTTGTTTGAAACGATTTTTACATGGAGTACTCTGAAACAGAGTATGATTACCTGGAAGTTATGAAAATAATTGATACTACAAGAAGAAATGGATTTTCAAAAAACAACTTGAATCTGATCATATAAACAAATAAAAATATGCTTGGGTGTAAATTCAGGAAACAAATCAATTCTAGTTTAATGCGATTGTGCGTGATTAGAAGCCAGAAAAATGGAAGAATCGGAATTGTGATGTAAATTACCAGAAGAAGTGAGTCCTGCTCTGTGATTTCTGCTTCCTTCACTTTCTGTGCTACAACCTGAGGAAAACGATTACGTTACAGTTAGATTCTGAAGAAGAAGAAGAAGGTAGTAGAAAGAAATACTATAGAGAGCTTTCTCGGCTCAATCACCATGGCTACAACGCTTTCAGAGAGAATTGAGAATCGGAGCGAGAAAGACTGAGAGAGAAAAGCTGGGAGCGTTTTCTCTGAAAATTTGAATCTGAGTAATCAAATGAGAAATGTGGCGGGAGGTGAAACGAATTGGGGGACTTTATAGACCGGTGCAACTTCCATCAAAAGAACGAAGGAGGTTAAACTGTGGGCCCTACTCTCAGCTGGCACCTGCAAGTGAAGTTTGTTAGGCCTCTTCACGCGCTTCCCATCACTGGCACTCCCAAACGAGACTCTATTTTTTTTTTTAATTAAATTAGCAATTTGAATTTTTGAATTTTTATCAAAAACTCGTTGGAACGTAACTAAAATTTTAGTTACCCCTTTAATTCTTTTTAGGATTAAATGAAACCTGGCTCAAATGCACCAACCCAAATTCCAAGTCAAGTTAAATGGGCAAGGGTAAGAACTAAAAAGCACGTTTTGGGCCTATTGTTTCTCTCATCTAGTTAGAATTTTGCTCTAATTTCAGGGCGGGCATATTTTTTTTTTGATAGTTACGATAGAATTTAAACCTATGGCGTTCGCTCATGATGATTACTCTTACCATCAGGCCAAGACACCAATTGGTTTTTGGTGTAAGCGGGATTTGAACCCAGGTCCCTTGCTCGACGACAAGAGACTTTACCAGTTGAGCTAACTGGAACCCACTTTCAGGGCGGGCATATGACTTACATATATATATATATATATATAGAAAATACTTAGGTCCTGTCAAGGTATCAATGTTGATTTTGATAAATTTGTGTGTTTTATGATAAATATTGTGTCCGTAATGATAAATATATGTTTATTGTTGTAAAAATAAAATGTGTGAATTCAGGTAAAATTAGTGATATTTATGATAAAATTAACTTTACTACAAAACTATACACATTTTATAAGATTTGACAGATATTTTATTAAAACATATACAACATTTTATCAAAACACACAAATATTATAATTTTTGACATCTTCGACGGAACAATCCCGCTGCAGCACCTAAGAATTTCTCCCATATATATATATATGCAAACAAGTTCATGTATCAGCAGAACATGGCTTCTCTCGTCTAGTTAAAAGCAAAAATGAAATTGGCATCAGATACTGATCGGGGGAGCCTGGAAATCTAACAAGCAACTCCAATTATGATAAGAATTTCTAGTTTGATTTAAACCGCAAGAGGGCTTGCAGTTTATAATATAACAATCGTTGTCACTTTATTAAAATCCCAATTCCTCTTCCCGTACAAAGGACAAGTAGTTTTCAGTTATATCATCACCTGCCAATGGAATACATATTAAATCTAGAAGATTGGGAAATAAGTTATTCCCAAACTAAATTATCCATTAAGCACGTCCGGATGCCATCTTTGTTGTATAAATTGTTGATTGTATCCTCAATGATATATCCTCTATTTCTTCTTGAAATCACAACCTAACTTCATAAAATACAATGGTGTTCCAGAACACACAAATGATACAGAACAAAGGACAACAAACTGTAGAACTCAAATTCACATTGAAGGCTCTCATCTTTCAAATGGAACTCCTCTATTTGAGTTTAGAGGATAAACAGCAGCCGCAATTTTCTCCCGAAGGTTGAATTTCTTTGCAATCATTGGCCGAACATCTTCGACCCCAATCAAGCTCTCCAAAAAAGGAAGTATTAAAAGCAGTTCCTTATCTGAACGATCATCAAACCAGCTTTCAATTGGTACTCCATTGTCAACTTGGAAGCCAAATGCCTAAGACAAAGCCAACATACTTATTAAGAAATTAGGATTTCCATTTATTATAGAGTATAAAATAAATCCCATGTCAAGGATGCACATAAGTATGCTCAGATGCATTGCATAATTGGCATTATCCCAATGTTGAATTCTTATTATTAAAAATATAAAATTACAAATCATTCTAAGTTGATGATATTCACCACTTGCAGTATTATCCATAGAAGAAGAAACATGTTACAAGTTTATCAGCTACACTGGAGCAGGCACTCATGTTCATTTCCTCCTAAACACAGTAAAGCATTTTAATTAATTCATGCAAAAGAGGGATGCTACAACAGTACCTGTGGAGAGTTGTCGATTATGATAACACGTGCCAAATCACGACCAAGAATTGACAAATCTTTGAGGTAATTCCCATCCACATAAACACAGGAGTCACGGTAAACACGATGCCGAAATACCTTCCTCTTTGGATCAAGTACATTAAGTAGCTGCTCTGCATAAATACTTTGACTAGCTGTAAATATAATAATCTCGAAAAGGCTGGAAACTCGATCCATGAAATCTCTGAGATGAGGGCGGCATCGAACATAGACTGTATGCTCCTGGAGGTTAAAATTTACAGGAAAAGTGAAGTCTGCATCATCACAAGGTTCTAGTGTGGAGTGCACCAAAGTTTCTGCAAATTAAAGTCACTCTCAGCATACAAGCATAGATGTCAAAAGTTCAAGCAATACCCTCAACAAGCAACGGCAGTTCAGGGTAAAATATATATATATATATATATATATATTGACATTTGGCCCCCAAAATAGGGAGGTTGTGAAATAAGGTCGATTGGCACTATATTTCCCTTTGGCTTGAATTGGTACTATATAGCACTTCTAAACATCAACCCGATCGAACATCAAAATGCAGGAAACTAGGAGCAGTTGCTTTTGGTAATTTTAAAAGGAGAAAACTGATTATTGATGTTCCATCCACCAATTGAATGATGGAGATAATACTAATGATAAATGGCAGAACATTGAAGACTAAAAATGTACACAAAACTCATCACTCGAAAATAATATGAAACTAACACATGATAGATAACTTTTTCAATTTTCTTACCATCCAAGTCCAAAACTAGTGAAGTAGGAGGGCAACTCCGCGTTTGTTTTGGTAGCAGCATGGGCCGAAAAGTTGGGACAACTGATGACAAGTCTGGTAAGTTTTTTATGAAAAAATAAGGATCAAAGTCATCGAATTCCTCGTATTGATCATTCTCCACATAAACATCAGTTGACATAGAATCTTGACCGTGCTCATCGACGCATTCAAGCTTAGAATTTTTCATGGCAAGATATATAGCTGAAACTTCAGATGAGAGATTTGCTCCATCCAAATCTGCATCACAACAAGAATCTACAGCATTTCTACCTACAGTATGTATCTGATCGACGAGGCTCGGCGAATTAAAATTTTTTGATGAATTTTTTGTATCTATCTCCATATCATCAGGGAATGTTACTGAAGTTACTGCATTCTCAGTGTAATTCTTCTCTTCCCCAACAACAGATTCCGAAATTTCTCGACCAATATGAACAGTCAACACATCAGCCTGGGAGTATTCCATTTCATGATTTTGATGATATTTCTCGTCTCCACTCCCAAAGTATTTCACAAAATCAACTGGAAGGGGAAAATAGAAGTAAAGTTAATAATGTATAGTGAACACAGCTCAAATACAAGAATATATACTAAGATCTGTGTAGCCTTTTTTTTTGGATAATTCTCTTAGCAATTATTCAAGGGAAGCAAAGAAACAAATCTACATTTTTTATAAAGTATAGAATCAATTCCAGTAATCTACCTCCTTTGGTGATTTCCCCTCCAGCATGTTTAGAAATTTGAAAGGATGGAGAAAATATGGTTCCCATTATGCAATGAGCAGTTTCCTCGTCGGCACTCTGCAATATGTTTTAAGAAGTGTTGCAAGAGAATCTTAGACATTTCATGAAGCACTCACATTAATCATTCCATGATGTTTTTATGGGAGAGCAAGTGCATCAAACACCAAGACATGCACATGCAAACACACATGGTATGGCAGAGTAATTACCTTACAATCCACGGAAGCACCATTAATCACATCATGCCCCAAACAAACATCAGAAGTCTCATTACGCAACAACTCATACTTAGCATTCAAAGTTGTTGCCACAACAGGCTCCCTCTTCTTCTTGGGAAGAGCACCAGCTGAAAATTATGGTGGGAAAATGACAATTACATTTACTTCATAAGGGAAAGACTTAAAAAAATTAAATTTAAAAAATGTGCACTGAAAGAACAGATACCAACATCTGACACATGCTGATATAGTCATTAACAAAAGTTTTATTAAACTTGATTAGAGAGCTAAACATCATCAATATTCCTTAATTGTGCAGTATAGTATATTCACTAACTATATCTTGCATTGTGGTTGTTACAATTTACAAAGTACAAACACCTGATGGAAAATATTACAGGACATAAATAATATGTTTACTTTTAATACCAACTCTCACCGCATATAAATTTTATGTTTTTTATTAAACAGTTCTTTACCAACTTTTTTTTAAACAAATGTTAGTCTTTCCTTTCTTTTTTCCTTTTTTCCTTTCCCTTTTCACCCTTTCATTTGGCCCTGCTCTTTGATTCTCTCACCCGCCCTTCCCCCCTTTTTTAAGCTTATACACAATAAAATCATGGATAAATGATACCAGAATGCTCCAAAACAACATATATATAAACATTTAAAATTTTGTTGTATGATTTATCAAAAAAAAAAAAAACATTTGTTGTATGACAGATATTTTGCCGTTGACAATGAATTCTAAAAATGTAATTGTACTTTTACATTTAAAAAGCAGGTGTTTATCACAATTTCATGTTATTATGAAGACTGACAACACTTGTGAATTGGTGCAATAAAAAATCACATTATTTTTCTGGGGAGGGGGTGGGTAGTTGATATGAATCAAACTTTAATGTCATACAGGATAGAGAAAATAGTTATGTTATTAAGTGGATACGGACTTTCTATGGGAAACAACATAACCATATTGTAACACTATTCACATGTGATCATGAATACTCATACAATCATTTAGGTACTAATATATGCAATTAAAAATAATAATTAAATTTCAAAGAGAAGAATCAACTTAAGCCAACAATACATGACTTGACAAAATAAAGGATTAAAAAAAATCTAAGAAAACCAGTATTGAATCTATTGATGCATTAGATGACACTGAGAATATGCTCCAGTATATGTTAGAGCATTTCAATACTCGGTGTATGAAATGGACAGCTCAAAATGAACCATTTATAAAACTTTGATCTCCAACAATAAAAACTTAGGAAAGCTACATGAACTATAATTGTAATAAGCTTTTCCACCCATATAAACATGCAGAAAATTTTCCCAGGGTTATAATGAACAAGTAGGAAGATAACAACTTACTAAGTCTCTGCTTTCTGGCCGAAGATGTAATCAAGTCTTTAACTTTTACTTCTACGGCTTGGACATTTTCAGATGCCTTCTGCTGAGCTCGTGAAACCCTTGGACTAACATGCTCTCGAGCAGCACTCCTTGCGGGATTTTTTTTCTTTGTTTGCATTTCTATATTGGGACAACTCCCCAATCTTGAGAAGGCTATTGATACCGACTTGGTTTAAGCAGAACAATTCAAAATACAGTTCCTCCACAAATTCTCCTCTTTTTTTGTGACAATATCTATCAGACAACAACAGCTAATGATAGTAAACCAACCAAATATGTATGAGAGTTAACAGAGTATGGTTCAAATGTTTGCAATAATAAAATAAAAGAAAATGCTTGGGATTCTCCAGACATGCAGAATGACAAACACCACATTTTATATCTTCAAAGGTTTAACAACATATCGACAGGAGGATGGAAATTATAAACAATCCACCAACTCCCATATTAATATAGGCATCTGATCACACACTTGTAACGAAAGGAAAAATTGTGATCAACACTGTGATAAACTGCACATTATATTCCATTGGATTAAATAAATAAATAAATCTTCATGAATTTATTTTCATTAGCAGCATAAATTAGCTAAAGCTCATAGCTTTATGTTCTCTATACTGCTTCTCTACATTCTTACATATTAAAAAGAAGAAAATCCAGCAGCAACCCTCACAAGGTAAAAACCATTGACAGTATTAGAGACAGCCCCACTAAAATTGTACATGCACATAACAGCATATAGACCAAATTCTTTTTCTAGTAACACTCGATTCTGAAACAGGAAAACCATTCGGCTTGGCCAGAATTTGTCCAATCCAGTCATAAATGCAGAAACAAATGCTCTCATTTTTCCAGGTTTATAATATTGACCATTAAACAGACCCCAGAGCTTTAAAAATAACGTCTTTATAATTCCTCCAACCAAAAAAAATCCAATATCATATGAAAATGATGATCTAAATGCGTTGTTTACTTTGTTCCTAACGCCTCCTTATCAATATAACATGCACATAATCAGTAATTATAAACTGAAAGCTTAAACCCTAGACCCTAAATTCAACACTTTCAAAATCACAAACTGATATTCATTCAAAACGCCAACCCGCAACAAATCAATTGAACCCACATGAATTTCCAAACCATAAAACGCCACATCAGCATCAAATTCGGGTATCCAATACAAACGTAAAAACATACATCACAACCAAGCTCAGCACAATAACTGAGTAAACCCTAAAATCAAAACTTCCAGAAACAAAAATCGAAACCAAAAAAACAACAACTAGAGCTACAACCTGAGCTAAAAGCAACTAAAAGTGAAGAATTGTACCTGATACAGAATCAAATGGCGATGAAGATCATAAAACTGAGATCGCAGTGACTTTTCCTGTGATAAGAAAAAAGGAAACGGTGAATAAGCTCAAAAAATGAGAGGGTTGAAACTTGAAAAACTAAAACCCTAGATTTGTTTACCTGTTTGAGCAGAGACTTCGTTTTGGAGTGTTTGGAGGTTTTTCCCTCCAAAGGTTGGGAAAATGAGAGGGAAAATCATGAGGGATCGAAAATTGTTTTTGTCTGAAAAAAGGGGATGCCAAGATAAATAAACAATTACGGGAAATCTTTTTCTAAGAAATTTTCATTTTCCTTAATTTGAATGTTTCTTAAAGTTCGAAAGCAATTACTTACGCGCGAAAGCATAAATTTAGAGAACACTCGCTCTATTTAATGGACACGTGTTGTGTTGAACGAGAGGATTAGGCAAAGTGTGGATTAGAAACAGCGAGTATTCAGATTTAGTATATTTGAGAGTAAAGAAATTGTTGTCTCTTTTGTTTCACATTTAAAAGGTTTGTTATTTACTCATAAAAAAAACAAACAAACAAAAAAAGTTTGTTATTTTGTCCGTTGGAGGACTATGTTTGTCTTGATTTATTTTTCAAAGGAGGCTCTGTTTCATGAAATTATTGCTAGGTACTCTTATTTCTACGATGTTTCGCATATAAACCCCATTGGCCATTGCCATCTTACTGTTTTAAATACAAAGGTTCTGCTAGAGGACCTGTCAATTTGTCAACCCCATAGTGTCTTCGGCAGGAGGGAAAGAATAAAGAAAAAAGGGAGAGATGAAATTGTGATAATCTATAAAAGATAATTGAGACTACTCCAAGTTGAAGTCCCAAAAAAAAAAAGTGAAAAGTGTATCACAAAAATAAATTGAGAGATAATTAATAAGAAAAGTTTATCAAAGTGATTATTCAGTAGTGCAGGATTACAAATAAATGCATAGTCTATTAATCTCCCTCTCAATCGAGTTTTGGTTTATTTGGTTTTTTTTTTTTGTTACAATGCACCTCATGATAAATTTATCAGCATTCTATTATAATTACAGTGTAGTTACTTATTATATTAGTCACAATATATGTAATTGGGGGTGAGTGTAGTTAGTTATTATATTAGTTACAGTATATGTAATTGGGGTAAGAAGTTGTTTTTCTTTTAGACTTTAGAATTTTATATCAATAGCACTAGATAAAGCGTAATTTTGAATTATACTAATGTTTTAATTTTTTTTTTTTAATAATCCCTACTTTTTACTATCACACAATCAAAATCAAAGATTATACCTAAAGCTTTGTAACTCATCCCTCCATCTTATGCCTATGTGTATCAATCTCATTCTTCAATTAAGAGACAAAACAATCATGCTTTTATGTGGGATGGAGAAGCTACACATATTCGGGAGACTAGTCAAACTCCCGAAAAGCTTTAGACACTCACAATAAGCAAAAGAAAAAAAACAATAATAACTATTTTTTTGGAAAGGTGGTGGGAGTATGGCTTTAAATGAACAACTTGGGCTCGGTTCGAAGAAGAAAAAAAAAAAAAAAAACTTGTTTATGTTCGTTTATATAGCAAACAAGCCAAGCTCAAGCACAAGTTTAGGCTCAATTAGTAAATGAGTTAAGTTCAAATATAATAATGTGTTTGTAAATAAGCTCATGAACAATGAGGCTTGATTTAAGTATATATGATAATATATGTTTTATATATATATATATATATATACTTGACACTGAATTGTGTAAGTTTATAAATAAATCTCTAAGATATAAAATTAGGATATATAATCTATTGATGATGATATAAAAAGTCAATTTCGTATTATAAATTATATAGTTTTTAATTATACAAGATTGGTAAATCTAATTTTCATAAATTCATAAATGAAAATCATTATATCTAAGTAACTCAAATAATATAATTTTATTTATTAATTATCAATATAGATTTATGTAGGGATACAAAAAAATTTGTGGTGATGTTTACAATATATGAGAAAAAAAAAAGTTAATTAAGTAGTTTGTGAATAACTCGAACTTCTTTAACAATAAAATAAACCAAACTTGTACAAGTAATTTATTTTGTTAAGCTCGACTCATGTTAAAAATAAAATTAAATGAGTAATTCTGAACATTTAATGCTTAGCTCGACTCGTTTACCACTCCTCTAAGTGAGACAAATAGACAAATATCAAATGATAGAGTTTGGCTACAAACTGTAGCAGCTTGTTTCAACCCACTACATGACAACTAATAGGGTCATCCACGTGTACTTTAGTCATATGACCTATTTAACTTGTTCTAATCCACTATATAACAACTAAGAAGATCTTTTACGTTTACTTTAGTCACATGACCTATTAAATACGTCATATAATTTTTTAAAATAATACATGTGGATGATCTTATAAACTGCTATATAATGAGTTGTAACAAATAGACTATAAATCAATTTGTAGTCAAATCTTATCTAATATCAAATAAGTGTGACCATTGTGTTTTCTGTACTCGACGGTAAAACAAATTTTATTTTTATTTTGGCCTGAACAAACGGTAAAAGTAAAATCACTTATTTCAAAAAAGGGGCGGCCTTCGAATTGCTGAAAAAGCGTAAGGTTATAACCAATTTGCTAGGACAAGGAGTTATGCAGAAAATATAGAGTCATGTGGTGGCATATCTAAATTCGTATAACTCAAAGGGTATCGTGAAAACATTTACGTTTTTATATACTACAATTACTTTCTTCACATTTCTGCCGTGCCTCGTGGAGAGAATCTTTTTTAAATTTTGAAATTTGATCTTACTCTGTGACGTCAGACCTCCTTGATTTTTTTTTTTTTTGGTTTGGGTTGGTGGGAATCAGAGCTTGATGAACTGAACGTGTCTACTACCACGTGTGCCGTGTTCGGGTTAAAAGCCCATACTCCATAGAGCTTTCGGACCGGCCCATAATTTTATAGACAGTTATATTAAGCAGTTCGTCAAACATATTAAAGATGCCAAAACTAATTCGCTCAAAATTGAGGAAAAGAACAAAAACTAATTTGCTCAAACAACAATTCAACATTTGTCATATTCAAAACACAATCGTTAGAAACAATCTCATTACTATGGAGTATGGACTGCCAGCACTACAACACCCTTGGAAGATTTGGACTTTTATTGATAATGTTCTGTATTTGTCTGTCTTATTTAAGCACGTTTGTTTTTGTTGGGCTAAAAGAGAGGCAAATATCGTGGCTTATTTCCTTGCCCAATTTGCCTCATTTCATCCCATTTCTTTCTCTTGTACTAACTCAAATCTCTTTCCTTCTATATCTCAAAAAAAAAAATCTCTTTCCTTCTATTCATGAGACTTGGATTAGAGATTTGAGTCTTTTGACTTCTTAATATTAATTTGGAATTTAGCAAAAAAAACTCTACAATCTAAAGATCACATGGCATATTCAAGGATTACAAGTCAATTATGAGAAAATAAAGCATGTGTTCATAATTTTTATACAAAAATAGTGTAGGTGTCAATTTTTTCACGTTATAATAAAAAAATATAACACACATAATTTTAGGTGGTTTGGCAACTTGCCTACGTCCACGTAGAGATTTGTAATATATTACAAATACAGTAAAATGCTTTGTCCGAGCAACATGAGAGACTCCCTCTCTCAAGTTTCTTTTGCAGTTTTTGGCCTTGCAGCCTTTTTTTTTGCCCCTTTTTCACATTGTCTTTTTCTTTCCCTTTATAGAGTTTTTGTGCCTAGAATATCTTAGAACCTAATAGAACATATTCAAGATATTTATGAGATATTTTGTGGATATTTTATGAGATATTTTGTGGACTAATCATATTTACCAAGTTGTAAAATGCATGTGGTGTGGGCTATAAAATATAGATCAAATCCAACTTTGCTTCCTATTTTATTTCTAGCCCTATACTTGTCTTAATTACAATTTTTGCCCCTCCAAATAGTATGTCACATTGTTTGATATGGTTATTGTTGAAAAGATGCTAATTTTCTTTGGAATCCCGAAATCTTTTTACACACTGAATGGGATTAGTATAATTAGAGCTATTAAGTATGTTTTTAATCCAAATTAATTGGGAAAAATATATATAATCATGTTACATACATTGGCAAAATTAAGAAGCACTATCTATGTCATCAAACACTAGAAAACACCCCAATAAATATGCATTATTTTGAATTTAAGTTTGGCTTTTAGCGTAAGACATCAATGTGATTGGCAAGGGGTAGATAGAAGATGATTAATGCTTGGTTTGACTTAGGAATTTATAAAGGGTCAAAGAAACATAAAATATACCAGCTTTAGGTAGTAGATAAGGGCTTTGGATGCTGGTTTGGCATGGTATCCTAGAGCGATAGACTCCTTTTTAGCAATGTAAAGAGCAGGTTTTATGTCGAATAGAGAAAGATCAATTAACCAAACTAGTTTAGCCATGTTTTTCTTGAATAATTAACCCCTTAAGAACTTGCTAAATTTGAGGTATTAAATCAAACGACATTTAATTAGCTCGGACCACATTTTCATGGATTTTGTGTTTAATCTGAATTTTGTGGGATATACAGCAGTTCAATGGAGCATTATTTTCTGATTATGTGACTTGCATATGTGTTTACTAAACACATGGGCTTCATGGATTTTACAAGTGTTCCAAGCCTACTTTGCAAATCTACCTTTTGGGCCCGTGGATAAACTCAAATAGCCTAAATCTTACCCTCCAAACCATATTCATTTAAAAATTTCCATTAAAATCACATTGGCTTGGGTCATGTATTTAAAGAAAAAAAAAAAACAAAAGGCCCAAGATAATTGGGCTTCCTATGTTTTGGGCTTTCGAAAAAAAAGCATTGACAATATGAAAGATTTATACAAAGGTACCTTTTAAACTTGTTGACAAATTCTTACAAGGATAATTAATAGGTTGTTACAAACTTATTCACGGACTCTTACAAGAGTGATATGGCTAGACATATGGGAAGGCTCAATAGACTCTACTGTTTCTAATACCACTCACTCAAAAAAAAAAAAAAAAAAGAGTCACTCAAACTTAAACTATAAAGATACTTGAACCATTTGATATATTTGATGATTTACAATGGAAGAGAAGATAAAGATAACAAAACCAAAAAAAGTTGTTGTTATCTGGCCAAGAATATAATTATTATTGCTAGCTGACCAACTTTAATAACAACAATGTTACCTGTATAATGAATTTCAAATTTGATTGAGATGGTAGATTGTGATTAGTATAATATTATTTTCATTTGAATCATGGGTAACATCAATTTTATTATACACCAATCACAATTTATCACTTCAAGTGTTACAACAAATTTTTATTTGTGTCATTAGACTTATTATTTTAATAAAGTAGTTTTATTATTGTGAGCTGTCACTGGCACTTTTCTTTTTTATAAAAAGGTTCACCATGCCTAGTAATTGATACTTTGGTAGGTTTTATTGTCTACTAGGAATCTATTCCGAAAGTTTTTGGTTTTTGACTGGTATTTCCTAAGCTTTTTCATCAAGCAATACTATATTTCCGACTGGACTGACTCGAGTTAGGTTGGAGCATCCCTGTGAGAAGGAGCCCAACCTGAATGAATGGGCCTCAAAATTTATGCCCAAATTGACTATACATGACAAGTTATTTGTCCAAACTCCAAACCCATCCAAAGATGGGCCGGGACAGCTGCTAGCCGATGATCAGGTCAAGGTCAAGCACTCAACACTCAGCAGGCAGGTGGGGGCAATTCCTTTCTCAAAGTTTGTGAAATGTGAATACAATATTGGCCATGTATATGGATGTGAACTCGAGGATATGGGTTTTACACTTTGAACATTCGAAATCCAGTATATTCTTTTAACAAGAAAAAGAAATCCAGCATATTTTAATAGTGACACGAAACATCTAAAAAGAAAATCATTATAAAAGCAGTATTTGAAAATCAACATTCTCAATTTACGTCACATTTGTGGATAGATCAACAACAACATGGCGACACGCTGCTATTACATCTTGCTTTGGGAGATGCTGGAGGGTCCCAAATCAATCAGGCTTTAGGTTTGTGGAGCATTAACATGTTATTGGAAGTGTGTGTCTGTGCAAAAACTAAAGGCTAAAGGCTTTACCTTCGATGCTGAAAGAGGAGAACAAAATAAAAAGTTACCAAGATTTGGATCTAAAAAAAAGCCATTACTTTTGGGGCATGCGTCTTTACCATTATGTACAAGTTTAAGGAATATCGTTCGTCCAAGACCAAAAGAGCTAATCTTAACCATGTCATATTTTAAAATTTCTTATACTTAGAATCTAATGATTTGTAATTAAGTCCTTGTGGGGCTTCTATTCTTACCTTGAAAAATAAAAGAGAAAATGTGTTGCGTCTATGTTCATCTTTTGTGACAACAAATGATTTTTAAGCCTCTCTTGTCATCTGTACGAAAAAGTAACTTCAGAAACACTTTGATTAGCAAAAGAGAAACAAATCGTCTTTTGGTTATAGGACTTAGCGATGGCCGATCGCGTTGAGAACTTTATGAAAAGAGAGAAAAGACTTAAGGTTACATGTTTTTAACGGAGCTAATAGCATAAAATGTCATTGTAAAAGTATAATGGCGGACAAATAAAGGCAGAGTGAGGCTTTACTTGGAGTTACTTTCAATTGCAAAATATAATGACATAAAAAGCCGCACATCTAGTCATGTTATTAAAGCATAAAACACTGGGTTAGTTGTGGGATTTAGCTGGCAAAACTCTTTAGCTGGGCTACTTTTGTTTGCTTCTAAATGCTCTAACTTCATCCTTACGATGTCAATTCGGAAAAGGATTTTAGCCACTTGGAACGCGTTTTTCTTATGAAAGTAATTGAAAACATACTGGAGTTATCCAAGTGGAAAAAGGTTTACACTGCACTCATTTAGTGAATAATTTTGTTTTTTTCAAAAAGAAAATTAATGTGTAGTCAAGGATTAAAGTGCATCCCATGATGAGATCTAGAAGGGGAAGACTATACCAATAGCCCTTTGCTTTTTTTCTTCTTCTTTTTTTGCTTGGTAATAGCCTTTGTTACTTGTTAGTAAAAAAAAGATTACTCCCAAAGGAATTAACAAAACAAAGAACCTATTATCAAAAACAAAAAACAAAACAAAACAAAGAACCTTTGACCTCCATTCTGATTTCTTGAAAAACATGATTTTCGGGTTTTCTTTTTGGTTGAGAAAAAGGATTACTCCTAAAAGATTTAAACAAAACAAGGCACCTTTAAACTCCATTCTTCGGTATGAATATGATATCAACTAATGATTCCAGTACAAGATTATAAGTTGCCTAGAATGCAAAATAGAAGCTCAAGCAATATGAACTGTGCTAGATTTAATGAAATGTTGGACTTAATTTGAATTTATATTTGAAAATCTAATATTTGTTTAATTTATTTAATGGAGTGTAATATCTGAGATTGTGTTTTTCTTTGTTTGGAGTACTAATCATATGGCAACAACAACTTGATTGAATCAATTGAACCATACCATCCCTAGACATTAGATAAACTCAACCAACTTCATTAAGTAATTCAAGTAGTAATTTACAATATTCAAGAGCCACTGCTCGTGTCCTCAAGGCTCCGTTTATTTTGTTGTAAAATATTTTTTAGAAAATATTTTCAGTATTTACGGATGTTTGTTTTGTTATAAAAATCTAGTCAAATTGATTTGATTTCTGTTGACTGGAAAACCCAATGTAAAAATAACGAAAACAATTTATACTCAAATTTTTCGTAAACCAATTTCTGAAACTCTCTCGTATAGCACACACACACACAACCCCCTCTCGTCTCTCTCGCATAGCACCCCCCTCCCTCGTCTCTCTCACATGCCTCCCCTCCCCCCTGGTCTTTCTTGCACAACACGCACCCCCCCTCTTGGTCTCTCTCACACAACACACATCCCCTCTTCAATCTCTCACATAACCCCCCCTCCTCTTGGCATAAAGGCGTTGGCAGATCTCCTGATTGAAGAGATCTCTACCAACTTTGACTCATCGTTGTTGAGGAGCTCTGTCGTGACAATCTTCATAGATCTACTCCATTTTATTTTTTTATTTTTAATTTTGCAGGTATATTTGCTGTGTTTCTAATGTTTCATGGTTGTTGAGAAATTTGAGATTGGGTTCTGATTAAAATTTGAGGTTGATGAGTTTGTCTTTTCATTTTTTGAAATGTGATTCATAGAGTGCTGAGAGCCTGAGAGAGATTTCTTGTAATTTTTTTTTTTTTTTCATTGTACGTTGCGCCAAACATTGGAAAATATTTTCCGGAATATTTTCAGAGATGCAATCAAACACTGGAAAAGAACACATTTTCATTGAAAATATTTTATCTTACATTTGTAAATATTTTACAACGAAAGAAACAGAGCCTTCGAATGCAAATACTCAGATTGAGAGTTTAGTTCCTTTCTAACCCCAACTTTGAGAACACACATAAACACATTGTACTTACCACATCCTTAAACACACATTTTTATTTTTATTTTTAAACATTAGTTTTATGAGCTCATAATGTCACACCGACGAACCACACGACACGCTAGTGGTTTCTTCATTTCAAGAGAGAGCTTCAAGCATTCAGAAAGATCTACTGACTGTGTTGGAAACCACCTAAATTGGTGGAGAAGCCGTCCGAGCCACAAGTGCACCGTAGTTAAACCTAGTGCCTTGCCAGGGCACACCCTGCGGCCTGAGCCAAATGGTGCAAGCCTTAGGTCCGAGCCCATAATGGACACGTCATCTTCAATGAAACGTTCAGGCTTGAAGGCCCATGGGTCCTTCCATATGGATTCGTCATGGGTTATGGCCCACATGTTTACCATTGCTGTTGTGCCAGCTGGAACAAAGACCTTTCCAACGTGGACATCATGGACAGCAAGGCGGGCCCACGAGAGTAATGGGCCTGGAGGGTGCATACGGAGAACTTCCTTGACTATGGCTTGGAGGTAGGGGAGGTTTTGTATGTCAGAGTCTTGCACGTGCCTATGATTTCCAACGCACGTGTCAAGCTCTTGCTGAGCTTTTGTTTGAATGTCTTGGTGCAAAACCATCCTGGCCATGATCCATTCCAGAAGTATGGCAACAGTATCAGTTCCTCGAAATATCATTTCCTGGATAGTGTCAAAGTAAATAAATAATATAAGTGAAAGCATAAGAAATGCACAAAAAATATCTTTGCAAGTTAACATATGCGCGGTCCCAAATAATATATATTTTTTAGTATAATGTTTTCTTTTGGTCATAATCATGAGAGAAAGAATGTTGTACGTGGAAACCACAAGGAACTATAATATAATTAATCCAAAAAAAAAAATAGTTCTTTTTTGTTAACTACGAGCCACAACCAAATTAGATGTATGCATGTTGATAAAGATATGTAGTACTACCTAATCTTATGATGTCAGATTTTTATCAGTTACTACTATTTAGAACGAGTTCAACTTCAAACTAAAAAGAAAAAAAAGAAAACCCAAAATGGAAGATTAAAAGCTAAATCTGATAAGTAAATATGAGACAACGCACACTATAAAAGAAGAAACCATTAATTTAAAAGAACAGGGATAAAGAGAGGAAGAGATGACATGTACGTGTTGCGATGAAGACTGAAGAGTACGACGACAAAATATTAATTATGAGTTATGACCAAAGCTTCATTTTACTTTTAGTCAACTACCAATCATATGCACAATGTGGGGTATTGGCGTCATGTCACAAAATCATAATGATTGTCCCTGAATCTAAAAAGCTTACTTTCATTGCTCAATTTTGATATGGACTACATGAATCGACAGATTAAGGTTGTATAAGTTTTTGTGAGACGAGATATATAACTAGGAAAAATATCTCGAATAAGAAAAAATCTGTCAACCTAGCTAAAATGAAATTCCAAGCAATCATGAAGAGAACGGATAGTAAGAGATAAAGGAGAGTTAAATAAACAATCAAAATTAAAGATGAAACAACATAAGAATAAAAGATGGATTTTGCATTTCATTTCTTATCAAGTATATTTTATATATTTAACATGTAACGAAGTTTTGTTGTATTGAAAAAGGGTTGAAGACAAAGGATTACAATTTAAGAAATATCAAGTATACAACAATTGTTAGAAAAATTATTTTATTAATTTGTTATGTATTCATTCTTATTGACATCTTCATATAAAACATTATTAACATGTACGAATCTTTGTGAGTAAGGATGATTTAGATTTTATCATATCATGCTAAAACTTGTTGCGTAAAGGTATGTTAAGAATAAAAAGAACATGTAATCCAAAGGTAAGATTTTTGAAATATTAATTTAACAAAAAATTGTTGAATAGTATAACATTAACTAAAGTTACACCATGTAGGAGGATAATTACCAATTTCCTCCTCTTTAAGGGATTTTTTTTTCTTATAACAATTGGGGAACATAGGATTCAACAATTTATTGTATATCTTTTGTCAATATTACACTACTTAATAACTTTTTATAGAAAGATATTTCTTTTTTACACTTTAAAATTCTACATGAAATATGAGTTTATACTCACGTAGTAAATGATATCCGATTAACTCAAAAATTAGAGTTTATGTTAAGAATAAAAAGAACATGTAATCCCAAGGCAAGATTTTCGAAATATTAATTCAACAAAATAACTAAAGTTACACCATATATAATTTGAAAAAAAATAAGAGTATTAATAAAATATAATGATTTTCTTAAAATATTCTTAATTTTATAATAGAAATGACTCGAACAATTTAGGAAATCAAACTCAATCTTGACAGTCACTCATTCATTTCTAACACAAGTGAAGGTATTGTTTAGCCCAAACATCATTCACATTAAAATAAAAGTTGGTATCTATCTCTATTGCATTAACCCTGTCCCATTTCTGTACCCACCCAACTCCCTAGAGTGTAAGGAGTGCATGCGTGCGTGCGTGTGTGTGTGAGAGAGAGAGAGAGAGAAAGAGAGAGTCCTTACCCACAAGACAGCAACCATGTCAGAGTCACCTAGTTGATCTTCCTTAGGTAGTGACAACAAAGCACTAAGAAAGTCATTACCACTACCCAACTCTCCAACTTTTTTTCTCTCTTTTATCATCTTACCTACAACACTATTAACCTCACCTGCCAATCTATGACACCTTCTCTTCATCCCATAAAAGTCCAAAAATTTGAAGGGAAAATAGTCCTCCCAATTATAATTTGCAATAAGATCATAACCTTCTCTAACCATATTACCTAATTCCTCTCTTTCTAAATCCACACAATTTCCAAACACACTCTCTAATATGTTGCTTAAAGAACCCTTTTGAAAAACACCTCTCAACTCCACAATCCCTCTCTCCTCCATCAAATTCCACACTCCCCCAAGCATTTCATTAGCCACACGTTGCCGCAGTGCCTCTAGGTTCGAAATTCTCCTAGGCGAGAACATGTGATTTGCAGCAATTCTACGTAGATTACGCCAATAGTTACCAGAGGGAGCGAAACCAATGGCACGCTCAAACATTAATAAACGAGCTGAAACTTTAATGGGACGGTCTGAAAAGGAAGACCCACATAGGATTTCCTTAGCAGTCTCAGGATGACTGCTTATGATTGCACGTGTTGTTCCTAGACTAAATGCCATGAGCCTAGTTGCTTTATAGGATGTAGCCATGGCAGCTAATTTACGATGAGCAAGTGCACCCATTTGGTCAGGTAAAGTGCCCAATATAGGCCAACCACTTGGACCATTTAATTTGGGAGAGTTTTGATTGTGGTTTCTCCATGCAAAGCCTCCCGGGACAAGCCAATAGTTTAGAAGGATGGCTAAGAAAAACAAGAAGGGGAAAAGGAGGGTGAGAGGCCATGGAGATTGGTGTGTAGCTCCAATACAAAGGAATAAAAGAGAGAGGTTGGCTAGTGTGAAGGACTTCATATTTTTACTGGAAGAGGGGATTTGAAAATAATTGAGAAAAGATGTTAAGGCATCCAAAGCTAGTGAAATTGTCTGTTGTGTGAGTATTGCATGCTGGGTGACTTGAATATATATAGGCTATATAGCATGTGGAAACTGATTCTGGTTAAAGTGTAGCTAGATTGGTAACCATGGTTAAGAATGTGCGAGTCCCTCATGTCATGTGGGGCTTCTCCAAACCCATAGAATGTGCGAGTCCCTCCTGTCATGTGGGGCTTCTCCAAACCCATAGGGAAAAGAACGGTCTTTATCATTGAGATTCTGTACAATATCTTTTGTATTGCATGCGCTTCAATTCATTTTGAGTGGATGAGATTGAAAGTTGTTTCAACTACTAAATAAAAAAAGTTTAAAAATTAGAATAACAAAAAATGAAAAAGTAAAAAAATTGTGAGAGGGGAAAGGATATTCCAGCCATGCAATACTTTTGATTAAAGAACATTTTTTTTTGGCACTCTCATGGTGATGATATGTGAATGTCCAAAAAATTTAAAGCTGTAGATCTAAATTTTCAGAGGAACTTTCTATTTATCAATTGGCATGTGTTGCAGTAAGACGTGAAATTTGGATATTCTTACAAAATACACTCACGTTTTTCTTTTTTAAACCATAACTTGATAGTGCAAGGAAACAAGGGCTGATTCATTAGCCAATTAAATCTGACTAGAATGTTATCTACAAAATACACTCACGCACAAACCAATATAACTTGATAGTGCATGGAATGATGGAAACAAGGGCTGATCCAATTCATTATCCAATTAATCTGACTAGATTGTTATTTACAGTTTCCATAAAGTTCTGTCCTTTTTAAGATACACCATATGGCATATGCTACGAAAATATGAAGGAACTCCAAATGCTTCAACCACCGTTTATTATTTTGTAAGCAAGCACCATTTATCATAACGTCGCACTTGTACCGAACATTTTTATTTTATTTTATTAAACGAAAGAAATTTAGCAGCTCACCATTTATTATAACGTCATACCTGGACCAAACATTTGTACACTTGTACAGCGCTTTTTATTCATTAGTTATGCAGTTGACGCGTTGCTATTGTTTCAAAGGTGACTAACTTCCACCCAAGAGGGTGTAGTCAAGTGGTAGGACAGTAGGAGATTAGGAATGAGCCCTAGCATGAAGACTTAGGAATCTTGATTCAATCTTCACTAGAATTTTTTTTTTTTTTGAATTACTTGAGAAACATAGTTGTTTACTCGATATACAGTTCTAACGGGTGAAATCGTGCATTCGAGATTTATTATTTAAGGGTGGATCTGAATGGCCGTGCTTTGATGAGATTCCTCATCATATAAAGAAAAAAGCCAAATTGCTTTTCCCCTATATATTGGGTCTATTTCAATCCTCTATAATCTATAAAAATCAGGCAATGTATCCACCCATCTATTGGAGATGTGTAAATCGTCTCCCACCGTCTACTTCTTTGTTAAACCCAAACAAAATCTTTGTAAAATAACATAAGTACCCATGATTTAACCCAACCCAACCTCAATTCATTTAACTCGAGTCCCAACCCAAATTTCAGGCTTCAATCCCTAGATCATATCGGCCCGATGCCCGCCTCTAATCCACCTCCACCGTTGGATCATTGCATCCTCGCTTCTCCTCCTCCAATTCCTTTGACGATTGTGATTCTCTCTTCACCTCTTCCACCACAGGCCCACACTCGCGCCACCACATATGTTTTGTGATTCCAATATTTTGACCAAGTCGTCGTCGTTGTCATCGGTACTTCCTCCTTTGCCAGTCTATGGTAAGCTAGTGTACGATGATGACATTTTTGATAGTGTGCTGGGGCTTGTCATCTAAAGCATATTTGATAGTGTGCTAGGGCTTAATAGCTCGTCGTCTAAGGCATATTTGACCTAGGTTTTGAAGCTGAAATCTAGGTTTGATTTCTCAACTCTAGATTTATCATTTTCTATATATTTGTGATGATTTTTTTTATTAATTTTTAGGATAAATTAAACTGACACCCCTTCGATGTTTGGTAAAACTAGACTTGTTACACCTGATTTTCAACAAATGACATTCCGCTTCAAATTTTCCAAAATAATCCATACTCTGTTCAAAGAATGGAGTGGAGTGTGAATTATTTTGAAGTTGAATGTTAATTATTTTGGAGCGGAGTGTTATTTGTTGAAAATAGGGTGTAACGAGTCTAGTTTCACCAAACATTAGGGGTGTTAGTGTAATTTAGTTTTTATTTTATTTTATTTTTGGGTTGTGATAAGTATAAATATGCTCTCAGAGTAATCTTTGTGAAATTAATCTAATATGAGGAAATGCCTTATATATTTTTTATAGTTTTACACTTTGCTTGGCTGCCTAGAAAATTTGGTGAAGGAATTAAAACTTGTGAGTATTTTCCAACTTTTTCTCAGTAACCAATTCCTATCCGGTGCTTGGGGCCAATTTGCCTTGGGATTTGAAGCCAAAATCTGGGTTAGGACCTGGGTTAAATGAATTTGGGTTAAGTTAAATTGGTTGGGTTGGGTTGAAGCCAGGGTACTCATGTCATTATACAAAGATTTTGTTTGGGTTTAATAGAAAAGTGGACGGTGTGTAACAATTAATTTGCACATTTTCAATAGATGGATTGAGACATTGCTAGACTTTATAGTTTAAGGGGGATTGAAATAGATTCAATGGATAAGGGGGTAAAGTGCAATTTGTCAAAAAAATGGCAACTAACTTCCAGGGACTTGAAGAGCCGACAACCACGTTACCAAAAAAATAAATAGATACAAGTGGATCAAGATCATCTAGAGTTCTAGGGTATTCTACTACATACAGTTCTCTAATCTTGACCATTCATTTTAAAATAAAAGATTAAGATGATGACATGTCATTTCTCCACTAACATAACCATAAAATCATAATTTCCAAAATAAATTAAAAGTCTCTCACGTTAACTCCATCCAACTCCAACCGTTAATCAAAATGAAGAGCAATGTCCAAAAAAAAAAAATAAAAAAATCTCTCACGTCCACCAAACCCACGCCTGCCGTACAACCACCCACACCCACAGAGAACTACCCACACCGATGCTCGCCTAATAATCTAGTGCTGCTGTCACTCTGAAAGGGAACTACCCACCGGCCACCAAGAACCACCCACGCCTACTAAGAACAGCCACCGCTTGACTAGATCAAGCCCAACACTGAGCAAAGAAGAGATAAAGTAAAGATTAGAAGAGAGAGAGTGGCAGAAAGAGGGGATAAAACAAATAAAATAGGCTGCAATGGTTTTGTATATAAACAATCGGATAAACAAACTGCTACCTCTGGTGGGTGTGAAATTTTTTTTCCGGTGGACTTTGCTCTTTGAGATTCACCGTGGGGGATTAGAGAAATAAACAAAAGGGTTTATTTTGATTTAACGGATGGAGTTAACGTGAGAGACTTTTAGTTTGTTTTGGAAACTATTATTTTATGGTTATGTTAGTGGATTAATGACATGTCATCATCTTAACTTTTTATTTTAAAATGAATGGTCAAGATTTAAAGAACTTTATGTGGTAGAGTATCCTAAAAACTCTAAAAAATCTTGATCCGATACAAGTGACTAATTAACTTCACACGTCTCCTAAAATCTTTCTGATTTTAACATTGAAAATGATAGGCCTGAAAAAAATAAACATTGAAAATGATATTTTCACCTGCCTGTAAACAACCTCGACTATAAAAACGAGGCATTAAATTGAGATTTGGGCTCCTAGTCCATTCTATGGCTAAAAATTACAAATGTTTAGAACTGATGGTGACTAACTTCCAGGGACTCGAAGAGCCAACAACAGTTACACCCTCGTAACCAAAATAAATACATGTGACTAATTAACTTCACACCTCTCCTAAATTTTTCTGATTTTAACATTGAAAATGATAGACCTAAAAAAAACATTGAAAATGATATTTTCACATGCCTGTAAACGATCTCCATTATAAAAACGAGGCATTAAATTGAGATTTGGGCTCCTAGTATTTGTTTGTTGACCATTCTATGTAAACCATTTTCCAAAACATGCTAGCCTCTTCTCGCCTCTCTCTTTCTCACTGTCTTTGCTCGCTTTTCTCTCTCGTTTAAATTACAAATGTTTAGAACTGGACCCGAATTGAATAATACAACCAATAGATCTAGCCTAACTTCATAAGTTTCAATTTTTCATGACTCCTATTTAAGAATATGGACCATACTTACAAATGTTCAGAACTGGACCCGAATTGAATAATACAACCAATAGATCTAGCCTAACTTCATAAGTTTTAATTTTTCATGACTCCTATTTAAGAATATGGACCATACTTACAAATGTTTAGAACTGGACCCGAATTGAATAATACAACCAATAGATCTAGCCTAACTTCATAATTTTCAATTTTTCATGACTCCTATTTAAGAATATGGACCATACTTTCGAAGGTGGAATGAAGATGATTTTATTTGGATTTTATAAGACAAAAAAGAAAAGAGTATATTGGATCCATCCACTAAAAAAAAAAAAAACACGGCAGATAATTGAACCATTCCATGATATTTTTTTTTTCAATATTTATAAACCACGGCTGATTTAAGATTTGGTGGAATTGGAAATTTGGAATTAGTTGGTTTTGTTAGGAAAATTATTCAAGTGTAGGACTATAAATAAATGTGTAGTTCCCCTCTCACATGAATGGTGAATCTTACCATGAATTAATTATGGAATCTACCATTTATATGGTGGGACCCACCATTCATGTGAGAGGAAGATGTTAGGAATAAAAACAATATTTCTAGAACTTGTGAGATGCAAAATGGAGAAGAACACGCAAAAGAAAATTCACACGACACAAAATTTACGTGGTTCACCACTAGGGCTACGTCCACAGAGTTGCAGCGATCTTTCACTATAAAATAGGAAGATTACAAAGGTGGCATGAAAACACTCTCACTAACCCAAACCCCAAATACACCCAATAAGCTCTTTGTACTAAAGAATAATACCAGAGAAATATTCTCTCTATTCTTTCTCTCACGCAGCACTTACAGAAGGACAACACTGAAAAATATCTTCTTTGTTCCTACTGCTGCTCCTTATCTTCTTCTCACGTACAAAGCTTATATTTATAATAGGCTTGATATCAACTTCAATAAAAGCCAGCCGATAGTGCACACACAATTTCAACATTGTCAGCACAATCTTTGGCCAAATCTACAAGTAGCCAACTTGTATGACCTTTGGAGATTCATGGGTTATCATCCCATGTGATGCAATTAATTCAAACCACCTTTAATGAGCTTGTGCCACTAAGTCTATATTTGTGCAACTTAATTTCGGCTAAGGTGAGAACCAAGTAGCCGACGAAAAGACTTGTAGGAACATATGAGTTGCAATCTCATATGCCTCCACCTACTTGCATGTTTTCTTCTTTCTTCATAAGCCACAATTGTTGACTAAGTAAACATGGGCAATAATCCTATGTTATGCACCATTCATGTGTTGCACTAGTGCTTCACATAACCAACAGAAGACTACGCATTTATTTATAGGACTACTGAATAATCACTCCTTTTGCTATTATCTATTTTGACTTGGCAAGCGATGTGCTCTAATTACTGCATCTGACTGCATCCCTTTTATGGCTCCAACACGAAATCAAATGTGGTCTATTTATAAAAACAAATTGATTTTTTTTTGAGGTGGTGCTTTGAAATGTTGTCATTAGAGACAATTGTTTCCGTAGTTCTATTCTATGCGATCGAAAAATGTCGCTTTAAACTGTTGTGGAAGCAACAAACACAGATTAGCAATCATATATCTAGTTCTAGTTGCAACTGTTGATCTGAAATTTACAATGCTAGGAAAGTCAAATTGAATACTATTTTGCAAGTTATGAAAACCAATGCAACCATTTGAATTGCTTAAACATCACGATTGCACGTATTAATACACACTCCAAGTACAGAAGACTCCTCTAGTTTGTTAACACAATATTATTAATTACAAATTGTTTATATATTTATTTAATTATTTATATAATTTTAAAATTATTAATTAAATTATTTATGACGTTACTGGTTTAATTATTAGTCCGATCCCGGTCGGATCATAGAATCGAGGAACTACTCTCCTTTCCGGTTTTTAAAACCATGCCGAGGATCCTTAGACCAATTTCAGGCAAGATTCAATCAGACGCCAGTTTAGTACACTAATGGATTAACTAGTTTCTTATAAAGAAAAAAGAAAAAATTGTTTAAAGATTTTCCTAATATTTTATAAGAGCTCTGTAAAGTTGAATCAATCTAATAAGATTTATAATTTGCAAGGATATCCACTCTATAATTCTCACTAAATAAATACTACTCCAAGTAGAGAGGGGAGACCTTGGTGGAGGGACTCTAAATCGTCATCTATTACTCTTAGATCCACTCTTGAATTATAACAAACAATTGCATTTGATATATTTGGTCATCTTTAGTAGACACTCCATTGTTATAAAATAAAAAAATAAAAAATAGTAGACACCCCCACGTACTTTTAGTCTTTTACCATATCAACGAATCGGAACTCTCTAATTTGCATACACCTACTACCTCTCTACCACCCAGAAATATGACTCAATCCAGAGACAAATTAAAAGTGAGAAACTTCAAGCATATGCACCATCCAATAATGTCATTCAACGGTTTGCCTTGTTTTGGATTGTTGAGGAATTAACGGTTTCCCTTGTTGCTCTCATCCAAAAGGGTCCAAATGTCCAATACTCCAATATGATCGGGACCTATAACTAAATGCTAAAATTATTATATATCTAAAGATTTGTGTGATCCAGAATATTTAATTAATCTAAAAAAAAGAAAATTAAAAATAATGAAGAAGATGCGTGGATGCTTCTACACCAACAAAACCTCACCACACCTTCATTTTTAAGGGTCCAATACTCCAATATGATCGGGACCTATAACTAAATGCCAAAATTATTATATATCTAAAGATTTTGTGATCCAGAATATTTAATTAATCTATAAAAAAATTAAAAATAATGAAGAAGATGTGTGGATGCTTCTACACCAACAAAACCTCACCAAACCTTAATTTTTTTTTTTAGGATCATGAGGACTCAACTTTGCACAAAGCGTGGCTACAGGGAATATAAAACACACCCACTAAGTTCATTACTATTGGCGCAGCCCATAACTTTGGATGATAGAACAAGATAATGGCCTATGAAGGTGGAAGAAAAATACATCCCCGGATAAAGACCATGAATATGGATTCCACCAACAAGAGTGCGACAAAAAATAATTTCGCTTTTTTTAGTTCTTTTTTTAAACAGAATTGCGAAAGCTATATGTATATATAAATCTTGAACAGACCCTTCCAGTAGATCTCCCCAGAAGAAAAAAGACACAAAAGAAAAGATCCAATTAAAGTGGAATCATTTGCTAGATCTTGGTACTTTAATAATAGCATAGTAGTATAGTACTTCTCCCCAACATAAAAATACATGACACACCAACCACTGCACATAGAAAATTGTTATGGATGGTCATTATAGAATTATTCTTGTCCGGTGAGATTTCTTTCCACTAATAGCGTGGTGTTCCACTGTTCCTGAATAAATTTGCTCGCTTACCCACCAATGCATTCCAGTAAGAGAAAGTGGTGGTGGACCTGAAAAAGCAAGACAAGCTTGGTTCCAGTAACGACCTTTATGATTCAACAAGATATATCTTGTATTGTACATACCATAACATACTGTCCTGCATGAACACTAATAAATCCTGCTGCTGGCTTATCCAAAACCAAAATTAGTTTAAGAAAAATCCCCCATCACTGCCACACAACTACATGAAAAATTAAATAACTTATATCATCTGCAAAAAATCGATTACTAAGTTCTAATTAGCTGAGATATTAAGAACTAAAAAGCTGAACACTGGATGTCTGGATACTTGGCTCAATTTATAGGCCACAATTTAAAAGCATCCGCGTGTGAGGTTAATTTCGAGTATAACGTAGATTGTTTCCAGATTGCAAGATAAAGTATAGAATTGTAAAGGAGAATGCAAGCAAAATAATGATCCCCCAAATGTATGACAGTATAGTAACCAAAAAGAGATCATCACTACTTAGGAATTACTGTCGTTTTATTTTCCGCATAATTAAGGTAATTTATATGAATATGGCTTTGATTAGTTTATGTAAACTTTTTTTTTTAATTTCTTATAAGGCATGAAACATTTAAGCTCATAAATAATGTACCAATTTTTTTACACCCTCTTTGCTTTTGTGTTATAGCTGTGAGTCCAAGTGAAGTGTTATGTGATAGACTGATAGGGGTGTGACTTTTTCCGTGCAAGATTTGGTACCCCTAGGCCCTAACAGTACTCATTGAAAAAAACTCTCAAATCGAATCCGAACCGATCCATGCACACCCCTAACAGGAAAGCAACTTTTGAAAGCTCATAAACTATGTCAAAGCATATAACTTGTTCTCTTGACATGAACGCCCACATACAATCTTTTCCTGCTTATAGGTTACAAGTAATTAGAAATCTCAAAAACTTTTGTCAATCAGATGGAATCGAGCATTATGCTTGGTTGCAGTGGCCGATTAAGATATATATATTCTGGAAATGCCAATTTTAATTTTTAACACTACGGCACAGCGGCACTAATTTTTCAGCTTTGGAAAGTGGTAACCTTACCGTACTTTGATTAGAAACTTGAACATTTCATGTACTTATATAATTTCTTAATGTTACACATTTAACAAGTTAGAACAATGGTTTGGTTCGTTCGTTACTTCATTTTTTTATCAAGGATGACAGTATGCAAACGTACTCAAAGAAAAAAAAAAAAAAAAAGCTGCTCTTGGCATTCAAACTTAAATTCCAACCAAAAGAATATGAGTTGAGAACAACCTCCCACCATCCCAAAAGATAAAAAGAAAAATGAAAAGTCGGGCAGCAATACAAGGCCTTAATTAGAGCATTCATCATAAACTTCAGTTTCAGATTTTAGAACTATTGCCTGCTGTAATGTGATATACAAGTGTATCACTAGAATTCTTGCACATAGGTTGAAAATTTATTTTGGAAGTCTGATTAGTTCAGACCAATCAGCATTTATCAAGGACAGAAGTATATTTGAAAATGGTTTGTTAGATCATCATGAGCTTGTGGAAAATTATCTTCAAAGTAAGGGTCCTAGTAGATGTGCAATCAAATCTGATTTGAGGAAAGCTTATGACTCATCTGATTGGAATTTCTAACTAATGTGCCTCCTTGTTGCTAGTTGTCCTCCTCGATTTGTGAATTGGATAAGGGAATGCATCACTAATTCTAGGCTCATTATTGCTCTCAATAGCAACCTGGTTGGATATTTTAAAGCCGGTAAAGGTTTGCGACAAGGGGATCCAATCTCACCCCACTTATTTGTGGTTGCAATGGAAGGGTTCACCAGATTATTAAGAAAAAAAAAATCCTTGACTTCATAAACTTCAAGTTCCATCCTTAATGTAATAATCTGCAAATTATTCATCTAAGTTTTGTCGATGATCTTTTGTTGTTTTCAGATGCTGACTTTCCCTTAGTTTAGTTAATCAAGAGAGCTCTTGAAGAATTTAGGGAGATCTCGGGTTTGGCATTTAACCCCACAAAGAATGAAATTTTTTTTGCTGCTGTCTCAGATGAAACCAAGGCTCAGATTTGGTCATGTCTTCAGTTTGAGGAAGAAAGTTTACTTGTAAGGTATCTTGACATGCCTCTCATTTCATGTAAGCTTACTTTCAAGGACTGCCAGCCTCTTATTGATAAAATTATTGGCAGAATTAATACTTGGGCTACTAAAAACTTATCTTTTGCTGGAAGATTTCAGTTGCTCCAGTCTATTCTCTAAGTATCCAAATCTGTCTAGTATTTTCATCTTTCCTAAGAAAATGATTAAAGCTATAGAGCATCATTTTAATCACTATCTTTGGGCATGGGGAGAGTACTGGAAAAGGAGGTATTAGAGTTGCATGGGAAAAAGTTTGTTTACCTAAGAAAGAATGAGAGCTTGGCTTAAAGAGAGTAGCTGATTGGTATAGGGATACTATCCTTAAGCACATTTGGAGTCTTTTTACCCAATCGGGTTCTATGTGGGTGGCTTGTGCGCATAGGCATTTGATTAAGGACAAATACTTTTGGACTGTTAAAAATGCCTCAGATTGTACTTGGGATGGAAAACCATATTAAAACTTAGGGATGATGCAAGATTGTTTTTGAACTATGAAGTTGGTGATGGCAAGAAGATTTTTTTGTGGCATGATCACTGGCACCTAGATGAGGTTTTATACCTTAAGTATGGTCATAGTATCGTCTATGATGTTGCTAGTAGGACTGATACTCGAGTAGAATTTGTTCTAAAGGACTAGCTATGGCATTGGAAACCTGCCAGATCAGAGGAACTTGTTTATGTTCAAAGCAAACTGTCTCTTATTCATTTAGGGGAGGAAGATAGGGTTGCATGGACTGCCTCAAATTGTGCTGGCACTTGGAGTGAGTTGAGAAGTAAGGGTACTAAAGTGTGGTGGAAACTCATTTGGTTTCATCTTAATACTCCTATAATCCCTTCATCGGGTGGTAAGCTTTGAATACTAAGCTTCTCACTGTAGAAAGAATGATGAAATGAAATTTCAATATGGATGTTTAGTGTGTCTTCTACACAAATTATTCAGAAACCAGGAAACACATCCTTTTTTTAATGATCTTCTCTAAGAGAATTTGGAAAAATGTTATGGTTTTTTGTCTAAAATATGGCCCTCACTATTGCTTGGAGGATTTTGTGGAATGGGGCTCTCTTCATTTGGAAGGGAAAGAGATGAGAGCTATTATTTGCAAGCTGGCTTGGTTGCCCACTGTTTATCACCTTTGGTTACAAAGGAATGCCATAATTCATGTTGGGATGATCAAGACTAAAGATCAAATCCTCTCTCTAATCAGGATGTGAAGTCTCGGCTTAATAGTAAAGAGTTTTTTGAAGACTATGTTGAATAGACTTCTTTGTTTTTTTGTTTTTTTTTTTATTTATTTATTTTTTTAATTTTTTTTTATGAATATTATAGAGTTCTTTGTTGCAATTAGGGGATAAATACTGTTAGATTATGCAGAAGTCGTAGCCCTGGTTGAAGGGCTGGTAGCTGTGCGTCCCCAGCTCGTGCTTCTTTCAGGTTCAGTCCTTGTGCCTTTTTGGCTTGGCCTGTGAGAGTTGCTGATTTGGTCTGAGCTGGAATTTGGTTCTGCAGATTTTAGTAGTTTTCAGTTTCTGTTTTTCCCTTAGTTAGCTTAGGATCTATTGGTACTGCAGTACTGAGTTTGTTCTCCGCTGCATATGTGTTTTTCAGAGTTATGGCTTTGATGTGTAATTTGACAGTTGGTCTTTAATGATATTTGCTGATTCATCAAAAAGAAAAAAAAAAAAATATATATATATATATATATATATATATTCATCATAAACTGAAGACATAAATTCAACAATATTTTCCGAGCCTTAATTGTGATTTATGTTAAGTGTTCAATATTTTATTAAACTAAAACTTGTATTCTACATGCAAGAGAACATTTCTTTAAAACAAAAAATCTTGTTCAATTAAATGCAACTCTGAGGGCTCAAAGAAAAGTATAATCATCACTGCATGACCTGCACATGTTACACACATTCCATTCAAAAGAGATCGAAAAAGATTTCGTCTGTGTCCTTTTATCCTGTTGATGCCAATAACTTATACAACCTTAAGAAGCCAAGCATGACTTAAAAATCACACCCATCCAAGAGTGAAGGAAAAAATAAAATAAGAAACAAATAGCTTAAGATAATCTGCCTAAATAGCCGAAAATAACGCGAGAATAAAAATAATCTGCCTAACCAAATCAGCAAGAGACATTATTAGTCAAAATCAGCATGTGGATAGCATACCACATGTATTACTAAATTTAATACATAGCCAGATTGGTGAATCAAATCAGCACAAATTTGAAACTTCCAGCAACGCACAATAAGCCTATCTTGAAGGAGGTGGAGGTGGAGGTGGAGGATGAGATTTTGCCATACCCACCCATGCAACAATACCAACTGCTAGGATAATCCACCCAAATATGTCATATTTGAGGTCACTACTCTTCTTCTTCTTCTTGGAACCCTGAAAAAATAAAAATAATTTAATAGCAAGCTCCGAGACAAATGAAATGAAGCATATTTGAGCCTATAAAGAACTTGATTAAAAGGTAGACCATTGAAGAAAATTCTCCCAACAATGGATGGTATATTGGGGAATGATGCAACAACAGCACCCATATCCATGCATGTCTAGAGCAATTCAGAACAATCACAATTAACTTGAATGTACAGAAAAACAAGTGCATTATGCCTTTATTATAAGAATTATCAAATGTTTTATTTACTTTAATCAGTGTTTTACTTCTATAATTTTTTCCACAAATAGAAACAAGATAAAATGTGTGCTTGTATGCATGTTATATGTGTTTGTATACAAGATCGTAAATCTACAAGTATTTACATAAATACTAACATCCCCAGATACAAGGATAGCAAATAAAATCTTATTGTAATTTAGTATTAGAAGTCAATTGTATTTTTACTATTTGATCCATTAGATTTTATCTTAAACCTTATTTTAATCAGTATTAGTATTAATTTCCTAGAGTCAAGGTTATTTCGTAATTCAATCATTGGGTTTTGACACAAGTCAATTAGAACTAGGGTTTAGTTCTAGTAGTCTATATAAACGTGCTATTATTGTCCTGTGGAGACAAGTTAATGATGAATAAAGATATTACTTGAAATTTTTCTAATGGCTGAATGCTAACTCTAGCCAACCCTAGGTGCTAATTCCTAGGTTTTCTATCTTACTTGGTGCTGATTCCTAGGTTTATTTTATTTTCTGTATTTTTTTTCTGCAAATTTCTTTGGAGAATTTGTGCTACATCATCCCTGTATCCAGATCTTAGGGTGTTGCATAACACCTGATGTTTGTTTCAAATGCCACATGCATCAATGACTGTAAATATTGGCTAGATAGCTTCAAACCAGAGGAAAGGGGGATATAGACTCTGTTTAAATCAGGAATACACTCCACACAACAAAAACATACATAACAAACATATGTTCATAGATCATATGTAATATGTAATATTCAAAAAAATAATATCCTGTAAATGTAAACACGACAGTACATTAACTCTAACCAAGACAAGTTCCAAGTTTTAACTTAGGCCACAACCGAATTTAGTTATGATCCAAATGCTATCCAAAACAATTCATCTGGCTAGGAATTTGGATTCTAAAATTTGCCAACCAAGCAAATCCAATAAAATCATTCACATGTAAAATCAGACAAATCAAAGCCTCGCTGCTCCCAGATTATGTAACTGCATGAGTATATTTGTAGCATGGGAAGATGGAAATAGTGCCAATAGGTGAACAGATGAGATGGAGTTTATTAAGATAAAGTTCATTCTGTGCAGCAAGGCATGGAACTGATTATTGATTAAGGGTAAAAATAAGTCATGGCCTAAAGAACACAATGAATGAATATGATTTCATGAAGCTGAAACAAACAACAGAGACACCCCAATTCAGGCAAGACCCTACCACAACCAGTTTAAAAACTGCAATCAGGATTTGTTACAAAATTCAATTTGACATGTATTACCATATATTGAAAGATATACCAAGATATGATCCGAATCTGGGATGTTATTGTACCAATCCCAAGCTTTCTTAAGATTATGAGCTCTAGCTCAAACATGAGATCCTCCAAAATAATGGGATAGAGGGTCAAATCCAGCATCAAAGGCCTAGCATGTAATTTACCAATTAAAAAAAAAAAAAACTTAATAATCTGTTTGGAAGGAGAGGAGAGAGTGAAGACTAGAGTAGACATCTCTCCCCTTGTTTGGATATTTTAAAAATTAAAGGATACAGTTTGGCTACAAACTAGTTTGTAGTAAGCTTGCTACAACTCACTAAGTGACAACTAATAATATCATCCACGTGTACTATAAGTCACATGACCTATTTAATGAGTCATGTGACTTGTTTAAATAATACGTGTGGATAGTCTAATGAGTTGTCACGTAGTGAGTTGTAGCAAACTGACTACAAATTGGTTTGTAGCCAAACCCTGTCCAAAATTAAAAGGGATGAGATTGGAGCAGAGACCCTCTCTTTGTTTGGTTGTAGGGTGGAAAGGAGAGGAAAAGATAATATATATAAAAAAAAAGAAAAAAAAAAAGAAAAGGACAAGTATACCCTTCCTTTATTGAACTCTATACTTAATATTTATTATGACAAAATTGAAATTACATTAAAAAATCATTAAACTAGAACCCCTCCCAAAACATCCAAACATGGGGGAATGTAAACCCTCATCCCCTTTCCCTTTACTCCCCTAGTCCCCTCTCCTCTCCCCCAATCCGTGGGCATCATATTGAAACACTATCATCAAATCTCAAAACAAAAACCAACAGTGACTTTTGCAATTTTAGAGATATGTGATGTTAGTAAAAAATCAAAGACATTGATCAAGGATTTATTAAACCCTGAAAAACAAAGCATCGTCACTTCACCTATGCAGCAACTCAAAGAACCCCAACCAAATAAACAGTTCCCTTGCATCACAGCTTAAAGAAGCTTCTTCGATAAAGTGCTACTCCAAAATAATATTCAACAAAATAAAAACAGTAAAGAAATAATTTTGATAATCTAACCTTTTCATTAGAAGAAGCAGAGGGCCCACCACCCATAGCCTGTTGACCAAGTACAGCATGCTTGTGGATCTCCATGTGCAACTCTGGTGCCTAAGAAGAAACGGTAAACAGGAATCAAATTAGTAACATAAACAGCTATCAAACTAATTACTCCCTCCCTCCATCCATTTTTGTTGGTCATTCATTCCATTTTCGGATATTCCAAAATATGGTCCTCTTTAAAAAGTCAATGGAAACTATTTGAAAGACAATTCCGTTAACTAATGTTTACTTAAAAAGGTAGATTTTCTAAACAAGACTAACAAAAAGGGATAGAGAGAGTATACTCAAAACTGTAAAATAAGCAAATCAATTGGTCCTATAATGCAATGGTGTAAAGCTTCGACTATATGCAGCAATGATATCACCAGAAGCAACAAACATAACCAATTTCTTATCTAGAAATTATTTCAGTATTAACACTTGCCACACTTGCCCGGAATATAACACCTAATTCAAGCACCTTAAGTCCAATGTTGTGTGGCTAGATCCCACTTCAACCACTTATGTGCAACCAAATCAATACCATAGTCCTTGCCTACCCAGCCCAACATATAGTGAAGGCAGCTCTGTCCTGCTTATATACAGTCTCCTTTCTATGCATATTTAGCCATGTCATCATTCACCAATAAAGAGATTAGCTATGTTTGTATGGTTGATTCATGGTAGCTGGTATTGTTACTCTGCATATCAGAAGACATACATTTGCCACATAAGATGAAACTAAGTATACTTCTTACCACCACAATGCTACTTGCTTTGAAGCTCTCATCACAATCCCAACCGTACCCCAATTATGTATGTCTCAAACCACAACCCACAAAACAAACATCACAAAACTAACATTTAAAATGAATAAATTTACACATAGAATTACTTCCCAAGCTTAAAACTTCCAATAAACCACCAAGTAAGCACTATATTCTCAGCCATATAAGTATAAGTAGTGTTACCATTCAACCTCATAAACCAATATATCCTCTTTTTTCGAGGCAATGTTCATATGATGCAAGTGACCATATGAAAAGGCAGTATAACAAAATAGTAATGTCCACATGAAATAATAGTTAAAGCTTAAACAATACCTTAGCCGTGACTTCCAAGGACTTCTGATAGAGCTCATTGGATGGCTCCTACAAAAACAAATTCCACAATCAAGCTTCTACTTCTTAAACCTTAAAATACGACATAATTTAACACCTTGGGAACTTGAAATTTTACCTCATCTACTGCTTTTTGGAAAAATTCATGCGCCTTATCAAAAGAACCCTTTGCCTCATCAATGTCAGGAGTGAGAAACGCTTGAGAGGTGTAAGCATTTCCCAGGCACCATAGAGCATCATGCTTCACCGGATCGATAAGCAATGCCTCCTCCAACTTCGAAATAGCATCTACAAAATTCAAGTTTTTTAAGTTAGCCCATCAAAATTTAGACTACAATAGTTTGTTTTAATTGTAAAAGAAAATTCTGAATACCATTAATCATTCTCTTTGAATCCCCAACATTTTGAAATTGCGATAACTCTAACAATGCTCCTCCCCACTTTGTTAGATTCTGCAGAAAAAATTCACGTAGCCAAACAAATAATTTCATAATTCACATCTATTTATTTTTTATTTTTTTTATTTGGTAAGTCACATCACTAAAAATAATAGCAATAACAACAATAAAAGCGACAAAACAAGCAAATATTTAGGTATTTCAAGATAGTTCATAACACATAAAAATGTGAATCAAGTCCAATAAACAGTTTAACTATAAAATAAATAAATACACACACATACAGATAGTTAAATGTGTGTATAATAAAGGCTGAAATTGATGAATGAAACATTGAGATTAACGGAGAAAGAGAGAGAATGAAAAACGAACCTCGGTGTCAAGGGGGTTCTTGGCGTAGTTAGATTCGGCAGTTTTACGAGTGTGCTCGAAGAGAAGGAGGCGATCGAAGTCGTCCTGAGAGAACTCCATGTTGTACGGAGTGGTAGAGATTGAAGCTGGTTGGGTTTGGGTTAAAGTCTATGAGCCAAGTCCTAGGGTTTGGTTTGAAATATAAAGTATAACCGTGAAGACGGTCTTATAATTATAGTTAGTGTTGTGTTGTGTGTATCACGCGAATTTCGTTTTAAGGTTTTTTGTTTTTTTTTTTTTTTCCTGCTCACACGTGTGAAATGTAACATACGGACTGATGTGGGATCCAGAATCCAGATTCCAGAACACCAGATGATAGTAATGGGCCAAAGTTTTGAATAGGCCCAACCAAATATGACTTCAAGTTCCTTCCACCCAAGAAATGCCAAGTGCAACCCAACTGATGCAGTTGTAAACTTATGTTTAAACTTTAAATCCTCTGTCTAAATAGATTTTTTTTTTTTTTTTTTTTTTTAAATTATGTTATAAGAAAAGAAAAAGATATGGAGCATGCTTTGATTGATAGAGTATAGAATAGAGCACCCAACGTTGAGATGAAGGATTTTCATTCTCGAACCTACCCCCCTATTTGGAAAGAATAATACGGTAAGGATAAAATTTTGTCATAATTTATTGATGTGATAAACTTATATAAAAAGAAAAATCATTTGATGATTTTACTTTACAAGACTCTTTTTTATTTTTTATTTTTTTTTCCTATAAGTAAAAAATAATTAAAGATTGGTGACATCCACAAACTCCTTATGTTCCAAGTACCTAAGTATCTCTTCAATTGTGCATGAAGTGCTAGTTTTTGGCCTGCCAATACCCACACTCTAGATATGCATTACTGTTTGTTTTCGAAACAGTACAAAGTTCCTTCATGTGGCTTCGAATTCGATAATATGTCCTACTAGTGTGCCATTTGGCTCTCCCGAATGTAGAGCATGCATAATGTTATGACTAATGAGTCTCCTTCAAGCACTATGTCCCACAATCCAATATCTTTATCCCATCACCATGGGAATGCGCATCTCTCGGCATGTTGAATTTTAGGAACATCTGACCTTCTCCAGTGTCTCCAACTATACCCAGGCCCCCCATCCCTGCCTCCCATATTCACCAATCCTTTCATTGCCCTCTGCCACATATATTCATCAATTACACTGCTTTGTTTTTTTTTTTTGGTTAAAAGGAAATTTCATTAATTAAAATTAAGTATTACAAGCACGGGGGAATGAAACCCCCCAAATGTCTGCCAAAAGTTGGTTTACAACAAAAGATGGGGGAGAGGAATATTCAGCATAGGAATTTAAATTCTTGGTTCCCTCCTTTGCCAAAATATCCGCGCAAAAGTTCCCTTCGCGGTAGGTGTGACATAGACGTGCCTCCTCAAAAGAGTGGATAAGGGACCTGCAATCAATAATCAAAGCACTAAGAGGGTGATAACATAGTGAAGCATTATTATCAGACTTCAGTAGATCTATCACTGCCTGAGCATCGAGTTCGATAATAAGCTTATGAATGTTATACTTCTTAGCTAACAGAAGCCCATCTCTAACCCCCCATAATTCAGCCGCTACAGAAGAAGTAATGCCAATGTTTCGAGTAAAGCCTTGGAACCAGGAGCCACTGGAATGCCTCAGAAGACCTCCAGCACCTGCTGGGCCCGGATTACCCAAAACTGAACCATCTGTATTCAGTTTGAAGAAGCCGGAAGGAGGTGGATTCCAACCCACGAGTATATCAGTACTATCCGGTTTACCTAAAGGGGAAGGGAGTGAAAAATGGAATTCAATAGCTAAGGATTTTGCTCGGTGGAAAATTGCTTGTGTGTTGAATTCCGCTCCATCCATGACTGATTTGTTGCGAGCTGTCCAAATGGACCAGCTAAGTATGGGGAAGACATCTCTCCATTGAACACCAGGGAGAACATCAGTATGGCGAGATGAGAGTGACCAACTTTTGATCCAAGATTTCGTGGGGATATCGCAATAGAAGTGAGGTGCGATATTACCAACTCGGGTCCATATGGGTTGAACTTTGCTGCAATCTCGCAGGATGTGTATGATCGTTTCCGGAGCTTCCTTACAGAGAGGGCAAAGGTCATCCTGAGATATGTGACGTCGATGTAGTAGGGATTTGGTGGGGAGACGGCAGTGGCAAGCTAACCATAAGAATGAAATCACACGTGGGATAGTATTAATCTTCCAAAGCCATTTCCAACAGTAAGTAGAAGTGAAAGGCGTTTCGGTGTCGAGAGCTAGATGATAGGCTGAGTTTGAATTGAAAAGGCCATTCGGTGAGAGTCGCCAGAACTGGCTGTCTGAGGCCGAGGGAGTGAGAGGTCGAGGGGCTCCCTGGATGGTATTCCATAAGGTGGGAGTGAGGTTGAAGGATAGGTTTGAAAGATCCCATAGTCCCGATGAATCCCAAACATCTGAGATGGTGGTTGTCCCTTCGTGCCTCGCAAGAGGACCGATGAGGCTTTCACGCATGGATTTGTTTCCTGCCCAGGTGTCATACCAAAAATTTATAGATCGACCATCTCGGATCAACCATCCTTTCCCTTTGTCGCAAAGAGGAGTAGAAGCGCATAAGCTCTTCCAGGTAACAGATTTTTTGCAATTAGAGGTCCTATTGGAAGGGTATTTGGATCGGAGCAAGTGGGCCCATTCACTGTGGGAGCCCAACTGAAGTTCCCAATTTCTTTTAGCCAAGAGTGCAAGGTTGCGGCATCTACTACGTTTGATGCCTAAACCACCTTCAGATTTTGGACGTGTGACAGTCTTCCAGTTTAGCAGATGGAGCCTTTTTTTTGTGGAAGTGTCGCCCCATAAAAAATCTCTATTTAGTTTGTCCAATTTTTTGCAAGTGGGATTTGGGAGTAGGCAGCATTGCATCACATGGGTTGGGATAGTGGAAGTAACTGAGTTTATGAGAGTCCACCGACCCGCTAGGGAGAGAGTCCGAGATTTCCACCCCGCAAGCTTACTTTGTATTTTCTCTATTAGAGAATCAAAAGCTCGTTTGTCTCTACCATCCACGACAATGGGAACACCAAGATAGGTTCCAAAACTTTTGGAAATATTGAACCCCAACTCATTTTGTACTAAATCCATAGAGCTTTGGGAGACATGGGGAGGAAGAAAAATCTTGGATTTAGTCATATTTATTTTCTGGCCCGAGACTGTGCAGAATATGTCAAGGACTTTTTTGATAGCTTGGCAGCTTCTTTTGTTAGCTTTGGCAAAGAGGATTAAGTCATCGGCAAAGAACAAATGGGTGAAGGTAGGACCGTGTCTTGAAGCTTTATATCCTTTCCAGTTTCCTCCATCCACTTCCACTTGGATTAACCAAGCTAAATATTCCATGCAAAGAATAAATATGTAGGGGGAGAGTGGATCTCCCTGCCGGATGCCTCTGGAAGGAGAGAATTCCTCAAGCCGGTCACCATTGACTAAAATAGTGAGAGTGGAAGTAGTAATGCAAGACATGATGAGATCGATCCAAGCGGGAGGAAAGTTAAAGAAGGTAAGAGTGTGGCGAATAAAGGACCATTCAAGACGGTCATATGCTTTTTCGAGATCGATTTTCAGCGCGAAGCTGCCAACCTTACTGCGAGAAGTTGTCATAGAATGAATTATCTCTTGAACCATAACAACATTATCGCTAGCTTTCCTTCCGGAGATGAAGCTGGCCTGGAGAGGGTGGACTAGATCATTCAGGAATGGTTTTAATCGCAAAACCAGAATTTTTGTAATGACTTTGAACAATGTATTACAGAGCCCAATCGGTCGAAACTGGTTCATTGATTCTGGCTTGGTGATCTTCGGAATGAGACAGACCAAGGTAGAGTTCAGTTCTTGGGGAATTTTTCTACTGTGGAATATGCTCTGGATGTACGTTGTCACTGAGGGGCCAAGGGTATCCCAGAATCTTTGGAAGAATACAGGGTGCAGTCCGTCGGGACCTGGGGATTTGAATGGCTTGAAGGACATGATGGCATTTTTTATATCTGCTGGGGTGACTTCTTGAAGCAGAGTCTCACAATTCTCATGAGAGAGTGCATTATGGACTGCAGGGCATTGAACAGTCATAGGGGAGGTCATAAAGCTGGTGGTATAGAGCTGAGTAAAATGAGTACGCACGATGTGCTTCACCTCATCAATAGAACCAGACCAATCTCCATTAGGCTTCTTAAGGTAGAGAATTTTATTATGATGTCTTTTGCATATGGTAGACAGGTGGAAGAAGGTTGTGTTCCTGTCTCCAAGGTTGGTCCATTGAAGACGTGATTTTAGTGCCCAGAAGTCCTCTTCCTGTCGGAGTACCTGTTGGTACTGGATCGATAGGTCCATCTCTAGTCTAAATAGAGCCTCAGTCGGATGGAGAGAGATGGCCTTCTGGAGACCATTTAGACGAGCCAGCAAGCGTCTCTTGCGGTGGAATAAATTCCCAAAACAGTGACGGTTCCACAACGTAGCTTTAGAAGAGAAATCTTTTATAGCTAAGGGAACATTATTAGGAAAACATCTCCAGGAACCACGAACTAACTCAGGAAAGGATGGATCATTGAACCACATTGTTTCAAGACGGAAGGGTCTGGCAGAAGGACGCATAATCGGAGCAGTGGTGTTGATGAGGAGGGGATTATGGTCAGAAGAAGTTCGGGGCAGATGTAAGACGGTTGCCTCATCAAACTCACGACGCCAACTAGGATTACAAAGAACTCGGTCTAGTCTTTCCATGACAAGGCCAGTAGGTCTTTTATTGGTCCATGTAAAACGTGGGCCATGGAAGCCCAGATCTAGTAAGTCACAAGAGTCCAAACAGTTTCTGAAGTTTGAAATTCTGTTTCTATTGGCGGGAGAAGAACTAAATTTCTCGTTATGAGATAGAATCTCATTGAAGTCTCCCGCTAACATCCATGGCAGAGAGTGAGAGGTTGCAAAACTTTTAAGGTGGTCCCATAATTGTGAACGAGAAGCTTGTAAAGGACTTGCATAAACAGCAGAGAATAACCAAGAGAGAGGAGAAGAGCTAACCTGCACCGATGCGTGAATGACTTGGTGGTTGATGGAGAGGACGTCAAGGTGCACCACATCTGAATCCCAAAGAAGCCATATGCCACCACTGAAGCCCTCAGCTTCAGAGCGGACCACACTATCAAAACCAAGACCCGTGCTAATGGTTTCAGCACGCTGGCCTGAAATTCGAGTTTCAACTAAAACCACAATGGAGGGTTGGTGATAACGCATGAGTTCAACGAAGTTGCGACGGAAGTTTTGATTTCCCGCCCCCCTACAGTTCCATAGCAGGATCTTCATTGATAATATGTTGTGGGTTTCGAGCAGATGGCCCCGCCCCTGGCTCCTCCCTCGCCGTGGAAAACTCTGGTGGCGATGGTTGCGATAGTTCCCCTGCAAGTTCCTTAGTTGTGGGTTGAGTACCACCCTGTATGAAGGGAGTTGTGGTAAGGCATTGGGGATGTGATCCACTGACAGGCGGAAGGATGAAACTCGTTGATGTACTTCTATCACTGTAATGGTTGGATCTCTGGCAAGAAAAGGAAGGAATATCAGGGAGCTCTCTAGGGAGATGATGGAGGTCAGATTTTCGAGGGCTTCGGCATCGTTCTGCTCGAAGATGGTCTCTGTCCCAGTTTGGGTCTCTTATGTCGGAAGAAGGGTCCGGATGATTGCTCTCGGTGCTCTCCAGAGGGGTGGAATGCCTTCCGTGAGTGCCATCATTGGTGAGACAAATGCAAGGTCGGTTGTGAGGTTCACCACCACACGGCCAAAGTTGGTGTTTGGGGGAAACTGAGGTACATGGGACCTCAATGCTCTCTCCATGGCATCTTCCACTTGAATCCAAAATTGGTTTGGGCAGTGGCGAAGCCAGTTGACCAGGCTGTCCCCTATTGGGCGAAGTCTCCCTCGCATGAGTATTGCCCAGGTGTTTTGGAAGAGTGTGGGGTCTGGAAGGGGTTGTTGCATGATGTTGGTTTGGGTTTGGGGACGAGGTGGTGGTGGGATCCTGGGATTTCTCCTGGAGTAGTGGCGAGGATATGGAGGAATCGGTGGAGCCATGGTGCGAGGATGAGGAGTGGTTAACCTGAGTATGAGTATATGGGTTATAAGTCTGGATGGGTTGCAGATGATTAGACGCGAGGGAGGTCGAGGTTTGGTGGTTCTTTTGGTCTAAATCCATTGGAGAGTCCGTGGGTTGCATGCATGGTTGGACCGTGGGTCCACACATGGTCTGTTGGGTAATGTGTGGTGTGTTGGTTTTCCTAGTAGAGGAATTGCAAGCTGTACTTTCTTCGAGTACAGTGGGTTGACTAACGAGGTTGACATTTTTTTGTGTCAATGTAGAGTTGCGTGCAGGTTGCTTGGCTCTAGAGGGGACTGTACCGTTCTGAGAAGGATGAGCCAGATTGACTGGATCGAGATTTTTCTCAGGATGTTTCTTAATCACCTCCTTGGGGTTGTCAGAATGTTTGGAAGGAGATTGACGTTGCATGGGACAGCTGTCAACAGGTTGATAGGTTTCCGTTGTAATATGCAGGTTTGTGGGCCCCGTAGCAGTAGGTGGATCTTTGTGGGAATCTAGGTGAATCTGCTCTTTTGAATTTTGAAATGGTCTTCCTGCCGGTGCCTCACCGGGGGTGGTGGTGGAGGTGGTTTGGTTGCGGTGAGCACCCCTATGATTGGAGGATCTGGCATTTGTCTGCACTTTCAACTTCGAGAATTTTTTCCGTGTAACAAGCATCCAATCACCATAGTCTTTTTCAGTCTCAGATTTGTTTTCAGGGGTGATAGGTGTGGGAATATTTGGGACGATAATAGTGGGACACGTAGAAGCTTTATGTCCCACACATCCACATTCAAAGCAGATTGAAGAAATTCCTTCATACTGGATCCTTTGGAGCTTATTGCCAATACGGATTTTTGGAGTGAGTGGTTGGTCAATATCAACTTGAATACAGAGTCTGGCGAAACGGCCCCTCTGGTTGTCCATTGTATGGGTGTCTATCTTGAGGAGGGTTCCAAGCTGATTGCCAATCCGAGTCAAAAGCCGTGCATCATAGAGCTCTATGGGGAGTTCGGGAAGTCTTACCCAAACTGCTGTGGTGGTCATCTTTGCCTCGGAGGGACGGAAACCTGGTGACCATCTTCGAATCGATAGGAATTGTTGCTTGACGAACCAAGGGCCTCCATTCACTACTTTCCAGTAATCTTCGCTGAGTTTGAAACGGATGAGGAAATAATCTAGGCCAAGATCAATGCACTGTAATTCCCCTATTGGGTTCCACAAAACTTTTATTTTGTATTCCATATATTTGAAGCCTATGGATTTCCCAAATGCCTTGATAATAAGTGCCGAGCGCCAGGGGGCTTGGATACGCATCTTTTCCTCTTTGGAGAGAGAGATCGTTGGGTATTTTTCATCAATATCGCATTCGCCATCTGAGTCTTCTTCCTCAAATGGGTTATCCATGTTGAAGTCGGCGTGGTTTTCCCAGTTATTGCTGGGGGACACCAGGGAGTCCTTATATGAGCGGAGAGATCTTTGCGGCAAGAAAGTCCCTTCACCTTTCTGCTTTTTTGTACTACGTTCCATTAGATCTAGTTCTTCTTGTGAAGGTTCAGTTGCAGCGCCCAGAGTGTCCGATGGAGAAGACATATGAATCTTAAGTATGATAGCGTCTAGCCTCTGATTCTACCTCATACACTGCTTTGTTTAGATATGCATTTTCTTTCTCTCAGTATACAACAGCAAAAGGGAATTTTCCTGTACATTTTTGCAATGCTGGATACTTTCAAAACATACAACAATGATAAATATTAGTTGGCAAAAATCCTTCACTTTTATAAATTGCTTATAGATATGGACTGACTAATATATAAAATTATAAAACAGCGTCGCATTATATACAGTAATGCCAAACATGGTTCTTATAAGGCCAATAAAGTACAAATCAATGTTTATTACAGAGATTATCAAAGAAGAAGACAGGTTTGTCAACTGTCACGACTATAACTTGCAAACTCCCAATTTCTTCTGCTATGCCTGATATCCGAAGAAACTAACAGTTTCCATTCATAGATGAAACTTGTGATTCCCCGAAAAAACCAGAACCCCTTATCCATAAGCAAATTACTGAATAACACTTCATCAAAACAAACTCCAGATAATAAAGCAGAGAAAGTCCACTTCATAGGGAAAACTGCAGTGTGAGACTTCTTGATAAGTAATTAAAACTGCAGTGTGTGAATTTAGAAGGCTAACTACCATCACGTCACAATATCAAAGAGAAGTTGAAGCAAGAAAAGTTCTGATTCGTCGCAGCAGCTCAGCCTTCACTGAATCAGGAATAGAAGCTGCATAAACACAAGCAATGCAGGCAATAATATTGCAAGACGGGTGAGCAAAAAAATAGATTTGGATTTAGCAACAATGATTCAAAAGTAGATGTTAATGTATGTGGCAGTATGTAATAAGGCATCAATGAAACAAGTGAGCCACACAACCCATAGTGTTATAAAACTAGATAAGGTTTCATAGATTTCTTTTTGGCTATTTCACAATTGAAAGATTGAAGTAGCTCATTAAAGCAATAATGGAATTATTTAAAGTTCAATGATATTGTACACATTCAAACATTGACTGCAAATATGGTGAATACTCAAATGGTTTTAGATTAACCTATATTTGAAAGGCAGTGGAAAACTATATGAGATTTCTGTATGCCATTTAAGATACTGGGCAACTTGTTAATCCCTGAAGTGCTAAGACCCAAAGCACAGTCATTTGTGACATCCAATTTACACCTTCTAACTGTTCTATACCCCTCTGAACTTTTTAACCCTATTTTTGCTGACTCAAAGCTTCTATATTGCACATCCACCTCCAGCACAAGATTCATAGAAATCCTATTCTTTTTGCCCACTCTGAGTATCCGCAATATGTTGGTGACTATTATATCCAATTTGACAAAGCCATAACACAATTTAAATTCTAAGCTAGAACAATAAAAAAATTGCTTCATAGCTCAAATAGACTATGATAAGCAGCATTGACGCAAAAGAAGAGCTCCCATTAATCTCTAAGAGTAATGTTTGGAACAAAGAGAGATGGATAGAGAGGAAAGTAGAGGGGGAAGGTGGCCGAAATATACTGTAATTTAGTACATTCCATCCCCCATCTCCCTCCATCCAAACATAGGGTAAGTGTCATGTCTCTAATGTAAACAATAATTTATACATTTTCCGACATAAATCATTAGACTTAGGTTAATTTACAATCGAAACAGAATTGCAATCGCAATTTCAACACTTAACCAGAATATTAATTCTAAAACCCACCTCTTCCCTTAGGAGTAATAACTTGTACAAGATCATCCACAGTGACATTATTCCTTCCCTTTTTCCTTGCAAATTGCCTGTAATAACAACCAATAAATAACACATTTTTTGTTTTTGTGACCCTTTAATTATAAAGAAAAGTGGAAGAATTGATGAAGAAAGAAAAAACCTGCAAAGAGTTTTCATTTCGTCCCTCCAACCACATTCTATGAGCCTCTCCCTCAACAGCTCCTTCAATCGCTCTTTTTCTCCGCTCTCCATCAGCTACACGTGTTTGTTTGTGTTAGAGTTCAATCAATGCCCAAAAAACGATCTTTATAAACAAATTTAGACCAACAGTACTAGTAAAGTAAACTTGTTTAGGTGGAGAAGAAAGAAAACCTTGATGTTGATGATTTCTTGGAGAGTGGGTTGTTGATTTTGATCTTGATCTTCCTCTGTGTCAGGATCGGGTGTTGGGGGACGATTAATTGAGGTCCTCCTTTTGCACCCAGAAGAAAACATACAAATATATTACAATCTAAACGACGTTGAAAACAAAATTTTTTTAAAAATTTGAAGATTCAATTAGTGAACTATAAAGAGACTTACATTTTATCTAATAGATGAAAGTGTATATTATTCTTTGCGCTTGCAGCTCGGACCCGGAAACGTAGATAGTTGAGGAGGCTCTTTAACGATTTGCGTTTATGCTCTTAACTCGGTGGAGGTCTGCGATGTTCAGCACTTGACTCTCACAGATATTAAGATCCCTTAAGAGAGGGTTTTGTGGATTGAATCTGTGATAGACTGAAGTCACTGAACACGGCACTTGAGCATTCGGCTAATTCTAATTTCAAAAAGTATTAGAGGTGTGTATATGAATTTAGATTAAGATTTTTATTATATAAAATATATATATAGTCACTGAATACTGATATACCATATGATAATATTTTTTGCTAAGAAAATTTATCATAAATTTTTTTTTTGGAGCCTTAAAAAAAGGGGATAAAATTTCACTTTATAAACTTTATTTTAGGAGTGAATTGATTTTTATCAAATAACCAATTAAATTAAGTTTTTGAGGTTGAAAATGAAACGAAACCATTTGGAATTATAATAAAAAGCCTAATTTAATTGGCCATTGCCAATATATATCAATGCACTAGACAAAAAATGTTTGATTCTCTTTTTCTTTAGTAAAACGGTTTTCTTATTAAAATTGTAAACTCAGCACTACTTTTTTGTTGTGGTGGGTCAAATGTGGTGAGTGATAATTTTATGTGTGAAAGGGTGTGAGAGGTTTTGTGAAATTTTCAATTTCCCTAGCAAACACGTTCTTGAATCCATTTTCAATTATGTTCTTGGTTGGCTTTCATCCACAAAGCCACATAAGTCTTTCGTAGGTAAAACATATCATGACTTAAATAGTTTTTGGGTATTTTTGTTGTTGGGACACGCGTCGCATTTTGATAAGTCGGTGATTAGATCCACGTTTTTTGGAATAGTTGAGTTTAGAATCCATATTAATGGGTTATTTGTAGACCGCTACCGTTGTATTTCACTTTAAACAATAAAATAATGTAATGATTGAGAGAAATATAAAAATAATTATAAAATAGTATTCTTTCATGAAAATAATTAGGTTGTAAAGCATATGAAGAGAGGGAAATAAATATGTGAGCCTAGCCCAAACAAATACATTTAGCAAGGTTAAATAAATATATTTGACAATATTCAAATCATATTCAATAGTAATTCCAAGTCGATATCCAGCAACATGACAAAGATTTATAGCAATAAATAAAACGATTGAAAGAGAAAGGAATAACTCATCTTTATGGCACACACCAACAAAAATACAGAATAACTCATCTTTCTCTCTTTGTTGAAATAAAGCTTTGACTCTGTTGAATATAATAGTGATGTTTTTTAGAGCTGAAATTTGTGCTGGCGAGCATGATCGGCAGTTATAATTGTTCTTTAAGTAAATAAGAAAGCCAAATTATATTGTTGGTCCTTTATGTTTACACAAATTGCATGTTTGGTCTATAATGTTTGAAACGCGTACAATTGGTCCCCAACGTTTCAAAAATGTGCATCAACGTTCACTTTTTGAAACTTTAGGAACTAAAATGAGCGCTATTGGTTCCTAAACTGCACCATTTAAGAATCAATAGTGCTCACTTTCGAAACTTTAGGGACTAAAATCACCATAGTGACTAATAGTGCACGTTTTTAAAATGTTAAACACCATTTGCGCGCGTTTCAAATATTGGAAATCAAACGTATCATCAGAGACCAACAATGTAATTTGACCAATTAATACTCATGTCTGCAGTTACAAGCAAAAAAGAAAAAATGAAGGTTTGATAGGTAATGAAGGGATAAAATGATTCGTAATTGCCCGTGGACTAATGAGTACCTTAGTTTTTTTTTTTTTTGGATCTGTTGAATTAGTGAGAGTGAGTATAGGAGCTCCCATTAAATGGAGGAAAGTGGTGTTTGATAGGAAGGTATTAACTCCTCTACCAGTTCCTGTTGGTCATTCCCTTTTATGTTGCTAACTAAGTGTGTAAAAGTCAACTTCCTTTAGATAAGTTTTGCAAGGTATTTTCATATTGGGTTGTGGGCCTTTTGAGATTTGTGAAGGTTGCTTTCCAATGCTAAACAAGAAAAATTGGTTAAACCAGTCAGATTTAGATTAATGCGTTAGGAGGAATTGAGTACTAAGAGCTATTGAAATGATAGGGGAATTCTCATGCACCAAATGCTCATCATGGACTTCTCAGTTTGCAAATATTCTAAGCTTATTTGCAAGCACGTTTTTGGAGCCCATGACAAGATTGAAAAATATATATTCTTTTATTCCTTCTAAGCCACTACTCCTTCAAATCTCTCTTGACATGGACTTGGTCCATGCATTTTGGCATCCTCTACTCTCTTTTTTTTGGTTGAATAAGTGTTCTAATAAATTGGTGCAGTAGAACACAAAAAAGTGGGATAAAGAATACTGTTTTCCTCAAAACCAATATGTGACGTTTTATAAGATCATTCATGCGTTTTTAAATCACATGATTCATTAAATCATTTAAACAGGTCATATGACAATCAAATAAGTCATATCATTAAAAGTATACGTGAATACTTTTTTGAGCCGTCACATAAAACCAGTATGGAGAAAACTTGTGTCCAATAGTAAATACACCAACTATTACAGCCTGGGAAATTATTTGATTATTTTACACATAGCAGAAGTACACCATTATATCATCATCATCTATGAACCCATATATCCGACCCAGGTTCAACATGCCATCAATTGGCATCACCACAGAAACTAAAAGATACAATGTACTATTTCACCATAAAAAGATACACAAACGCTAAAGTAAACCACTTAACAGGGAGAACAATGTCCGACTTATTTAAATTATCAAAATTAAGTAATAAAATGTTGATAAGAATTTAGGAGAAAACAGAAAAGGCAGCAATTATCATTTTCCTCTCTGTCAACATTGGGAAACCTGAATAGACCGAAATTAATTATGTACAAAAATGACAAGAAGGAGACCCAAGAGAAATCACTCTAACAGAAAGATGGAGACAGATGGTGGCCTAGTGATGAGTTTTAAGTGTTATCTAACGAGAGTTAAGAAACTCAAAAAGATCAGCTTATTTGAGAACTGAAATATGGCCAAAGTGAATTGACTAACAACCCTTCCATCAACTTGTGTCATATGTGCCACAGTAAAAATCTAATGCAATAAGAGCATGCATGCCATAGAAGATGTACTTAAACTTAAAGAGGCTCAACATGAAAAGGAAACTTCTGGAAAGTCTAGTTTGAGAAGGTAAAAGTAGGCCCAAAAAACTTTGATAAAGAATATTAGTGTACTCTTTCTAGTACAGACACAGCAGCGAAACATCCATGTTTCATATGATCACATATTTGCATTCAGAGGTCAATAACCCCATCATACTAAAGATATAGTAGACAACGTGAAAACACAGGAATAGTTGATACTAGAGAATCATTACTTATCAAAAAAAAAAGAAAAAAGATACTAGAGAATCAATTAAAATCATTTTTCTGCATTTATAATAGGAACATCAGCAGAACTTTCTACATAGAAGGAAAAATAAATTAAACAGGAATACTGTAACATTTAATATCAAGGTTGTATTAGCTATCCTATGCACAACGAGAAGAGGCTTAAAAGTTAAAACTATGGTTTGAGCTTCTAGATTTCTAAAATTTAAGAACATCATTGAAGCAATATCTTACTAAGATCAATTTCAAGCTCAGACTTCTCGGTTATATATACTTATATATTGATGGAAAAAAAAATCATGACTTTAAGGGCTACTAAAGCACCATCTAAACCTTCGGAATATTATTTGACTTACAGATGAATAACCAGAGATCCAGTAATTTAGATGCCAAAGCAGAGCTACTGTGGACTCTGCAACCAAATATAAAGGAGGAGAATGTCACACAAGATAACATGCTAGCCAAAGTTTTGAAGCATTTAATATGCAAATGGTGAGCATAACTTGAAGACTAACTAGTGATGGCTATAATAATTAACTTCATTTCAATATTAGTAATATCAAACTATCATTTTTTCCTGTTAAAATACAATATCATTTTTCCACCAATGAAATATGTATATTATGCAAAGTACATGAGAATTTATAACACACACATAAAGAACCAAACATGCACGTGAAAAATTAAAAATAAATAAAACCCAGTTGGACAATAACAAAGAGGACTTTGTTGTCACCACTCACAAAATAGAAATTTCATTATAATCATGTTATCCTGTATGGTACATGGACTAGGATCTGCCAATTCAGTGACATTGTGTATTTAAGTTTAAAAAAATTTCCAAGCCAGATTTAGGACACAGGCATAGATCTTCATTAGAAAAAGCTAAAATTTATCCTCATCTCCACCTTGAATGAAATATGGTATGATGCTGCATATCTAGTAAAAAAAAAATGGTAATTCCCTTCATCAATAACTTCATCAATCACTCAAACTACAATTCTTTTGTTAAAATCTTGTATGTTCTCATTTATTAAATCCATGTAAATAACGTATGGATTAAGAATTCCTAGAAAACTTCTTGAGCACATGGATTCCTGTATACCAACCTTTCTAATACACTCCATTTGAGCACATATCCAGGAGTAGTAGTGTAAATATACTGCATATCTATAACCAAGTCATGTTGTGTCCAACATAGGTATCTCACTCAGTCTGAAGTGTCCATGTAGGAATGTACTATAGGACATACTCATCCTTGAAAAACAAAATTTTACCCTATTGGGGATTAAAGTGCTGGAGTGGAGCAAAAGAATCTTAACTGAAGCTACCTTGATGAGATGAGGGGTGCTGGATTATATGGCTGGTTGAAAAGAAATTGGATATTTAAATTCATTGATAATGGTTGGTTCCTAATCTTTAAAAGGAATGAAGAACATAATCTAGTATAAATTTACAATATGATCCACAAAAAATATGCCATAAATTCCATAGTATCACATTTGTATACTGTTAGATACAAGAAATAAAATTTTAACCGTGAAAGGCACTCTCACTTGAGGATCCTATCCCCCAAGGCCGCACGGGGACCTGATTTAGCAGTGGATTTGAATTTAAAAACAAAGAAATATAAATTAATGAAAGAAAAAAAAAAGACTGATATTTCAATGGGCTTCAATTATAACACATATATATATATACAAAAATTAGAGCATATGTCTCTCTTCTTGGGATAAGATCAGCCACATACAGCATAGTGGAAACAAATGGGAGGAAATTGGAGGATTCAATGGGAGGGGATCCTCTCCCTCAATTTACAATTAGATATATTAATTTCACAGTGTTCTCTTTTCTATTTTTGTGGCCATAATTGCTAACACAATTTATGCACTTTTGTATATATAACTCTCACTCTAATTACTTCTCAAAATGTTAATCCAAACCAAAGTCTAAGTTCTCTTTGAATTTTCTAAACTACCATGCTAACTAATGAAGTAATTAAAAAAAAAAAAATACCTCCACACATATACCTGAATCTTGAGAACACTCGCTCTATCAAGATAAACCCCCAAACGAGTCGCAAATGGAAAGACAAGAACCATGTAGGAGTACCGTCGACACTACTCTTATTCTCATTGTTCTCGTTATTTTGCTCTGCATTGACCCTTTGGATATCATCATCATAGCCAGAACTAAAACCATGACGAAATCTTGGGCTGCCACAATGATAATGAGATATATATATCGTAAGAAGACGAATGTAAGGACGATTCCATTTTGGAAGAGAAGGAATATCCACCCATTCTGCCACCAGATGTAATGTGAGGACGATTCAGCAAAGTATTGTAAGTCTTCTCACTCATCAAACAATCCCTCTTCCTCAATTCATCGAGCAGTTTAAAGGCCTCATTGCCCCTCCCTTCCCAGCACAAACCTTCCACCAATGTTTTGTAAGTCAACAAATAGGACCCATCAAATTCCCCAATATATTGAACACAACCTCAATTACATCTTCAAACCTCTGTTTCAATGCAAGACTGCAAATCACAATTACATAAGTACTACTACTAGTCATGAAGTGGTAGTCAGTAGAAGAAGTCTTCAAATGAACTCGGAAGAATGCAATATTGAGTCTATTCTCGACTTAGAAAATGCAATTCATTCATCAAAGAACTGTACATCTTCTCACTCATCGACCGATCCCTCTTCCTCAATTCATCGACCAGTTCAAAGGCGTCATTACCCCTTCCTTCACGACACAAACCTTCCAACAATGTTTTGTAAGTCAACAAATCAGGACCCATCGAATTCCCCAACATATCAAACAAAACCTCAATTGCATCCTCAAACCTCCGTTCCAACGCAAGACTGCAAATCAAAACCATATAACTACTGCTACTCGGAACCAAACCCTTCCCCTTCATTTCATTATAAAACCCAAAACCCTGACCAACCCTCCCCTTCTCACACAACCCTTGCGTTATATACCCATATGTATACGCATTCGGCTCACATCCATACAACCCCATTTCACGAAAAACCCGAATGGCCTCATCAACCTCAAGACATTTCGCATACGCCTTTATAATCATATTCAAAACAAACGTGTCGGGTATCACACCCGACGCCTTCATTTGCTTCGACAAGGACCGAACAGAAGGCAAATACATGTAACAAACATTCAACTTATTGAACCTTCTAAGTAACACATTCAACAACATTGAATAAGTTTCTAAAGTGGGTTTACAGTCGTTTGAATTGAACATTTTCTTATAGACATCGAAGGAACGATTAAATAGAGATTTTCGAGAGCAACAAAACTTGATAATGGAATTGTAAAGAGGAACAGAAAAGTCACAAGCACCAGCGAGTACCTCTTCGACAAGGGTCTCAGCTTGAGCGTAACGCTTGCCGAAGATGAGGATTTTGATGATGGTTAAGTAGGTGATGTGGTTGTGTTTGTAGCCACGCTGCAAGGCAGTCCAGCGAAAGAGGTCGAGTGCGAGATCCGGGTCCGATTGGGACCAAAGGGCGTATTCGACATCGGATGGGTTGAACCCGGGTTTGAGCTTGTGGACCCATGTTTCGAATTGTGTTTCGAGTGGGGTTTTGGTTTTGGGGTTTGGGGGTGGAGGAGTTGGGGTTAGGGTGGGTGAGGTGGAGAGGGATCGGTAGTGGTAGAGTGACAGGAGGGTGAGCTTACGGTTGAGGTGGAGAGAGGAGAGAGGCCGTTGGAGTAGAGTTGAGAGAAGATTGGAAATGAGTAGGCGGCGATGCACGAATGGAGGCATTGTCAAGCAGACACAACACACGCTTGTGAGAAACTTATTATGAAGAAGATGAGCAGATTTTGGAAGTGATGGCTGATGGGCTTTGGAGGCTAGGCTGTATTTGAAAAGGTTTGCAAATGAATCAAATGCATAAATTATATCAGATATATTCTGGAAAAAAAAAAAAATCAGATATTAATTTTAGTGTTCTACATAGTTGGGGAGGGAATTTAAGGAGAGTGGTCAACCATTTGACCTTTTGGAGTTCTTGGAGGTTTATAAAAGAATTAAAAAAAAATGTAATAAATAATATTTTTTTATTGTTAGGTTTGTTATATTTTATTTGAGTTTTAGATAATAAATTGTTTTATTGATTGAGAGTTCTTCTACGAACATAACAAATTTTTAACATTTTCACAATAAGATGAAATGTTAGTCTATTACAACTCAAAATGAAATAAAAAAAAATACTACATTAGACCCTACCACAACTCAAAACAAGTATGTTATAAAAATATTGTCGGGATTCGTTGTGCTCCTAGAGTAGCTCAATTAGTAAAGTTTATTGTGGTCGAGTGAATGGATATGAGTTAGAATCTTTTCTATACCAAAAACCAATTGACGTATTGGATTTATGATTTAAAAGAAAAAAAATTATTATGAAACGGACACCAAAGGTTTAATTGATCGGACATTTTGTCTAATACATTCCATCTATTCTTGTAAAACTTCCAAATAAAGGAATATATACATTTCTTGTGTGCTTGACGGATTTTTTTTTTGTTTTGTTGTCAAATTTTACCATTCATCCCAATTCTGGGTTCACGCATTTTCCAATGACATAAGTTCAATACAATATACCCATAATTTCAATAAAAAAAAATACAATATACCCATAATTATAAATATTAAAACCTTTAAAATGTATATAAAAATTACATCCAACCAAATTGTGTAATGATTAACTGCATTATAGACATGGTACAAATTATAATGCAAAAATTAATTAATTAATTAATGTTTCAATGTCTGTTGTTGCCCATTCTAACTTATGTTTTCTTTGTTCTTCCCATTGTAGAAAATCTTTAATGCGACGAAGAAGAACTTCATTTTGTCTTGCCACCTTATATAGTTGGTTCATCGAGTTTTATCAAACTCATGAGTCAAGATTAATCATCTTCAAAGTGGTAACATCGCTTGCTCCTTCCATTTGATATATTGTTTAGATTGTTGGGAAAATTGGTGTAGTTGCAATATGAAGAACAAGGAGAACATAAATTTGAAGGCTTAGAGGCACAAAAATCGTTTTTCTTATAAGGAGCGGCTCACCTCCAATTGGCTTTCCTCCCGTTATCTCCCATTTTAAACCGGATTGAAGACACATGGCAACCAACTAATCTAATGGTCTTGAATAAAACACGTCAATTAGTAGATTCTCACTGAAGGACTCCTCTGTTTTTCTGCTTCCCGTGCTCACAGTCCCTGCTAAAATAAAAGACATTCCCGCTAAAATTTTCACTTAACACAAACAAGACTCCTTAACAACTTAACATCAATCCATCTTTATCTCTTCAATATTTCTCTCTTTCTTTTTCTTATTTTTTTAGTTTTGTTCTAAATTTTTTTAATTAATCTCTTCCGTCACCATAAATTCTGCAGGAACTGAGCAATGAACTCCAGATTCCAGCATCTGGTTCTTCAGGCATCTCAAGTATGAGCTTTAGAGCTTCATCCAATTGGCCAGCCCGACCCAGCATGTCCACAAGACATGCATAATGTTCCAGTTTTGGCTCAATTTCATATAAATTTTGCATCTAGCTGAGATATTTTAACCCCTCTGTAACCAATCCAGCATGGCTACATGCCATTAGAAGTCCTATAAATGTAAACCCATCAGGCTTGTGGCCTGATATTTGCATTTGTTCAAATAGCTCCATGGCCTTGTTTCCATGTCCATGAATTCCATATCCTGCAATTATAACATTCCATGATGCCTCATCTTTCTCCTTTAAGCTGTCAAAAACCCTTTGAGATTGTTCTATACAGCCACTTTTTGCATACATATCTATGAGTGAACAACCAACAAAAATGTCTTCAGTTAGGTGAGCTTTTAAAGCAAAGCAATGCATTTCTTTTCCCAAGCACAGAGCTGACAGAAAATGTTTAGAGAAGTATAGAGAATATTGAGAGAAAAACAAAATGAGTGATTCACGTGAGTGTAAGAGTATATTGCAATGATAATAATACTGTTACAGAGATATTTTCAATTTCTAATCCTTGAGATATTTTCAATTATAGGCTTAATACAATCAGATATTTTCAGTGTTAGAGTATATTACTACTTATAGGCTTAATACAATCAGAGTCTAGCAACTTCTAATCTGTTATAACAACCCAATAATCACACGTGCAGAACTATATGCTTCCAGGAGCTTCTATACTTTTTTTTTGATAAGTTCAAGAGCTTCTATACAATTCTAGAGCTTCTATACAAGTCTAGATCAGTGGATAAGATTGCCACGTCTTGATGCCAGGTGTGAAGAGTCTTGAGCTCTTTTGTTTTCACTGACAGCTGAGATCAACCCCCAAATATACTTATGAATTTTTTTTTTGCTAAAAATGAAATTTTTTTGTTATACTTATGAATTTTGCTTAATGTAATCTCTTTTTTCTTTTTAATGAAGTCTACTACTGTTTGCAATGAAAAAAAAAAAAATCAATATGTCCAATAATGTTGCTTCACAAGCCATCAGTTTCATGTTTTTGTCAACCTAGATGCTACAAAAAATTCTTTCACCAAAAGCTACACCATAAGCATGGCAAAAATAAATATCTCAGCTAGATGCAAAATTTATATGAAATTGAGCCAAAACTGGAACATTATGCATGTCTTGTGGACATGCTGGGTCGGGCTGGCCAATTGGATGAAGCTCTAAAGCTCATACTTGAGATGCCTGAGAACCAGATGCTGGAATCTGGAGTTCATTGCTCAGTTCCTGCAGAATTTATGGTGACGGAAGAGATTAATTAAAAAAATTTAGAACAAAACTAAAAAAATAAGAAAAAGAAAGAGAGAAATATTGAAGAGATAAAGATGGATTGATGTTAAGTTGTTAAGGAGTCTTGTTTGTGTTAAGTGAAAATTTTAGCAGGAATGTCTTTTATTTTAGCAGGGACTGTGAGCGCGGGAAGCAGAAAAACAGAGGAGTCCTTCGGTGAGAATCTACTAATTGACGTGTTTTATTCAAGACCATTAGATTAGTTGGTTGCCATGTGTCTTCAATCCGGTTTAAAATGGGAGATAACGGGAGGAAAGCCAATTGGAGGTGAGCCGCTCCCTTTCTTATACAATACTTGCATTCACTATGTATTTTGATAAATGTGTGTCTATTATTGTAAAAATAAAATGTGTGAATTCCGATAACATTAGTGATACTTGTGATAGGAATAGGATCTTCTCCTACACACATTTTACAACAACGGACACATTTTATCAAAACACACACAAAATTTACAATTTTTTACACTTCCGGTGGGATGGTCCCACCACGGGACCTAAGTATTTCCAATGTTTTTTATAAGATGCAACTAAAAGTAATTTTATGGGCACAACAAGAAATCTATGAGAATTCCAAAACAACCATGAAGAAGGCAAATTAAAAACTAAACGAGAATAAAAATGCCATATCCAAAATTAATGTTTGAAGGTGTATATAAAGCTGTAAGCTTATCAAAAAATAAAACTCTATGAACTAAACTACGAAAATACAAGATAAGTGGCAAAAAACAATAGAGAATATAATTCTAAAGCTTCACAAGTGCCAAGTGGGGACTCTGGTTCACTTTAAAAGACCAAATCTGGATGATGTTGCCCACATGGAGTCCATTATCCTTTGCAACCTATTGCCACTGAGAGCCTAATGTATATGAAGTGCTGCTACCCAACTTCCATTTCTTAACTGTGATGGTTGATTCAACAAGCTGTGGCTCTAAGATTGGGACTTCCAGTCCTCTGTAACGTCCATTGCCCTTTGCTTGTCTTTGCTGAAGAATCGTTTGGTGCTCTTGGCTAAGAAAGTCAGCCCTCAACTGACCTTTTGGCAGGGAAAGACGAGCAAAGTGAGACTTCATATCAGTTTCAGACAATTGTTTTTGAATTACAAGCTTTAAATCTGAACCTTGAAGCTCATTGATCTTATCTCTGAATTGGGTGGGCAAGTCGGGTGGAGGGTCAGGACCCACTTGCCGAATCACACTAGGGTTGATCCTTTGCCTCTTGGCCTTGGGTTCCTGAGACTTTCCTTCATCTTCTTGGGTTCTCTTTGTCTTTGGTGGCACCAAAATATTGTTTTCAGAGGTGGGAATGAGAGCAGAGCAGGAACTTTGGGGTTTCTTAGGTGGAATAATTTTCAGATGTGGGTTTCTCATAGTCATAGTCATAGATCGTTCTTTTTCTGCATCAAATTCATATATGAGAGCAGCATGAGCAAGCAAGAACAAATTGTCAATGCCAGATCTGTTGTTTGGAATGGGTACAGAGGACAACATGGGTTTCTTGGGTGGAATTATCTTGATTCGTGGTTGTCGGGGTGGGACTGGTTTTTCAATCTTCTCCGGCAAAGAAACAACATGAAGATCATAACCCAAAGTCTCAAACTTCATCGGAAACTCAATTTGTTTATCAAATTCACATTGAAAAATAGCAACATCCGCAAGCAGGGACAAATTGGCAAAGGCAGAGTTGTCATGATCATGATCGTGACCCATTTTCTTAAAAGACCCACAAAGTGGAGTCGAAGAAGAGGCGGCCTTCAAATTCCACAGAGACATTGGCTTTTCCTTCATGGTTCGCTTTCTTGTTGAATTCCAATGAGGTAGGCCAGGGGAGAATGTCTCAGAGCAACACATGATTGAGAGAACAATGAGAAATTGAGAGAATGAGAAAGGATGAGAAAATATTATTGGAAAAACAAAGCAAAGAGAAAGGGAGAGAATGAGGGTTTGATGGTTTCTTGTGCTCCAATCCAATTGATTAACGTTGTTGTTTTTGTTCTCAGAATTCTTTTGCTACTCGGAGAACATATAAGACGCCTAACCGACCTCACCCGGGCTCCAACGGTAACTAATAACCTTCAAATTTCAATTTTATTGCAGTTGCCTATTTTGCCCCCTCTAATTGGTAATTCCCATAAGTGCCCCCGCCCCTTACCTCACGTTCAGTTGCACTGCCTGGACTAAAAGGTTTTTTTTTTTTAGCTAAATACGAATTTCATTATGAAGAAAGCAAGAAAAAGGGTATATTTTTGTGCTATGTACTAATTTCCCTTAATGCTAACCATATATTTAATTAAAATAGTTTTTTTTTTTTAAATATCATTTTTAGAGTTTGAAACTATCCAAAGCACCTATCTGTCAGTGACATATCTCCACAGTCAAACCCATCTCCCAATTAATTTACTCCATCTCAATTTGTTATGTATTTACTATTGAACACAAATTTTCTCAGCATTTGTTTGGCGTTTGGACGAAAGAAAGTTTTTCCAATTTATTATGTCATGATTCAAATAAATATTTATATATGTTTTTAGTCACATAATCTATTTAATAGTCGTGTGACTTGTTTAAATAGTTTAGTGAATAATGTGATCTAATACACGTGGATGATCTTATAAATCTTCACGTAATGAGTTTTAGGAATCTCCTCCAATCCGATTTAGAGGAAAACGTTATTCTTTAATATTCGTTAATGACACTTTTTTGTGATCTACTACACGAACCTATTAAAACACTTATTCAATAAAAAAAAAAATTAGAGGATGCGATCACAAAAAATTAGAATATATATATCTTTTGAAAACTCATATCCCATTCCATTATCTTTCCCATCCCCTCCAAAAATATTTTTTAGCTAAATACGAATTTCATTATGAAGAAAGCAAGAAAAAGGGTATATTTTTGTGCTATGTACTAATTTCCCTTAATGCTAACCATATATTTAATTAAAATAGTTTTTTTTTTTCAAATAACATTTTCAGAGTTTGAAACTATCCAAAGCACCTATCTGTCAGTGACATACCTCCACAGTCAAACCCATCTCCCAATTAATTTACTCCATCTCAATTTGTTATGTATTTACTATTGAACACAAATTTTCTCTGTATTTGTTTGGAGTTTGGACGAAAGAAAGTTTTTCCAACTTATTATGTCACGATTCAAATAGGTATTTATATATGTTTTTAGTCACATAATCTATTTAATAGTCGTGTGACTTGTTTAAATAATATAGTGAATAATGTGATCTAATACACGTGGATGATCTTATAAATCTCCACGTAATGAGTTTTAGGAATCTCCTCCAATCCGATTTAGAGGAAAACGTTATTCTTTAATATTCGTTAATGACACTTTTTTGTGATCTACTACACGAACCTATTAAAACACTTATTCAATAAAAAAATATATATATATATATATATATATATATATCTTTTGAAAACTCATATCCCATTCCATTATCTTTCCCATCCCCTCCAAAAATAAGCTAAAAGAATGGAATGGAATTAGATTCATAACCTCACCCTTCTTGTGTGCTCAAGAGGATCTCTCTTCTATTTTTTTTTTTTTTGGGGTCAAATTTTACCATTCATCCCAATTCAGAGTTTATTTATTTTCTTCAATGACATAAATTCAATAAAAAATACCCATTGGACTTTAAAAAAAATAATAAAAAAAACACATACCCATAAATTAGAAAAATTAAAATGTCAAAATGTATATAAAAAATTACGTCCAACCAAATCACATAATGATTAACTACATTACATGGTACAAATTATGGACACAGTTTGGTAACAAACCGATTTGTAGCCATCTTGCTATAACTCATTTCGTGGTAACTCATAAGACTATCTACGTGTATTTTTAGTCAAATAACTTATTTAATGAGTCATGTAACTTGTTCCAATAATAAATGTGGATGGTCTTATAAGTTTTAAAAAAATATTACTTTCTTAAAAAAATATTTTTTTATAAAAATTTATATAGGTATTTAACTCACTAAACCCCCTTAAATATTTTTTTGAACCCCCTGATTTGAGATTCCAATTTACACAACCTATTAAATCCCTTAAAAAAAATCAATTAACAATAACAATAACAAAAATTGTCCAAATAACTACAATTGATTATCAATGGTTCATTTCTTTAATCGGCCCAATCAAATTTTATTTAAAAAAAATCTAAATTTACTTATCTTATCGCATCCACATTGTCATAGCAAAAACCCAATTTTCAGGTAAAATATGCTTAATATACCTAAAAAAAGACCTATATTGGATTACTAATAGTCAATTCAGTTGTTTATTATTTTTCTCAAACCAAGCTCTCTGCTCTCTGTCATTTCTTTGTTTTCTTCAATTTTTTCATTGTTGCTCTCTATGTGAGTGAAAGCATCTTCCTCTATGACTTCCCCCACGAAGCAAACGCAATTTCAACGAGATCTGAGAAACGTAGATCAAAGCAAAAATCTCTCAAAAAACTCCCACAGTTTTTTCCCAATCTTTGAACTCTTTAATTTTAATGAGAAAATTTTCCAATTTGTTTTATGAGGTAGGCATTGGAAACTTCTTTTTTTTTTTTTTTTTTTAAATAAAAGGTAACATGCTTCTTTTTTAAAAAGCACTCTTGAAGTTCATTCAATGAGAAAAATTCTAGATTTTTTACCCTACCCTACCTTTAACAACTAATGCAATACTCAGAGAAAAACCCAACAATGTATTAAGAAAGCCATACTCTTTCCACTCTCTTTGAGGACCCTCTGAACCCAACAATAAATATCTCTCTTTACGGTGGACCAAAATTTCCAAGAGAATAAAGGGAGGCTTTTGGTGATGTCGAGGAGGAAGGCTTAGAGGTATAGAGAGAGAAAGGCGATGAATTGGAGGACAATGGACGTGACTCCATTGGGAACTTCTGGCAGATCCAAAGAGCTATCCTTGTGAGAGCAAAGATCTATTTTGTCGAAAGGACGCTATGACCAAGCGCCGGTTATGGGTGGAGGAGCAGGAACTTGAGGGGTGGAGCGCCAGTGATGGGTGATGGAAGCTAATAGAGCACATAAGAAATTAGATTGATCTTATCATTTTGTAACAACAGGATGTATTTGTATTTTAAAACATCCAGTTGCATTTGTTTTTCAAATAGCTTGCATTTATCTTATCTTATCTCAACTGTAGCTTATCTTGTATTACTTCAATAAGCACAAACCTTTATTTAAAGACTGCTACATTAATGAGAAAGATTGTCCAAGTTTTCACAGAGAATTTTGGGTCATTATTTTCTTTATGGTATCAGAGCAATAAAAACTCTAATGAGTTCAATGCAAAAAAAAATAAAAATAGCACACCATCCCTACCAAAATATCATTCACATCTCAATCTAGCAAATTTTATGCCTTTAAAGCTCACCTTTACTAACTATCTCTTATGGGAATACTAGAACCATACCACCTCAAGAAGGTGAGATTATTGGTTCCAATGAAGATGGAAAAATCCTTAAATCAGACTTAGCGGCATGGATAAGCACATATAGGCTGGTTAAAGCAAAGCTTGGATTACAACCATTTTTTATGCATTCAAGATCAAACTTGGCCTTGGATTACAACCATTTTTTATGCATTTAAGACCAAACTTGGCCTTTGGTACAACCCACGCCAAGTTTGACGGGGAGTAATAGAGCACATAAGAAGTTAGATTGATCTTATCACTTTGTAACAACTGGATGTATTTATATTTTAAAACATCCAATTGCATTTGTTTTTCAAATAGCTTGAATTTATCTTATCTTATCGCAACTCTAGCTTATCTTGTATTACTTCGATAAGCACAAATCTTTATTTGAAGACTGCTACATTAATGAGAAAGATTGCTCAAGTTTTCACAGAGAATTTTGGGTCATTATTTTCTTTAGATGCCGTGACGGAGCAACTCCCACCTACTGTTAAATGAGGATTTTTGTTGTTGTTTGATAACCAAATTGGGCCAATTAAATGGTTATTGATGGATCGGGTCTAATTGCTGATTTGTAAATTTATTTTTATTTTTTAAAAAATTGCCACATAATTTAAAATATACCACATCATCTTTCCGTTAGCCACGTAACTAAGCAAACTAACGAAATTGGATGGAGGGACTAATTGTGCTCAATTTTGAAACTTTAGAATCAATAATGCTCATTTCAAACTTCAGAGACTAAAAACGTTCAATGAGTAAACTTTAAGGACCAACAATGCATTTAAGCCTATTATTTATATACTTATAAATAAGTCAAATTCAAAATGAAAACAATTTAGACATACGTTGTATTACAACTAACGGGGTATAAAGTAAAATACAAAAAATAGGATAAAAGATATTTATTCATTCATGTCCAAAACCATGCCTTTTAAGCTAACAAAATGGCTCTCTTCTACCCGTAGTGTGTTACTTTGTTTAATTGTTTGTTTGGAATTTTGATTAATCTGTCTATTTGTGATTTGTCTAATTGTCTTATAGTTACTTTATTTGTTTGGATTTAATTAATTTATCTATTTGATTAATTTATTTTATTTGTTATTCTTTTGTTAATTGCTAGTACAATGGATAAATTTCTGATAAGGAAACCGCAAGATTTTTCTTCTTCTAAGCGAATTTGTGTTGACTCGAACAATCTTCCTTCGGATCTTGCATTGATAATGAAGCTATCATGCAACGATATCAAACTATGAAGACTCGTAGGAGGATTTTATAAAATTTCATGTATTTTTTTTTTTTTTAGTGATGTTGTTATATTCGAAGACTTGTAGAAGGATTTTATAAAATTTCATGTAATTTTTTTTTTAGTGAAGTTGTTATATTCAAGTTTTGTAATGAACATTGAAAACCCTAGAAAAATTTCCTGGAGCCGCCATTGCCCGTAACATAAGATGCTTGGGTATTTCTTCAATTTTAGTAAGGAGGAGAAGTGAAGGTAAAGATGGAGAGACTTAAATTATTGTGATTAGGATAAAATTTATGTACAATTATTTACAAGGTGGAGGCACACTATAGGGTGGTTTTTTTTTTTTTTTTAGTTTTTATATTATATGTATTTTTAAATATTATGTCCTAAAAACTAGAGTTAAACATCCCAAAATTATAAGATTAGCCCCCACAAATTTTGTTTTGATCTTTTTTAGGAGAGAATTAAACTCACCTAATCCCGTTAAATAAACTTAAAAAAATATGAGTGAAGCACCCTCGCATGAATTTTTGAGACGTGCTTGACGAACGACGATTAAGGTAATACAACGGTATTCTTGACCAGCCCCCCGAAAAAGTAGCAATAGCTCCAATTTCCCACCAATTGGAAACCCTAAAATCGTTTTTATCCTTTCTAAGCACCTTTCCAAAATCGAAGCTTGCGTTTCACCAATGGCGGAAGAAGAAAACACCGAGACAATACGACCCGAATTCCCAACCGGACGAGTCAGGAGGATCATGAAGCTCGACAAGGACATCAACATGGTGAACTCGAAAGGGTTATTCCTCGTCTCATGCTCCGCTGAGCTCTTCCTCCATTTCTTGGCCGAGAAATCAGTAGAGGTCACAATAGAGAAGAAGCGGAAGATCGTGAAGCTCGAACACATGTGAGTCGCCGTCAAGAGGCACCAATCGACGAGTGAGTTCCTCCTCGACTCGCTTCCCATGCCTTCTCAGCCATCGGATAGTCCGACAATCGATCAAAACTGAACTCGCCCAGTCTCCGAGAAACCGCTCCCAACCGGCACTAGGAGAATCGACAACTTCTTTCATAAGCCAGCAAATGCAACTCCGATTCAGATCGACAACGACGAGTTGTAGATTCATTTTCTTGATTAATTGTACCAAAGGTTACTCTTATTTGGTAAATTTGTTTATCCTGTTGTGACCGAATACTTTTAATTTTGAAATGCACGATAAATTCCGGTGTTAGACATGGCAAGGTAGAAAATTGAGAAATTGTGGGACTGTGCCAAATCAAAAGGTTCATGAATTAACCCAATAATTGTAGTTTATGTATAAAGCAAAAATGTGGAAATGCTAATTGGTGATGGTGAGGTTTAATTTTCAATTTTAAAGAAAAGGTTGTTACAATCGGGGAGCTAATAAATCTGGTGATTTACGAGGATATTGTTTTTAAGGCAAACAGATTCATTAATGTACCTTCTTTGTTTTGTAGGCTAAGCATTTACGACTTGCCGGAAAATGTACATTCAATTAGTAAAGTTTGCAGCTGCCAATGGAATCTATTGTCCTTGTCTTTGTATAAGATTATTAGTCCCCTTCAGTAGTTCTATACTACAGGTAGGGTCTGGTCTGTCTTTGCTTTCCGGAGGGTCAACGTGGGAAGGAGGTGAGGCTTTTCTTTTCTTCATAAGGAAATAGAGTGGGGAGCGATGGAGGATATGCCGGGACTGTGGGAAAATTTTCATTTGAATGATAGAGAGGAGGTTCCTTTCGAGTTTGGTCCAGAGGAAGAGATAGAGAAATTTTACTTAGCGGCTAGGTTCATGACTAGTCGAGTACTCAACATCGAATCTGTGGTACGCACTTTCAAGCCGTTATGGCGAGCGGTACATGGATTCACGGCTCGAGATATGGGCAACAATATGTTGGTTTTTGTTTTTGAGGATGTGTCTGATTTGGAGAGAGTTCTACAATCGGAACCATGGTCGTACGACAAGCATTTAGTCTCATTTCAACGTGTAGAGGCTGATACCATTATTTCTGAAATGGATTGTCAATGGGTCTCATTTGTTGATAGGTGGCTTGAATTAGAACACCTATAGCACATTAATATTGCCACACGGATAAAACCCTTGAAGATAGTTGCTTTGGTTTTGTCTTCTTTCAATACACGTAAATGTGATGTTATCATATTCAAGAATTCTAGTGATACTAGAAGACCACATTCAAGACTTCAAGTGATATTAGAAGATCACTCTCTCAAGACTTGTAGTGATATTAGAAGACCAATTCAAGACTTCAAGTGATATTAGAAGACCACTCTCTCCAATATACACGTGCCTATAAAAGGTGCTGCTTTGGTTCTCTATGTGAGTGCCGAGAGGAAGAAAGGTGAGGTGTGCTGCATATGTGTGAGAAAGAGAGCTCTAAAATAGAATAGGTTGAATAGAATTGTTTTCTATTCTTTGCTATTTGCTAGAGAGAGCTATTGGGTGTATTTGGGATTTGGGTATTGAGAGAGTACCTCTACACCATATTGTATTCTCCATATTTGATAGTGAAACGTTTCTCCGTCGCCGCCTGTGGATGTAGGCCAAAAGCCGAACCACGTAAATCCTTGGTGTTTCTCTTTTGTGTGTGATTGTCTATTATTTTCTTGCTAGTTCTTTTGTTCCATAATTATTTGTAGATCTTTCTCAAGTCAAATTATTTTGCACGATCAATCACGTTTGTGGGAGTGCTTCCGGAGGCCCTTTCGCATAACATCATTTTGGGTGCAAATTCATAATCTGCCAGTGAGACGTATGAATCATGAGACTGCATCGGCTTTGGGTGGTACGTTGGGGGTGGTTGAGAAGGTGGTGGAAAGTGAGGAGGAAAGGGGTCGTGAGGGATGTATGAGAGTCCGTGTTAAGGTGGACATCTCAAAGCCCCTATGTCGTGGTAGGAAAGCTCGGTTACTGGCCGGGAAAGAGACATGGATTGCCTTTAAATATGAGCGACTTCCAAACTTCTGCTATTGGTGTGGCTTACTCACACATGGTGATAGAGAGTGTGAGAAATGGTTACGAAGCAAGGGCTCTTTGCGAAGGGAGGATCAACAATATGGAGCTTGGCTTCGAGCTTCAGTGGAAAGACCAATACGGCGTGTGGAGGTCAAAGTGATAGGGCGGTCGGAGGTTCCTTGATGGGGGAAATCATACCAGAGCAATGAGAAGCATGGTGGCCAAACCTCTATACACGGTGACAGCGGGAGCCCCAAGGTGGCGAAGCCATTTATGGATTTTACACAACTTAAGGAAAATCTCCCTAATCCTGATACAGCTGTGACTGAAGATCAATCTTTGCCCACAAAGTTCGCAGCACCCATACCGCGTTTTGACCCAGTTACAGCTGTTAATGAGGAGCAATCTATGCCCACAATTTCCGCAGCTACCATACCAGTTTCTGACCCAAGTCCAGCTGCAAATCACGTGGAGAGTTCCTTGCACTCTTGTGCAAAATCTCTTCCTGATTCTTTGCAACATGACGTGAGCAAGAGAGTAGATAAGACAAATCACAATGACATCCTCCAAGACATATCGGGTTCCCTAGGGAAAGGCAAAGCAAGTCAACCACGCAAGAAGAAAAATATGAGTGGGCCCAAAAATATACCGATTGGCAAGGAAAATATATTACATAACACGTGTGGTCTTCAAAATATCCTAGACGGTAAGGATAATATTACTACTAACACGTGTGATTTTAATGGCTTGCATGAAGTGACAATTCAAGAAGAGGCTCGGGGCTCTTGGAAACGTGTATTTCGGGAGAAGGTCTTATCTCAAGAGACAATTGAGGGCTCTCAATTATCAGGGGTTACTCAAATTAAAAAATTATTAGGGGTCAAAAGGAGTGGAGCTTTATCTGATGGAGATTCAAACTACTCGGACTGGCAGAAGAAGGTACGAGGAAATGAAGGGATTAAAACTACAACGTTGGTTGGGGACGAGGCGGAGGCTGTGGTGCAGCCCTGCCGTACCCAATGAATCTATTAAGTTGGAACTGCCGGGGGCTTGGGAACCTCCAGGCAGTTCTGGTACTTCACAATCTAGTGAAGTCTGAAGGGCCCACGGTTTTGTTTTTAATGGAAACGAAACTAGATGTTTGTGGTATGGAATTAATTCGAGTCAAATTGGGTTTCAAGTCTTGCTTTTCAGTTCCTTGCTTGGGAAGAAGTGGGGGGTTGGCTCTTTTGTGGAATGATCCTGCTCAAGTTACAATTCAGAATTTCTCACAAAATCATATTGATTCTCATGTTCAGTTGGTGGATGGAGCTAGATGGAGGTTCACAGGTTTCTATGGCCATCCTGAGGGTCATAGGAAATGGGAATCTTGGGTTCTTATGGATAAGCTTCACAGTCTTGATAATGCTCCATGGTTGTGCATGGGGGATTTTAACGAAATTTTGTCATTATCGGAACGGTCTGGAGAGTTTTTGGGGTCCACGAGACGAATGCAAGACTTCTGTGCTGTGGTTAATAGGTGTGGATTAATTGACTTAGGATTCAGAGGAATCCCATTCACTTGGGAGAATAGGAGCGACGGTGAAGCTCTAATCCAAAAGAGATTGGACCGCGCCTTGGCAAATGCTGCATGGTTAGATTGTTTTAACCTTTGTTCGGTATCTCATATGGTCTGTTCATATTCAGATCATGTACCCCTTCTCCTCCATATGGATACCAGCACCAGACATTGTCAACCAAAAAGAAGACCTCGTAAATTTGAAGAGAAGTGGTCTCTTCATCCTGATTGTGAAGCCATTATTCAGGATGTGTGGTCTCGTGAGGAAGCAAATGGAAGCCCAATGTTCATCCTTTGTGAAAAAATCAAACACTGCCGAAAAGCTCTATATAGGTGGTACAAGGAGGTTTCAGGCGAATTCCAAAATAAGATAAAGGTACATACAACTTCCCTTACTTCTCTCATCAGTTCTAATATTGCAGGACAAAATAATTCCGCTATAGCTTCCCTTAAAGCGGAAATTAATCAACTGTTGTTGAGTGAGGAATTGCACTGGCGCCAACGGTCTCGGATGACTTGGTTAGCTGCAGGAGACAGTAATACTAAGTTTTTTCACAGCCAAGCACAACAAAGACGCAGAACAAATCGTCTTTCGGGGCTTTGGAATTCGGATAACGTGTGGTGTACTGATGAAAATCAAATTAAGGATATTGCAGTTTCCTATTTTGATGATATTTTCCACACATCAACTCCTGTGAATTTGGAGGATACCCTCTTTGTTGTAAATAGCAGAGTCACTCCGTAAGCTAATCAGCGACTCCTCCAACCTTTCACAGCTGAGGAAGTCCGAATGACTTTGTTCCAAATGCACCCCTCAAAGGCTCCGGGACCTGATGGTATGTCCAGTTTCTTTTTTCAAAAGTATTGGAATATTGTTGGTGCTAATGTCTCTGCAGCAGTTCTTTCAGTCCTCAATTCTGGGAAGATGCTACGTAAAATAAATCTTACCCATATCTCTCTAATCCCCAAGAAGAAAAATCCTGAAAGAATGAGTGAGTACAGACCCATCAGCTTGTGTAATGTGGTTTACAAGATTATATCGAAGGTTTTGGCTAACAGATTAAAAGTGGTCCTCCCTTGTATCATTTCGGACTCCCAAAGTGCCTTTGTTCCTGGGAGATTAATTACGGACAATGTCTCAATAGCTTTTGAATTTATCCACAAGATGAAGGCGAAGCGAAAAGGAAAAAAGGGAGAGATGGCGATTAAGCTTGATATGAGCAAGGCTTATGATAGAGTTGAATGGACTTTTATTGAGAGTATTATGCGAAAGTTGGGTTTTGCAGAAAGATGGATCTCTCTCTTAATGGAATGTATCTGTACAGTCCAATATTCGGTCCTCATTGATGGAGTCCCAAAAGGATACATCAACCCGACTTGAGGCATTCGTCAAGGAGATCCTCTGTCCCCCTATGTGTTTCTCCTTTGTGCTGAAGGCCTCTCTGCACTCTTCCAGCAATCTAGTGCCATGGGTCACCTCAAAGGAACCCAATTGTGCCGTGGTGGTCCTTGGGTATCGCACTTATTTTTTGCTGATGATAGCTTACTATTTGGGCAAGCTAATATCTCTGAATGCAGGAAAATTTTGGAGATCTTGAATCTCTATGAAGGCAGCTCTGGCCAAAAAATTAATAGGGAGAAGACAGCCATTTTTTTTCAGTTCCAACACTTCTCAAGTCATCCGTCATTTAATCCTAGAGTTTTGGGGCTCCCAGGGAGCAAGTAATTTTGATAAATATCTAGGTCTCCCTGTTATGATTGGTAGATCAAAGAAATCCATATTTAATGGTCTTAAAGAGCGGATTGTTCATCGTCTTCAGGGGTGGAAGGAGAGATTCTTATCAAAAGCAGGGCGGGAGGTCCTAATCAAAGTTGTCGCCCAAGCTATCCCTACATATGCTATGAATTGTTTCCGTCTTCCAAAAGCATGGTGTGAAGAAGTTAATAGTCTCATTGCTCGTTACTGGTGGGGGCAGAAAAAAGAGGAACGTAAACTGCATTGGATCAAATGGGATAAGTTGTGCACGGCAAAAGCTGAGGGTGGTTTGGGATTTAGAAATTTGCATTCCTTCAATACTGCTCTCCTTGCAAAGCAGTGTTGGCGGCTCATACATAACCCTTAGTCTTTGTTCTACAGAGTTTTTAAGGCTCGTTTTTTTCCTGCGTGTTCTTTCACTGAGGCTCAACTGGGATCAAATCCATCATTTTTATGGCGAAGCATTCTATCATGCAGGGAAGTTCTCAATAAAGGTCTAAGATGGCATCATGAGGAGGAGTAGCTATCTCGGCCTTTTTGGAGTGAAACAAAGACGGAGATTTTTTCAGTGAAATCTGCATATGAGATGTTGGAGAGAGAACGTAGCAGATCAGCTACAGGGGAGTGTTCTTATTTACATCTTAGATGGTTATGGAGGAAAACTTGGAAGTTGGCTATTCCAGGGAAAATCAAACATTTTCTTTGGAGAGCATATCACGAGACTCTTCCTACAAACCATCAACTTCATAGACGAAAGATTCGTAGTAGCTCACTCTGCTCTGTCTGTGATCAGAAAGAAGAAACTACTTTCCACGCTCTTTGGCAGTGTCCCCTAGCTAGAAATATGTGGGCTTTGATCCATTGCCGGATGCAAAAGCTCTCGAATCAGGATGGGGAGTTCTCTAGTTTTATGCAATGGATTCTCAAAGAATTTCCCAAGGAAGAGGTGGAAGATTGGGCTATCATTGCTTGGTCTATATGGAATGCTCGTAATCGATTTGTTCATGAAGACTGTCAAGTACCTCCTCAAACCATTAGAGCAAATGCTTTGGCTATTCGTTATGAGTTCAACCAGGCACGACTCTCCTTCCAGCATTAATGCGTAGGATTTTTGCCTTTTCCGTGTCTTGGTTAGCTGGTTCTTAAGCATTGCTTTTTCTTTTGTGTTATTTGTTAAATCTATGTGTTGGTTCACATGTTATCTGCTAGTGATGACAGTCTAAACCGTTCCTAGTTGATGCGAGGCTTCTGTTGTTGGGGGTCCTCTGTTACACTTGTAAGTTTTTGCTGTTTTCTTAATAAAAGCGTCTCTATCTTCAAATAAAAAAAATAATAATAATAATAATAATAATAGTAAAGTTTGCGTGTAAGATACTGATTTATCTACCTTTTCAAATAATCTGCAAGTGTATGTGTTCTGCAATTTGTTGCACACTATCAATTATGGAAATTGAGCATATGTTATTTCATTAATTTATTGCAATGTATTCATAGCAGCTTTGATTTTGACAAGAGAAGCAAAAGGTATCAATTGCCAATATGGCATATTTCATGATAGTATATGTTTACTGTTTAGTAGGAAAATAAGTGCAATAACATGTGAGTTTATATAAAAGAGGTCCATTTATTAAATGTGGAACGCGCTAAAGGTAGGAGCTAAAACAGTCATAATTTGACTGTTTCTTGCATTATGTCTGTTATGTCTTCTTTAGTCAGTGTGTAATCAATTATTAATGTGCTCACTTCTGTGAAGGTTAATGACAATGGGGCTGCATTACTTGTCTCTACTCCATGTATGTTTTTTATATGATGCAACTAAAAGTAATTTCATGGTATGGGCACAACAAGAAATCTATGAGAATTCCAAACAACCATGAAGAAGGCAAATTAAAAACTAAATGGGAATAAAAATGCCATATCCAAAATTGATGTTTGAAGGTGTATATAAAGCTGTACGCTTATCAAAAAATAAAGCTCTATGAACTAAACTACTAAAATACAAGATAAGTGGCAAAAAACAATAGAAAATATAATTCTAAAGCTTCACAAGTGCCAAGTGGGGACTCTGGTTCACTTTGAAAGACCAAATCTGGATGATGTTGCCTACATGGAGTCCATTATCCTTTGCAACCTGTTGCCACTGAGAGCCTAATGTATATGAAGTGCTGCTACCCAACTTCCATTTCTTAACTGTGATGGTTGATTCAACAAGCTGTGGCTCTATGAGTGGGACTTCCAGTCCTCTGTAACGTCCATTGCCATTTGCTTGTCTTTGCTGAAGAATCGTTTGGTGCTCTTGGCTAAGAAAGTCAGCCCTCAACTGACCGTTTGGCAGGGAAAGACGAGCAAAGTGAGACTTCATATCAGTTTCAGACAATTGTTTTTGAATTACAAGCTTTAAATCTGAACCGTGAAGCTCATCGATCTTATCTCTGAATTGGGTGGGCAAGTCGGGTGGTGGGTCAGGACCCACTTGCCGAATCACACTAGGGTTGATCCTTTGCCTCTTGGCCTTGGGTTCCTGAGACTTTCCTTCATCTTCTTGGGTTCTCTTTGTCTTTGGTGGCACAAAAATATTGTTTTCAGAGGTGGGAATGAGAGCAGAGCAGGAACATTGGGGTTTCTTGGGTGGAGTAATTTTCAGACGTGGGTTTCTCATAGTCATAGTCATAGTCAAAGATTGTACTTTTTCTGCATCAAATTCATATATGAGAGCAGCATGAGCAAGCAAGAACAAATTGTCAATGCCAGATGGGTTGTTAGGAATGGGTGCAGAGGACAACAAGGGTTTCTTGGGTGGAATAATCTTGATTCGTGGGCGTGGGGGTGGGACTGGTTTTTCAATCTTCTCCGGCAAAGCAACAACATGAAGATCATAACCCAAAGTCTCAAACTTCATCGGAAACTCAATTTGTTTATCAAATTCACATTGAAAAATAGCAACATCCGCAAGCAGGGACAAATTGGCAAAGGCAGAGTTGTCATAATTATGATCATGACCCATTTTCTTAAAAGACCCACAAAGTGGAGTCGAAGAAGAAGCGGCCTTCAAATTCCACAGAGACATTGGCTTTTCCTTCATGGTTCGCTTTCTTGTTGAATTCCAATGAGGTAGGCCAGGGGAGAATGTCTCAGAGCAACACATGATTGAGAGAACAATGAGAAATTGAGAGAATGAGAAAGGATGAGAAAATATTATTGGAAAAACAAAGCAAAGAGAAAGGGAGAGAATGAGGGTTTGATGGTTTCTTGTGCTCCAATCCAATTAATTAACGTTGTTTTTGTTCTCAGAATTCTTTTTCTACTCGGAGAACATATAAGACGCCTAACCGACCTCACCCGGGCTCCAACGGTAACTAATAACCTTCAAATTTCAATTTTATTTCAATTGCCTATTTTGCCCCCTCTAATTGGTAATTCCCATAAGTGCCCCCGCCCCCAACCTCACGTTCAGTTGCACTGCCTGGACAAAATTGTTTTTTTATTTTTTTTAAGCTAGATACGAATTTCATTATGAAGAAAGCAAGAAAAAAGGGTATATTTTTGTGCTATGTACTAATTTCCCTTAATGCTAACCATATATTTAATTAATGCTAACCATAATTAAACTTATTCAATGTTGTTGAATGTGTTACTTAGAAGGTTCAATAAGTTGAATGTTTGTTACATGTATTTGCCTTCTGTTCGGTCCTTGTCGAAGCAAATGAAGGCGTCGGGTGTGATACCCGACACGTTTGTTTTGAATATGATTATAAAGGCGTATGCGAAATGTCTTGAGGTAGATGAGGCCATTCGGGTTTTTCGTGAAATGGGGTTGTATGGATGTGAGCCGAATGCGTATACATATGGGTATATAACGCAAGGGTTGTGTGAGAAGGGGAGGGTTGGTCAGGGTTTTGGGTTTTATAATGAAATGAAGGGGAAGGGTTTGGTTCCGAGTAGCAGTAGTTATATGGTTTTGATTTGCAGTCTTGCGTTGGAACGGAGGTTTGAGGATGCAATTGAGGTTTTGTTTGATATGTTGGGGAATTCGATGGGTCCTGATTTGTTGACTTACAAAACATTGTTGGAAGGTTTGTGTCGTGAAGGGAGGGGTCATGATGCATTTGAACTGGTCGATGAATTGAGGAAGAGGGATCGTTCGATGAGTGAGAAGATGTACAGTTCTTTGATGAATGAATTGCATTTTCTAAGTCGAGAATAGACTCAACATTGCATTCTTCCGAGTTCATTTGAAGACTTCTTCTACTGACTACTACTTCGTGACTAGTAGTAGTACTTATGTAATTGTGATTTGCAGTCTTGCATTGAACCAGAGGTTTGAAGATGTAATTGAGGTTGTGTTCAATATATTAGGGAATTTGATGGGTCCTATTTGTTGACTTACAAAACGTTGGTGGAAGGTTTGTGCTGGGAAGGGAGGGGCAATGAGGCCTATAAACTGCTTGATGAATTGAGGTAGAGGGATTGTTTGATGAGTTAGAAGACTTAGAATACTTTGCTGAATCGTCCTCACCTTACGTCTGGTGGCAGAATGGGTGGATATTCCTTCTCTTACAAAGTGGAATCGTCCTTACATTCGTCTTCTTACAATATATGTATCTCATTATCATTGTGGCAGCCCAAGATTTTGTCATGGTTTTAGTTCTGGCTATGATGATGATTGCCAAAGGGTCAATGCAGAGCAAAATAACGAGAACAATGAGAATAAGAGTAGTGTCGACGGTACTCCTACGTGGTTCTTGTCTTTCCATTTGCGACTCGTTTGGGGGTTTATCTTTTGATGGTTTATCTTGATAGAGCGAGTGTTCTCAAGATACAGGTATATGTGTGGAGGTATTTTTTTTTTTTTAATTACTTCATTAGTTAGCATGGTAGTTTAGAAAATTCAAAGAGAACTTAGACTTTGGTTTGGATTAACATTTTGAGAAGTAATTAGAGTGAGAGTTATATATACAAAAGTGCATAAATTGTGTTAGCAATTATGGCCACAGAAATAGAAAAGAGAACACTGTGAAATTAATACCTCTAATTGTAAATTGAGGGAGAGGATTCCCTCCCATGAAATCCTCCAATTTCCTCCCATTTGTTTCCACTATGCTGTATGTGGCTGATCTTATCCCAAGAAGAGAGACATATGCTCTAATTTTTGTATATATATGTGTTATAATTCAAGCCCATTGAAATATCAGTCTTTTTTTTTTCTTAATTTATATTTTTTTGTTTTTAAATTCACATCCACTTCTAAATTAGGTCCCCGTGCGGCCTTGGGGGATAGGATCCTCAAGTGAGAGTGCCTTTCACGGTTAAAATTTTATTTCTTGTATCTAACAATATACAAATGTGATACTATGGAATTTATGGCATATTTTTTGTGGATCATATTGTAAATTTATACTAGATTATGTTCTTCATTCCTTTTAAAGATTAGGAACCAACCATTATCAATGATTTAAATATCTAATTTCTTTTCAACCAGCCATATAATCCTGCACCCCTCATCTCATCAAGGTAGCTTCAGTTAAGATTCTTTTGCTCCACTCCAGTACTTTAATCCCCAATAGGGTAAAATTTTGTTTTTCAAGGATGAGTATGTCCTATTTTTTTTTTGCTAAAAGTGAATGCAATATAACTAAGGAAGAGGAACTACACCGAGGACATCTCTAAGCCAAGCCTCTTTAACCGAGGGAGGGAGATGGTCCGAATTAAAGGAAAGAGGGGGGTCTTGTGGCCTAAGTGACTTGGCTAGCACATGCGCTACCGAGTTGGCCTCACGACGAACCCAATTAAAGGAACAAAAAGCAAATACAAGAACTAAATTTAAAGCATCGAAAATAGGGGTTGAGATACTCCAGTCACCATCAAGATTATGGGAACTCAAAGCATTCACGCAAATCTAGGAGTCACTTTCCAAAACAATAGATTGGAACTTCTCCTCAAAAGCCAATTGTAATCCCTAAAGACAAGCATAAGCCTCAGCAACCAACGGATCAGTAAAAATGGAAGGCTTAGTCTAGGCTCGAACCACCTGCCCTGAATCAGACCGAGCCACAGCAGAAAGAACAGAACCCAGTGAAGAGACAGAGGCATTTACATTCACTTTGATGAATCCAGGGTCAGGAGGGTGCCATAAGGCAGAGGAATGAGTATTGGCACTACAACCAGGACCACGTGCACCCACATGTTCAGCAATCCGGAATTCCAACTCTTTCACAGTGGCAAGAATACTAACCTCAGGTCCAGGGTGAACCAGATGATTTTTGAAGGCCCAAATGGTTTCCAAGGTGAAGGCCATTTGGATAGACGTATGAGAAGCAATCTCTATCGAAGGAAGACACACATGGGGACTAACCACACATTTAACAATGTCAAGCTCGTTGAAAACTGGATGTCATCTGGCCTTAAACCCCAACATAGACCAAACCAAATTGCTCTGGTAACTGGACATTTGAAGAATAAATGAACAGTAGATTCTTCAGCACCAAGACAAAGAGGACAACAAGGATCTCCAATACCCATTTTCAAGTGGAGTTTTAAATTAGTAGGGAGAGTGTCAGAATCAATTCTCCAAATAAATGTTTTAAGTCTCTTAAGAGGTTCACTCTTCCATAGCAATTTCCACACAGGATCACAAGGAACCGCAAGAACAAGGGCTTGGATTACCTTGGTAGCAGACTTCATCGAGAATTCCCCTTTGGAATTTGCAACCCAAACAAGTTTATCCTGCTTATAAGCTAGAGGAATTGGAATACGGCAAATGGCTTTGACAGAAACAGGATCAAACAATTCTGTTAGAAGGGGAACATTCCAAGACTTTGAGCTCTGAATGATGAGATTGGAAACAATTAGAGAACCATGTTGAACACTAGCATCTTTAGGACATGGGAGGAAACTGGGCAGCCACGGGACCCACGGGTCTTTCCAACAGTCAATATTAGAACCATCACCCACAATGAAACAAGCCCCTTACTTGATAACCGGTCTAAGCCTCTCAATAGCTCTCCAAGTGGATGAGGCATTTTTGAAAGGCTCATGACGCATCCACCCACCACGAACCTTATACTTGCTACGAAGAGCATTAAAGCAAGGACTTTCTTTGTTAGAGATCACAAACCAAGTGAACTTGGCCAGAAGGGCATCATTAAATAATTTCGCCTACCTAAAACCCAAACCATCAAATGACTTGGGAAGACATAACTTATCCCAAGATTTTCAAGAAACAAACCTGCCGGAAGTTTTCTTAGGATTCCACCAGAATCTGTGAGTTGAAGCATCCAACTTGTTGCAAATGGAAGCAGGGACATCAAAAGTTGAGAAGGAGGGAACAGGGATGGCCGAAACCACAGAATTGATCATAGTACAGTGACCAGCCCAAGATAACATTTTACTACGCCATCCAGTAAGACGACTCTCAACTTTGTTTAGGAGATATTGGAAATACTTAACTCTACTAGCAGAAGGGAAGAGAGGGTCTCCCAGATAAATAGCATTTGGGGGGGCCTTCTTCATGTGTAGTATCTGCTTAATGACTCTTCTTCTATCCCTGTTTACATGCTTAGAAAAAATGAGCCCAGATTTATCTCTATTCATGCGTTGACCAGATCAGGCACAATACTGCTCAAGACAACCATCTAAAATCTGAACTTCTTGGGAGCTGGCTTTGGCAAAGAACATGAGGTCATCTACGTACATTACATGGGTAAAGGCTGGACCAGCAAGGTTCATTTTGACTCCTTTCAGGGATCCTGCTAAACACTCTTTCTCAATAAGCCGAGACAAAACCTCTTGACAAAGTATGAACAGGTAAGGGGATAATGGATCCCCTTGCCTAATGCCTCGGGTAGGATAGAAATGGTTAGTAGTGCCACCATTAACCAAAACTGAAAAGGAAACAGTAGAAACACATTCCAGAATCCAGTTGGTGAAAGTTGGGCAAAAGCCAAAATTCCTAAGAACAATCCTCAGGAAATCCCAGCTGACTCGATCATAAGCTTTTTGGAGATCAATTTTCATGACCACAAAGCCTCCTTTGACTTTTCTCTTCTTAAAGCTATGGAGAAGCTCTTGCACAATGACATGATTTTCTGCAATCCACCTGCCAGGAACGAAAGCAGATTGACATGGAGAGATTAAATTGGCAAGTAAAGGTCTGAGCCTGAAAACCAAAATCTTAGAGATAACCTTGTAAACTGAATTACAAAGGCTGATAGGGCGGAACTGATTGATGGAGGATGGGTTAGATGTTTTGGGGATGAGCACAATGAAGGTATTATTCATTTCTTTGAGGAGGTGACCTTGCTGGAAGAAGCTTTGGACCGCTTTAGAGACATCACCACCCACGATATCCCAGTAGGTCTTGTAAAACAGAGGGGGCAGTCCATCAGGGCCAGGGGCTTTGTTACTCTGCCTCCCAAACATTGTTTCTTTGATTTCCTGAAAATCAGGAATTCTACACAACATAACATTGTCTTTAGGAGAAATAGAAGGTGGAATCAAACCAAGGAGGTCTTCAGGGCAATCAATACCTTCTGCTAAGAAAAGTTGCTGAAACTTATTCACAACAAAAGGTTTGATATCAAAAAGCTTAACTAGCCACTCCCCAGAGTCGGACAGTATGGCATCAATAGCATTATGTCTCCTGCGAATAATAGTAGAAGTGTGAAAAAACATAGAGTTACGATCCCCAAATTTGAGCCAACTCTCTCTAGATTTCTGCTTCCACAAAGCCTCACTCCTAGCCAACCATTGGTTCAGTTCATTTTGGATCAAAGCAACCTTAAAGACATCAGCTTCAGAGGCAACCTCGCCTTGAGCTGCTTTGAGTTTTAGAGAAAGCTCTTTGATGTGGAATTGGCAATGACCAAAAACGTTTTTATTCCATTTCTTAAGAGCTTGGGTCGTGTGGAATTGCTTCTTTACCAAGTTAAAGCAATCAGACCCTGCATAGTTACACTGCCACGACTCATCAATCACACAATAACACCTAGGATCACCTGTCCAAATGGCTTCAAACCTAAAAGGTCTAAAAGAGAAAGAATCAGGGGGATTAGTGTCAATAAACAAGGGAGTGTGATCAGAATTTAAAGCGCCAAGGTGCAAAACTGAGTTACGAGGGAACGCCAACCTCCAAAGATTATTGGCAACACCTCGATCAAGCTTTTCCCTAATATAGTTTTTACCCCATCGATTGTTGCACCACGTGAATTTGTTACCTGAGAACCCGAGATTGATTTCACCAAAATCGAACAATAACTCTTGAAAGAAATTTGGAGTGGAATAAGAACCTCCTCTTCCACCCTCATTTTCATCCCCATTAGCAACTAGATTAAAATCCCCAAAACACAACCACGGTCTGGAGATCGAATTTAGAAGGGCAAACAAATTAGACCAAGCGCGAAAACATTTGGACTGGTTAGGAGGGCCGTAAAAACCAACCAAAGTCCAAGAGCACACAACATTAGAAATGGAAACCGCAATCATCTCGAAGTTAAATTCAAGAATATTAATAGAAATCTCAGAGGACCAGAACATGCAAACACCACCGGATTTTCCTTTAGCATCGACAATAAGTTGCTCAGAGAAACCCAGAGAAATAGTAATTTTTTTTAGCCAATTGGGCTTTAGTTTCAAACAAGAAAATGATTTCGGGGCGATTCCCCTTTATTAGAGCCCTCAAGGCTCGAATTGTCGAGGTGTTGCAGATGCCTTGACAGTTCCAACCAAGGATCCTCATGGAACTGGGGGGGGGGGCGTGATAAGGCCCGCCTCCTCGGCCACAAAGTCAGGTGAAGAAGATACAATGTCAACAACATGATCATCTGGAAGGTGGAACTCCCTAAGTTGCATACGACTGTTTAATTTTCTCAGCTTCTCAGTTTGGAGATGTTGGGTTAGTTGGGAGTGGGGGATGATGGTGGCAGTCTTAGGGTCAAAGTAGGTTCTCTTGGCAATTGAGGATAAGTTTCTGGATTTTTTAGTGGTGAGAGAGGAAGGGACTAAAAGGTTTTTTCTTTTCAGATCAGGCAATGTATTTGGGTTATTAAGAGTTGACTCTACTTTAGGGCTCAGACTTGGGCTCGTGGGAAGGGGGCTAGACTGTTGAACTAATAGGCTAGGGGTTAAAGGAATATCCAACTCATTTGGGCTCAAAGGATTATTGATCAGCCTAGGGCTAACATTGGAACATTGGGCTTGGGTTAACTCGGGGCCCACAAATGAGTTAGGCTTAACATCAAAATTTTCCTAAGGAAAGGAATTAGTGGAGACGCAGGGGATCATATCTTTTTTTGGAATTGGGGCCACGTCTAGAAAGGGTGCTATACGAACCCATCAGTGTTTTTTCCAAGAGCCGTGCAAAGGGTGCGACGTCCTTAGGTCCAGAGTCCACTACCACTGAGGAATTATCTAGCTCATCTATGACAGGACACACCTCAGACGTCGTGGTATATGGTTCCCCGGTCACAATAGGACAAGCTTCCTGGTCCAACTCCCCTGTCAAATGAGGTGGTGTCAACATTGCTTCAATCGCATTGCATGGAGGACAGGCATAGATCCCCGGAGGGGACTCAGCATTTTCCATCCTAATCCAGTGGCCATAGGCCAGAAAAAGCAGACAGAACTCATTCCAAAGCATTTTCTCATCCCTGACACAATCCCTAGTGTCATGCCCTATGACACTGCACCGGTAACACATTCCAGGAAGCCTTTCATACTTCAAACCAATCCATAGGTCCTGATGGTTATATCTAGGAAGGAAGAAACCAGGGGACAGGGGGGAGGTGAGATCAATATCCACTCTAATGCGAACAAATCTTTGCCATTGGATTCTTGGTTCTCCCACGAAGCCCACCTCAACAACAGTCCCAACTTTACCACTAATCCAACTGATATAGTCCTTACGTTGCTAGAAGGCAGGAAGCTCATGAACCTGGACCCAAAACGTAGAAGAATTAAAATCAATTTCCTGCCAAGTGAGGATTGGGTTCCATCTTTTCAGAACAAGATGGGCACCGCAAAGTGTCCAGGGTCTCCGATTAAAGGCCAAACTCTGGTCAGCTTCGTGCTCAAAAGAAAAAGCAAAGATATTGCTATCCATTTTTTTAATATGGAAGGGCTTGGTCGATCTCCAAGCCTTCCGGAGAATATCAGCAACAACTGTGTCATAGAAGTTACGAGGTGAGAGGATATTACCAATAAGGGTGGGTTGGAGAGAAGGGGATTCATTGGAACTGGAAGGAAGGGTAAGTCTGTTGTCTGCGCAGCTCACTCTCTCCGTACGAGCAATTAAATCTTCAACTAGACCATCGAGCTGGCTGTCACTAGCTATGGGATATGGAGGAGGGGATAGGTGGGTGATAATACAAGTACTGGGGGGAGTCCCAAAGAAAAAGCTAGGCCTGAAGACCTGGAGGCTATAGGATGATAGACTAAAATAATAACAGATGAGAAGAAACAAAGGAAAGATATAAAAAAGGCTAAGAGGGTCAACCTACAACCATAAAGATAGGTCAATAATGGTTAGTGGGGCCACAGCGCCGCCGGATCTGAGTTAAGGGTAATAGGTAATGGGAAAGGTTATCATGTGCTAAGGGTAATGGGTAATGGGGAAGGGTACCATGATGGTACGGAGAGAAAAAAAAGTTTTTGGGAACAGTTCGTGATCTATGTGTACTTTGTGAGTATGTCCTATAGTACATTCCTACATGGACACTTCAGACTGAGTGAGATACCTATGTTGGACACAACATGACTTGGTTATAGATATGCAGTATATTTACACTACTACTCCTGGATATGTGCTCAAATCATATAAGACGCCTAACCGACCTCACCCGGGCTCTAACGGTAACTAATAACCTTTAAATTTCAATTTTATTTCAGTTGCCTATTTTGCCCCCTCTAATTGATAATTCTCATAAGTGCCCCTGCCCCTTACCTCACGTTCAGTTGCACTGCTTGGACTAAATTTTTTATTTTTTTATTTTATTTTATTATTATTTTTTAAGCTAAATAAGAATTTCATTATGAAGAAAGCAAGAAAAAAGGGTATATTTTTGTGCTATGTACTAATTTCCCTTAATGCTAACCATATATTTAAATAAAATAGTTTTTTTTTTAAATAACATTTTCAGAGTTTGAAACCATCCAAAGCACCTATCTATCAGTGACATACCTCCACAGTCAAATCCATCTCCCAATTAATTTACTCCATCTCAATTTGTTATGTATTTACTATTGAACACAAATTTTCTCTGTACTTGTTTGGAGTTTGGACAAAAGAAATTTTTTCCAACTTATTATGTCACGATTCAAATAGGTATTTACATATGTTTTTAGTCAAATAATCTATTTAATAGTAGTGTGACTTTTTAAATAATTTAGTGAATAATGTGATCTAATACATATAGATGATCTTATAAATCTTCACGTAATGAGTTTTAGGAATCTCCTCCAATTCGATTTAGAGGGAAACGTTATTCTTTAATATTCATTAATGACACTTTTTTGTGATCTACTACACAAACCTATTAAAACACTTATTCAATAAAAAAAAAAAAAATATATATATATATATATAATATATATATATATATATATATATTTTTGAACTCATATCCCATTCCATTATCTTTCCCATCCCCTCCAAAAATAAGCTAAAAGAATGGGATGGAATTAGATTCATAACCTCACCCTTCTTGTGTGCTCAAGAGTATCTCTCTTCTATATATATATTTTTTTTGGGTCAAATTTTACCATTCATCACAATTCAGAGTTTATGTATTTTCTTCAATGACATAAATTCAATAAGACATACCCATTGGCCTTTAAAAAAAAAAAAAAAAAAAAAAAAAAAAAAAAACAAACAAACAAACACATAACCATAAATTAGAAAAATTAAAATGTCAAAATTTTATATAAAAAATTACATCCAACCAAATCACATAATGATTAACTACATTACATGTTACAAATTATGGACATAGTTTGGTTACAAACCGATTTGTAGCCATTTTGCTACAACCCATTTCGTGACAACTCATAAGACTATCTACATGTACTTTTAGTCACATAAATTATTTAATGAGTCATGTGACTTGTTCCAATAATAAATGTAGATGGTCTTATAAGTTGTCATATAGTGGGTTCAGTGGCGACTGCACATATAGTGGGTTCATTTGAACCCCCTGACTTCTTAAAAAAATATTACTTAAAAAAATATTTTTTTATAAAAATTTATATAGGTATTTAACTCACTAAACCCCCTTAAATATTTTTTTGAACCCCCTGATTTGAGATTCCAATTTACACAACCTATTAAATCCCTTAAAAAAAGTCAATTAACAATAACAATAACATAAATTGTCCAAATAACTACAATTGATTATCAATGGTTCATTTCTTTAATTGGCCCAATCAGTTATTTAAAAAAAAACCTAAATTTACTTGTCTTATAGCATCCACATTATCATAGCAAAAACCCAATTTTTAGGTAAAATATGCTTAATATACCTAAAAAGAAGACCTATATTGGATTACTAATAGTCAATTCAGTTGTTTATTATTTTGCTCAAACCAAGCTCTCTTCTCTCTGTCCTTTCTTTGTTTTCTTCAATTTTTTCCCTGTTGCTCTCTATGTGAGTGAAAGCATCTTCCTCTACGACTTCTCCCACGAAGCAAACGCAGTTTCAACGAGATTTGAGAAGCGTAGATCGAAGCAAAAATCTCCCAAAAAACTCCCACAGTTTTTTTTCCAATCTTTGAACTCTTTAATTTTAATGAGAAAAATTTCCAATTTGTTTTATGAGGTAGGCATTGGTCACATTTTATTTTTTATTTTTTTTTTTTTTTTTTTTTTTAAATAAAAGGTAACATGCTTCTTTTCTTTAAGAGCACTCTTGAAGTTCATTCAATGAGAAAAATTCTAGATTTTTTACCCTACCCTACCCTTAGCAACTAATGCAATACTCAGAGAAAAACCCAACAATGTATTAAGAAAGCCATACTCTTTCCACTCTCTTTGAGGACCCTCTGAACCCAACAATAAATATCTCTCTTTACGGTATATATAATATATATATATATATATATATTAAAGGAAATTGCAAAATTGTGGTAGATATTGTTGGGAAAGGAGATCACACGTTCAGATGATTAGATTTGGTGGACCAAAATTTCCAAGAGAATAAGGGAAGGCTTTTGGTGATGTTGAGGAGGAAGGCTTAGAGGTATAGAGAGAAAGGCGATGAATTGGAGGACAATGGACGTGACTCCATTGGGAACTTCTGGCAGATCCAAAGAGCTATCCTTGTGAGAGCAAAGATCTATTTTGCCAAAAGGATGTCGTGATCGAGCGCTGGTTATGGGTGGAGAGTGATGGGTGATGGAAGCTAATAAAGCACATAAGAAATTAGATTGATCTTATCATTTTGTAATAACGGGATTTATTGTATTTTAAAACATCCAATTATATTTGTTTTTCAAATAGCTTGCATTTATCTTATCTTATCTCAACTCTAACTTATCTTGTATTATTTCAATAAGCACAAACTTTTATTTAAAGACTGCTACATTAATGAGAAAGATTGCCCAAGTTTTCACAAAGAATTTTGGGTCATTATTTTCTTTATGGTATCAGAGTAATAAAAACTCTAACGAGTTCGATACAAAAAAAAATAGCACACCATCCCTACCAAAATATCATTCACATATCAATCTAGCAAATTTTATGCCTTTAAAGCTCACCTTTACTAACTATCTCTTATGGGAAATACTGGAACCATACCACCTCATGAAGGTGAGATTACTGGTTCCAATGAAGATGGAAAAATCTCTAAATCAGACCTGGTGGCTTGGACACAAGCATATAGGCTGATTAAAGCAAAGCTTGGATTACAACCATTTTTGATGCATTCAAGACCAAACTTGGCCTTTGGGTACAACCCACTCCAAGTTTGACAGGGAGTAATAGAGCATATAAGAAGTTAGATTGATCTTATTACTTTGTAACAACTAGAAGTATTTGTATTTTAAAACATCCAGTTGCATTTGTTTTTCAATAGTTTGCATTTATCTTATCTTATATCAACTTTAGCTTATTTTGTATTACTTCAATAAGCACAAACTTTTATTTAAAGACTGCTACATTAATGAGAAAGATTGCCCAAGTTTTCACAGAAAATTTTGAGGTCATTATTTTCTTTAGACGCCGTGACGGAGCAACTCCCACCTACTGTTAAATGGGGATTTTTGATGTTGTTTGATAACCAAATTGGGCCAATTAAATGGGTTATTGATGGATCGGGTCTAATTGCTGATCTGTAAATTTATTTATTTTATTTTTTTAAAATTGCCACATAATTTAAAATATACCACATCATCTTTTCGTTAATCACGTAGATAAGCAAATTAACGGAATTGGATGGAGGGACTAATTGCGCTCAGTTTTGAAACTTTAGAATCAATAATGCTCATTTCAAACTTCAAGGACTAAAAACGCTTGACGAGTAAACTTTAGGGACCAACAATGCATTTAAGCCTATTATCTATATACTTATAAATAAGTCAAATTCAAAATGAAAACAATTTAGACATATGTTATATTACAACTGGCGGAGTATAAAGTAAAACACAAAAAATAGGATAAAAGATATTTATTCATTCATGTCCAAAACCATGCCTTTTAAGCTAACAAAAAGGCTCTCTTCTACTCGTGACATAAGATGATTGGGTATTTCTTCAATTTTAGTAAGGAGGAGAAGAGAAGGTAAAGATGGAGAGACTTAAATTATTTTGATTAGGGTAAAATTTATGTACAATTACTTGAAGGGTGGAGGCACACTATGGGGTGGGGTTTTTTTTTTTTTTTTTTTTTTTTTTTTAGTTTTTATATTATATGTATTTTTAAATATTATGTCCTAAAAACTAGAGTTAAACATCCCAAAATTATAAGATTAGCCCCCACAAATTTTGTTTTGATCTTTTTTAGGTGAGAATTGAACTCACCTAATCCCGTTAAATAAACTTAAAAGAATATGTCTGAAGCACCCTCGCATGAATTTCTGAGACGTGCTTGACGAATGACGATTAAGGTAATACAAGGGTATTCTTGACCAGCCAGCAATAGCTCCAATTTCCCGCCAATTGGAAACCCTAAAATCGTTTTTATCCTTTCTAAGCACCTTTCCAAAATCGAAGCTTGCGTTTCACCAATGGCGGAAGAAGAAAACACCGAGACAATACGACCCGAATTCCCAACCAGACGAGTCAAGAGGATCATGAAGCTCAACAAGGACATCAACATGGTGAACTCGAAAGTGTTATCCCTCGTCTCATGCTCCGCTGAGCTCTTCCTCCATTTCTTGGCCAAGAAATCAGTAGAGGTCACAATAGAGAAGAAGTGGAAGATCGTGAAGCTCGAACACATGCGAGTCGCCGTCAAGAGGCACCAACCGACGAGTGAGTTCCTCCTCGACTCGCTTCCCATGCCTTCTCAGCCATCGGATAGTCCGACAATCGATCAAAACCGAACTCGCCCAGTCTCCGAGAAACCGCTCCCAACCGGTACTAGGAGAATCGACGACTTCTTTCATAAGCCAGCAAATGAAGCTCCGATTCAGATCGACAACGACGAGTTGTAGATTCATTTTCTTGATTAATTGTACCAAAGGTTACTCCTATTTGGTAATTTTGTTTATCCTGTTGTGCCCGAATACTTTTAATTTTGAAATGTACGATAAATTCCGGTGTTAGACATGGCAAGGTAGATAATTGAGAAATTGTGGGACTGTGCCAAATCAAAAGGTTCATGAATTAACCCAATAATTGTAGTTTATGTATAAAGCAAAAATGTGGAAATGCTAATTGGTGATGGTGAGGTTTAATTTTCAATTTTAAAGAAAAGGTTGTTACAATTGGGGAGCTAATCAATCTGGTGATTTACGAGATATTGTTTTTAAGGCAAACGGATTCATCAATGTAACTGTAGGGGAGAGTACTCAGCCCGAGCTGCCAGCTGGAGTTGCCAGTGCAGTCGGTCTAGCAACCCCCCACAGAAATATTGTGTATTTGTGACGCGGGCGTCCGCGTCCCCCATGTGTCGAACCACTGACTCTTAAGTCAAATGAATTCCACACATGAGTACCATTACCACAGTAACTTCTTTGTTTTGTAGGCTAAGCATTTACTACTTGCTGGAAAATGGACATTCAATTAGTAAAGTTTGCGTGTAAGATACTGATTTATCTACCTTTTCAAATAATCTGCAATGTATGTGTTCTGCAATTTGTTGCACACAATCAATTATGGAAATTGAGCATATGTTATTTCATTAATTTATTGCAATGTATTCATAGTAGCTTTGATTTTGACAAGAGAAGCAAAAGGTATCAATTGCCAATATGGCATATTTCATGATAGTATATGTTTACTGTTTAGTAGGAAAATAAGTGCAATGACATGTGAGTTTATATAAAACAGGTCCATTTATTAAATGTGCAACGCGCTAAAGGTAGGAGCTAAAACAGTCATAATTTGACTGTTTCATGCATTATGTCTGTTATGTCTTCTTTAGTCAGTGTGTAATTAATTATTAATGTGCTCACTTCTGTGAAGGTTAATGACAATGGGGCTGCATTACTTGTCTCAACTCCATGTATGTTTTTTATACGATGCAACTAAAAGTAATTTCATGGTATGGGCACAACAAGAAATCTATGAGAATTCCAAAACAACCATAAAGAAGGCAAATTAAAAACTAAATGAGAATAAAAATGCCATATCCAAAATTGATGTTTGAAGGTGTATATAAAGCTGTACGCTTATCAAAAAATAAACTACTAAAATACAAAATAAGTGGCAAAAAACAATAGAAAATATAATTCTAAAGCTTCACAAGTGCCAAGTGGGGACTCTGGTTCACTTTGAAAGACCAAATCTGGATGATGTTGCCCACATGGAGTCCATTATCCTTTGCAACCTGTTGCCACTGAGAGCCTAATGTATATGAAGTGCTGCTACCCAACTTCCATTTCTTAACTGTGATGGCTGATTCAACAAGCTGTGGCTCTATGAGTGGGACTTCCAGTCCTCTGTAACGTCCATTGCCCTTTGCTTGTCTTTGCTGAAGAATCGTTTGGTGCTCTTGGCTAAGAAAGTCAGCCCTCAACTGACCGTTTGGCAGGGAAAGGCGAGCAAAGTGAGACTTCATATCAGTTTCAGACAATTGTTTTTGAATTACAAGCTTTAAATCTGAACCATGAAGCTCATCGATCTTATCTCTGAATTGGGTGGGCAAGTCGGGTGGTGGGTCAGGACCCACTTGCCGAATCACACTAGGGTTGATCCTTTGCCTCTTGGCCTTGGGTTCCTGAGACTTTCCTTCATCTTCTTGGGTTCTCTTTGTCTTTGGTGGCACCAAAATATTGTTTTCAGAGGTGGGAATGAGAGCAGAGCAGGAACATTGGGGTTTCTTAGGTGGAATAATTTTCAGATGTGGGTTTCTCATAGTCATAGTCATAGATCGTTCTTTTTCTGCATCAAATTCATATATGAGAGCAGCATGAGCAAGCAAGAACAAATTGTCAATGCCAGATCTGTTGTTTGGAATGGGTACAGAAGACAACATGGGTTTCTTGGGTGGAATTATCTTGATTCGTGGTTGTCGGGGTGGGACTGGTTTTTCAATCTTCTCCGGCAAAGAAACAACATGAAGATCATAACCCAAAGTCTCAAACTTCATCGGAAACTCAATTTGTTTATCAAATTCACATTGAAAAATAGCAACATCCGCAAGCAGGGACAAATTGGCAAAGGCAGAGTTGTCATGATCATGATCGTGACCCATTTTCTTAAAAGACCCACAAAGTGGAGTCGAAGAAGAAGCAGCCTTCAAATTCCCCAGAGACATTGTCTTTTCCTTCATGGTTCTCTTTCTTGTTGAATTCCAATGAGGTAGGCCAGGGGAGAATGTCTCAGAGCAACACATGACTGAGAGAACAGTAAGAAATTGAGAGAATGAGAAAGGACGAGAAAATATTATTGGAAAAACAAAGCAAAGAGAAAGGGAGAGAATGAGGGTTTGATGGTTTCTTGTGCTCCAATCCAATTGATTAACGTTGTTGTTTTTGGCTTAGAATTCTTTTGCTACTCGGAGAACATATAAGACGCCTAACCGACCTCACCCGGGTTCCAACGGTAACTAATAACCTTCAAATTTCAATTTTATTTCAGTTGCCTATTTTGCCCCCTCTAATTGTTAATTCCCATAAGTACCCCCGCCCCTTACCTCACGTTCAGTTGCATTGCCTGGACTAAAAGGTATTTTTCTTAGCTAAATACGAATTTCATTATGAAGAAAGCAAGAAAAAGGGTATATTTTTGTGCTATGTACTATTTCCCTTAATGCTAACCATATATTTAATTAAAATAGTTTTTTTTTTTTAAATATCATTTTCAGAGTTTGAAACTATCCAAAGCACCTATCTGTCAGTGACATACTTCCACAATCAAACCCATCTCCCAATTAATTTACTCCATCTCAATTTGTTATGTATTTACTATTGAACACAAATTTTCTCTGTATTTGTTTGGAGTTTGGACGAAAGAAAGTTTTTCTAACTTATTATGTCACGATTCGAATAAATATTTATATATGTTTTTAGTCACATAATCTATTTAATAGTCGTGTGACTTGTTTAAATAATTTAGTGAATAATGTGATCTAATACACGTGGATGATCTTATAAATCTTCACGTAATGAGTTTTAGGAATCTCCTCCAATCCGATTTAGAGGAAAACGTTATTCTTTAATATTCGTTAATGACACTTTTTTGTGATCTACTACACGAACCTATTAAAACACTTATTCAATAAAATAAAATAAAAGAATATATAAATATATATATATATATATATCTTTTGAAAACTCATATCCCATTCCATTATCTTTCCCATCCCCTCCAAAAATATTTAGCTAAATACGAATTTCATTATGAAGAAAGCAAGAAAAAGGGTATATTTTTGTGCTATGTACTAATTTCCCTTAATGCTAACCATATATTTAATTAAAATAGTTTTTTTTTTTTAAATAACATTTTTAGAGTTTGAAACTTTCCAAAGCACCTATCTGTCAGTGACATACCTCCACAGTCAAACCCATCTCCCAATTAATTTACTCCATCTCAATTTGTTATGTATTTACTATTGAACACAAATTTTCTCTGTATTTGTTTGGAGTTTGGACGAAAGAAAGTTTTTCCAACTTATTATGTCACGATTCAAATAGGTATTTATATATGTTTTTAGTCACATAATCTATTTAATAGTCGTGTGACTTGTTTAAATAATCTAGTGAATAATGTGATCTAATACACGTGGATGATCTTATAAATCTTCACGTAATGAGTTTTAGGAATCTCCTCCAATCCGATTTAGAAGAAAACGTTATTCTTTAATATTCGTTAATGACACTTTTTTGTGATCTACTACACGAACCTATTAAAACACTTATTCAATAAAAAAAAAAAAAAGAATATATAAAAAATAGAATATATATATCTTTTGAAAACTCATATCCCATTCCATTATCTTTCCCATCCCCTCCAAAAATAAGCTAAAGAATGGAATGGAATTAGATTCATAACCTCACCCTTCTTGTGTGCTCAAGAGGATCTCTCTTCTATTTTTTTTTTTTTGGTCAAATTTTACCATTCATCCCAATTCAGAGTTTATTTATTTTCTTCAATGACATAAATTCAATAAAAAATACCCATTGGACTTTAAAAAAAAAAAAAAAACATACCCATAAATTAGAAAAATTAAAATGTCAAAATGTATATAAAAAATTACATCCAACCAAATCACATAATGATTAACTACATTACATGGTACAAATTATGGACACAGTTTGGTTACAAACCGATTTGTAGCCATCTTGCTACAACTCATTTCATGGCAACTCATAAAACTATCTACGTGTACTTTTAGTCACATAACTTATTTAATGAGTCATATGACTTGTTCCAATAATAAATGTGGATGGTCTTATAAGTTTTTAAAAAATATTACTTTCTTAAAAAAATATTTTTTTATAAAAATTTATATAGGTATTTAACTCATTAAACCCCCTTAAATATTTTTTTGAACCCCCTGATTTGAGATTCCAATTTACACAACCTATTAAATCCCTTAAAAAAAAAATCAATTAACAATAACAATAACAGAAATTGTCCAAATAACTACAATTAATTACCAATGGTTCATTTCTTTAATCGGCCCAATCAGATTTTATTTTAAAAAAATCTAAATTTACTTATCTTATAGCATCCACATCGTCATAGCAAAAACCCAATTTTCAGGTAAAATATGCTTAATATACCTAAAAAAAAGACCTATATTGGATTACTAATAGTCAATTCAATTGTTTATTATTTTTCTCAAATCAAGCTCTCTGCTCTCGATCATTTCTTTGTTTTCTTCAATTTTTTCACTGTTGCTCTTTATGTGAGTGAAAGCATCTTCCTCTACAACTTCCCCCACGAAGCAAATGCAATTTCAACGAGATCTGAGAAACATAGATCGAAGCAAAAATCTCCCAAAAAACTCCCATAGTTTTTTCCCAATCTTTGAACTCTTTAATTTTAATGAGAAAAATTTCCAATTTGTTTTATGAGGTAGGCATTGGAAACTTTTTTTTTTTTTTTTTTAAATAAAAGGTAACATGCTTCTTTTTTTAAGAGCACTCTTGAAGTTCATTCAATGAGAAAAATTCTAGATTTTTTACCCTACCCTACCCTTAGCAACTAATGCAATACTCAGAGAAAAACCCAACAATGTATTAAGAAAGCCATACTCTTTCCACTCTCTTTGAGGACCCTCTGAACCCAACAATAAATATCTCTCTTTACGGTGGACCAAAATTTCCAAGAGAATAAAGGGAGGCTTTTGGTGATGTCAAGGAGGAAGGCTTAGAGATATAGAGAGAGAAAGGCGATGAATTGGAGGACAATGGACGTGACTCCATTGGGAACTTCTGGCAGATCCAAAGAGCTATCCTTGTGAGAGCAAAGATCTATTTTGTCGAAAGGACGCCCTGACCAAGCGTCGGTTATGGGTGGAGGAGCAGGAACTTAAGGGGTGGAGCGCCAGTGATGGGTGATGGAAGCTAATAGAGCACATAAGAAATTAGATTGATCTTATCACTTTGTAACAACAGGATGTATTTGTATTTTAAAACATCCAATTGCATTTGTTTTTCAAATAGCTTGCATTTATTTTATCTTATCTCAACTGTAGCTTATCTTGTATTACTTCAATAAGCACAAACCTTTATTTAAAGACTGCTACATTAATGAGAAAGACTGCCCAAGTTTTTACAGAGAATTTTGGGTCATTATTTTCTTTATGGTATCAGAGCAATAAAAACTCTAACGAGTTCGATCCAAAAAAAAAAATAGCACACCATCCCTACCAAAATATCATCCACATCTCAATCTAGAAAATTTTATGCCTTTAAAGATCACCTTTACTAACTATCTCTTATGGGAATACTAGAACCATACCACCTCATGAAGGTGAGATTACTAGTTCCAATGAAGAAGGAAAAATCCTTAAATCAAACCTAGCGGCATGGACACGCACATATAGGCTAGTTAAAGCAAAGCTTGGATTACAACCATTTTTTATGCATTCAAGATCAAACTTGGCCTTGGATTACAACCATTTTTGATGCATTCAAGACCAAACTTGGCCTTTGGTACAACCCACGCCAAGTTTGACGAGGAGTAATAGAGCACATAAGAAATTAGATTGATCTTATCACTTTGTAACAACTGGGTGTATTTATATTTTAAAACATCAAATTGCATTTGTATTTCAAATAGCTTGCATTTATCTTATCTTATTTCAACTCTAGCTTATCTTGTATTACTTCAATAAGCACAAACCTTTATTTAAAGACTACTACATTAATGAGAAAGATTGCCCAAGTTTTCACAAAGAATTTTGGGTCATTATTTTCTTTAGACGCCGTGACAGAGCAACTCCCACCTACTGTTAAATGGGGATTTTTGTTGTTGTTCGATAACCAAATTGGGCCAATTAAATGAGTTATTGATGGATCGGGTCTAATTGCTGATTTGTAAATTTATTTTTATTTTTTAAAAAAATTGCCGCATAATTTAAAATATACCACATCACCTTTCCGTTAGTCATGTAGGTAAGCAAACTAACGGAATTGGATAGAGAGACTAATTGCACTCAATTTTGAAACTTTAGAATCAATAATGCTTATTTCAAACTTCAGGGACTAAAAACGTTTAATGAGTAAACTTTAAGGACTAACAATGCATTTAAGCCTATTATCTATATACTTATAAATAAGTCAAATTCAAAATGAAAACAATTTAGACATACGTTATATTACAACTGACGGAGTATAAAGTAAAATACAAAAAATAGGATAAAAGATATTTATTCATTCATGTCCAAAACCACGCTAACAAAATGGCTCTCTTCTACCCGTAACATAAGATGATTGGGTATTTCTTCAATTTTAGTAAGGAGGAGAAGTGAAGGTAAAGATGGAGAGACTTAAATTATTGTGATTAGGATAAAATTTATGTACAATTATTTACAGGGTGGAGGCACACTATAGGGTGGTTTTTTTTTTTTTTTAGTTTTTATATTATATGTATTTTTAAATATTATGTCCTAAAAACTAGAGTTAAACATCCCAAAATTATAAGATTAGCCCCCACTAATTTTTTTTGATCTTTTTTAGGAGAGAATTAAACTCACCAAATCCGGTTAAATAAACTTAAAAAAATATGAGTGAAGCACCCTCGCATGAATTTCTGAGACGTGCTTGACGAATGACGATTAAGGTAATACAAGGGTATTCTTGACCAGCCCCCCAAAAAGTAGCCAATAGCTCCAATTTCCCGCCAATTGGAAACCCTAAAATCATTTTTATCCTTTCTAAGCACCTTTCTAAAATCGAAGCTTGCGTTTCACCAATGGCGGAAGAAGAAAACACCGAGACAATACGGCCCGAATTCCCAATCGGACGAGTCAAGAGGATCATGAAGCTCGACAAGGACATCAACATGGTGAACTCGAAAGCGTTATTCCTCGTCTCGTGCTCCGCTGAGCTCTTCCTCCATTTCTTGGCCGAGAAATCAGTAGAGCTCACAATAGAGAAGAAGCGGAAGATCGTGAAGCTCGAACACATGCGAGTCGCCGTCAAGAGGCACCAACCGATGAGTGAGTTCCTCCTCGACTCGCTTCCCATGCCTTCTCAGCCATTGGATAGTCCGACAATCGATCAAAACCGAACTCGCTCAGTCTCCGAGAAACCGCTCCCAACCGGCACTGGGAGAATCGACAACTTCTTTCGTAAGCCAGCAAATGAAGCTCCGATTCAGATCGACAACGACGAGTTGTAGATTCATTTTCTTGATTAATTGTAACAAAGGTTACTCCTATTTGGTAATTTTGTTTATCCTGTTGTGACCAAATACTTTTAATTTTGAAATCTACGATAAATCCCGGTGTTAGACATGGCAAGGTAGAAAATTGAGGAATTGTGGGACTGTGCCAAATCAAAAGGTTCATGAATTAACCCAATAATTGTAGTTTATGTATAAAGCAAAAATGTGGAAATGCTAATTGGTGATGGTGAGGTTTAATTTTCAATTTTAAAGAAAAGGTTGTTACGATCGGGGAGCTAATCAATCTGGTGATTTACGAGGATATTGTTTTTAAGGCAAACAGATTCATCAATGTACCTTCTTTGTTTTGTAGGCTAAGCATTTACGACTTGCCAGAAAATGGACATTCAATTAGTAAAGTTTGCGTGTAAGATACTGATTTATCTACCTTTTCAAATAATCTGCAGTGTATGTGTTCTGCAATTTGTTGCACACAATCAATTATGGAAATTGAGCATATGTTATTTCATTAATTTATTGCAATGTATTCATAGTAGCTTTGATTTTGACAAGAGAAGCAAAAGGTATCAATTGCCAATATGGCATATTTCATGATAGTATATGTTTACTGTTTAGTAGGAAAATAAGTGCAATAACATGTGAGTTTATATAAAATAAGGCTAAAGGTAGGAGCTAAAACAGTCATAATTTGACTGTCTCTTGCATTATGTCTGTTATGTCTTCTTTAGTCAGTGTGTAATCAATTATCAATGTGCTCACTTCTGTGAAGGTTAATGACAAGGGGGCTGCATTACTTGTCTCAACTCCATGTATGTTTCTAATATGATGCAACTAAAAGTAATTTCATGGGAAAAAAATTGCAAAAAATATTATTTTAATATTAATTATTTAATATGGTATTGATTTGAAATAATTTTGAAAAAAATAGCCTTTTCAAAAAATCGTGATTGGAAGACACGATTTCTACACTTAGAAATTGTGGGTGGTAAACACAATTTCAGCTACTTAATTTCTCACACCCCAACTTTACCAAAATAAAATTCTCTCTCTTCATTCCCACAATTTCACACTCCCTCTCCCATTTCTTTCTGTCACGCTCCCCACCCCACGTACTCTGAAATCAAAATATCTCAAAAGCCCTCTTTTTTCTTATCTCATTGATGACTCCCTCACTCTCAGGTTTGCCAACAACAGAACTGAGTTTGGTTCAGCTTGTTGTTTAAAGGGCTTTAATGGGCACTTAAAAGAGGCTATTCTGCCCAATTATTTTAAAACAGTTCTAATTTTAAAAATTAATATTAAAATAGTATTTTTCTACAAATTCACTCCATTTTATGGGCACAACAAGAAATCTATGAGAATTCCAAAACAACCATAAAGAAGGCAAATTAAAAACTAAATGAGAATAAAAATGCCATATCCAAAATTGATGTTTGAAGGTGTATATAAAGCTGTACGCTTATCAAAAAATAAAACTCTTTTAACTAAACTACTAAAATACAAGATAAGTGGCAAAAAACAATAGAAAATATAATTCTAAAGCTTCACAAGTGCCAAGTGGGGACTCTGGTCCACTTTGAAAGACCAAATCTGGATGATGTTGCCCACATGGAGTCCATTATCATTTGCAACCTGTTGCCACTGAGAGCCTAATGTATATGAAGTGCTGCTACCCAACTTCCATTTCTTAACTGTGATGGTTGATTCAACAAGCTGTGGCTCTATGAGTGGGACTTCCAGTCCTCTGTAACGTCCATTGCCCTTTGCTTGTCTTTGCTGAAGAATCGTTTGGTGCTCTTGGCTAAGAAAGTCAGCCCTCAACTGACCGTTTGGCAGGGAAAGACGAGCAAAGTGAGACTTCATATCAGTTTCAGACAATTTTTTTTGAATTACAAGCTTTAAATCTGAACCTTGAAGCTCATTGATCTTATCTCTGAATTGGGTGGGCAAGTCGGGTGGTGGGTCAGGACCCACTTGCCGAATCACACTAGGGTTGATCCTTTGCCTCTTGGCCTTGGGTTCCTGAGACTTTCCTTCATCTTCTTGAGTTGTCTTTGTCTTTGGTGGCACCAAAATATTGTTTTCAGAGGTGGGAATGAGAGCAGAGCAGGAACATTGGGGTTTCTTAGGTGGAATAATTTTCAGATGTGGGTTTCTCATAGTCATAGTCATAGATCGTTCTTTTTCTGCATCAAATTCATATATGAGAGCAGCATGAGCAAGCAAGAACAAATTGTCAATGCCAGATCTGTTGTTTGGAATGGGTACAGAAGACAACATGGGTTTCTTGGGTGGAATTATCTTGATTCGTGGTTGTCGGGGTGGGACTGGTTTTTCAATCTTCTCCGGCAAAGAAACAACATGAAGATCATAACCCAAAGTCTCAAACTTCATCGGAAACTCAATTTGTTTATCAAATTCACATTGAAAAATAGCAACATCCGCAAGCAGGGACAAATTGGCAAAGGCAGAGTTGTCATGATCATGATCGTGACCCATTTTCTTAAAAGACCCACAAAGTGGAGTCGAAGAAGAAGCAGCCTTCAAATTCCCCAGAGACATTGTCTTTTCCTTCATGGTTCTCTTTCTTGTTGAATTCCAATGAGGTAGGCCAGGGGAGAATGTCTCAGAGCAACACATGACTGAGAGAACAGTAAGAAATTGAGAGAATGAGAAAGGACGAGAAAATATTATTGGAAAAACAAAGCAAAGAGAAAGGGAGAGAATGAGGGTTTGATGGTTTCTTGTGCTCCAATCCAATTGATTAACGTTGTTGTTTTTGGCTTAGAATTCTTTTGCTACTTGGAGAACATATAAGATGCCTAACCGACCTCACCCGGGCTCCAACGGTAACTAATAACCTTCAAATTTCAATTTTATTTCAGTTGCCTATTTTGCCCCCTCTAATTGTTAATTCCCATAAGTGCCCCCGCCCCTTACCTCACGTTCAGTTGCACTGCCTGGACTACAAGGTTTTTTTTTTAGCTAACTATGAATTTCATTATGAAGAAAGCAAGAAAAAGGGTATATTTTTGTACTATGTATTAATTTCCCTTAATGCTAACCATATATTTAATTAAAATAGTTTTTTCTTTTTTTTTTAAATAACATTTTCTGAGTTTGAAACTACCCAAAACACCTATCTATTGGTGACATACATGATACATCCACAGTCAAACCCATCTTCCAATTAATTTACTCCGTCTCAATTTGTTATGTATTTACTATTGAACACAAATTTTCTCTGTACTTGTTTGGAGTTTGGATGAAAAAAAGTTTTTCCAACTTTTCATGTGAGGATTCAAATAAGTATTTACATATGTTTTTAGTCGCATAATCTATTTAATAGTCGTATAACTTGTTTAAATAATTTAATGAATCATGTGATCTAATACACGTGGATGATCTTATAAAACGTCATATAATGAGTTTGAAGAATCTCTTCCAACCCGATTTAGAGGAAAACGTTAATCGTTAATGACACTTTTTTTGTGAACTACTACACGAACCTATTAGAACACTTATTCAATAAAAAAAATTAGAAGATGCCTAAATGCATGGACCAAAGTTCATGTCCGTAGAAAATTGAAGGAGCAGTGGCTTAGAAGGTATAAAAGAGTATATTCTCTAATCTTGTCATGTGCTCCACAAACGTGCTTGCAAATAAGCTTAGAATATTTGCAAACCTATGAGAAGCCCGTGATGAGCATTTTGTGCATGAGAACTAATCAACAACTTTAATTACCCTTGCCTTCATATTCAATTGCTCTTGGTACACAATTTTTCTTAAGACATTAATCTAATTCTGATTGGTTTAAACAACTTTTCTTGTTTAGCATTGGAATGCAAGTACGTAAGCAACCAATCCCAAATCTCAAAAATCCCGCAACCAAATTTGAACTTACCTTGCAAAAATTATCCAAAGACTAAGGCTTTTACACGTTTCGTTATACAAACACCACTCTCGCTAATTCGGTACTTATTAGTCCACCGGAAAACATCAACTGAATTACTTTTCATTTTTTTCTACTTTTGGATCGAACCTTCATTTTCCTTTTAGCATAATGCTGACATAATTATTATTTGACTGAACTACATTGTTGATTCCTAATGTATACATTGTAGATCTCTAACATTCTCATCCCCTTTAAAATAAGCTAAAAAAGTGGAATGGAATTAGATTCATAACCTCACCCTTCTTATGTGCTCAAGAGATCTCTCTTCTATTTTTTTTTTTTTTTTTTTTTTTCATCGTCAAATTTTACCATTCATCCCAATTCTTTTAATTTTTTTTTTTTTTTTTTTTGCCAAGTAGCATTCATCCCAATTAAGAGTTTATGTATTTTTCCAATGACATAAATTCAATAAAACATACACATTTGGCCTAAAAAAACAACAACATAACCATAAATTAGAAAAATTAAAATGTGAAATGTATATAAAAAATTACGTCCAACCAAATTACATAAATGATTAACTACAATATGGGTACAAATTATTATGTAAAAAACAATAGATACTATATAGTTAAAAAAAAGTAGTGTTTCAATTCGTTGCCCATTTCAAATGTTTTTCAGCAACATTTGTCATTAACGTGTTTTGAAAAATTAAAATTTTAACTATTTTGGGTTTGCAATATAAACTCTAAATATAATCATCATCAGAAGATACGAAACACACATATGTTTGTGCATGCAACTGATGCAAGAATTATTACCTACATACCTTGTGAGGATTTTGTACATGAAGCGATTTATGTAAATTGGAACTTGAAGAACTACAAGTTAATTACCAAACTTAAAAAACTATATCTCAAGTAAGTATTTATATAAGTAGTTTCAGTCTTGAATCTCTTGATTTGTACCTGCATTATTATTACGACATCTTCTAATAACTTTCTGTAACAATTCTCATGCATTTTTTTTTTTTTTTTTTTTTTTAACTTTAAAGTGAACAAAGGCATTAGTTTCTTTCAAGTATTTATGATTGATTACTTTCAAGTATTATTATTTACATACTTATAAATAACTAAAGTTTAAAATAAAAACAATTTAGACACATGTTATATAACAATTGACAGAGTACAAAGTGAAACACAAAAAGTTTAATTAAAAATATTTATTCATTTATGTTCAAAACCGTGCCTTTTAAACTAACAAAAAGGCTCTCTTCTACACGTAACATAGATGATTGTGTCTTTTTTCAATTTAAGTAGGTAGGATAAGTGAAGGTAGAGATGGATAGACTTAAATTAATATGATTAGGGTAAAATTGGCGTACAACGATGGAGGCACGCTATAGGGTGAGTTTTTTAAAATTTATTATTTATATTTTATATTTATATATATTTTTAAATATTATGTCCTTAAAAAAAAAAAAAAAAAAAATCATAAGTATTAGCTCCACAAATTTTGTTTTGATCTCTTTAGGTGAGAATTAAACTCAAATAATCCCATTAAATAAACTAAAAAAAATAAGAAAACTAGTAGTAATTTGCTTAGTTTTCATTCTGGCGGGAAAAGCACCGAGTGTGGCGGGCGAATTTTAATATGACTGAAGCACCCTCGTAATACAAGGGTATTCTTGACCAGCCCTCCAAAAAGTAGCAATAGCTCCAATTTCCCGCCCATTGGAAACCCTAAAATCGTTTATCCTCTCCAAGCACCTTTCCAAAATCGAAGCTTCCGCTTCACCAATGGCGGAAGAAGAAAACACCGAGACAATCCGACCCGAATTCCCAACCGGACGGGTCAAGAGGATCATGAAGCTCGACAAGGACATCAACAAGGTGAACTCGGAAGCGTTATTCCTCGTCTCGTACTCTGCCGAGCTCTTCCTTCATTTCCTGGCCGAGAAATCAGCAGAGGTCGCAACAGAGAAGAAGCGGAAGATCGTGAAGCTCGAACACATGCGAGTCGCCGTCAAGAGGCACCAGCCGACGAGTGAGTTCCTCCTCGACTCGCTTCCCATGCCTTCTCAGCCATCGGATCGTCCGGCAACCGATCAAAACCGAACTCGCCCAGTCTCCGAGAAACCGCTCCCAGCCGGCACTCGGAGAATCGACGACTTCTTTCATAAGCCAGCAAATGAAGCTCCGATTCAGATCGACAACGACGAGTCGTAGATTCATTTTCTTGATTAATTGTACTTACTCCTATTTGGTAATCTTGTTTATCCAGTTGTGACCGAATGCTTTTAATTTTGAAATGTAAGATAAATTCTGGTGTTGACATGGCAAGGTAGAAAATTGAGAAATTGTGGGACTGTGCCAAATCAAGGTTCATGAATTAACTCAATAATTGTAGTTTATGTATAAACCAAAAAGGTGGAAATGCTAATTGGTGATGGTGAGGTTTATTTTTCAATTATTAATGTGCAGACTTTCAATGTAAGCATTTCAACTCCATGTATGTTTTTTATATGATTCATGTAATATATCTTCTTCTGTGCTGCTTTATATATTACTTGCCATTTTCTTGAGTGTTTGGGCGCTGTACTTCCCTTTCTCTCTTGTCAATTTGTATGATCTTGCATTGTGATTTGGTGAAACCCTTGGATCATGTAGAACACTACTATTTCTTAAAGATTGAATTGTTACACAAGTAAGTCTTGCTATAGCCAAGAAAAGTTTGAAAGTATTGTATTGAGACTAAGTAGAGTGTAACTCTTGATGGAGCCATAAATGAATTTGAAGATGCCAGTTGGACTGTGTAAGGTTTGTTTGTGGTAGTACCACAGACTTGGGTCGAGTCTTCCAGCATGGTTTTATTTAGTTTTATATAGATTGGATATGATCTACTTAGTGCAAGAGCAGTGAGCAGATTATGGTTATTGGCTTCCCATTGGTGCACATTATATCAATATCTTGTGGTGAAGCTTGCCTCATTGGGAGTCTGTCTGTCAAGATGCTTATAAGCTTGTTAAGATCTCATGGTAACAGGATCCTAAATGACATGTTGTACGGTGCTAATATTTTACCTTTTCAAGATCCCAGTTTAAGACCAATTCTTTTGCAGGCAATTCTTCAAGCAATATGTTGGAGGATAGTGACATGTATACAACAAGACAGAATGCAGCTCTTCACAAATACAAAATGTAAGTATATAACCGATATACTTTATTCACGTAGTCTTTTTTTTTCGCACACTGATGTTATTATAATGAATACCGGTTTAACAGAGTTGGAGCGCTGCCTGTCTATTGTCTTCTCAATGTCTAAACAAATAATAAATTTGAAGGAATTTAAATGACCATCCTTGTCTATACAAAGAAATGAAGTCTGTACATAATCGCTTTGCTATGGCTAACAAGGAAGGAAGAGCAAGGCTCATGTCAAATTCTGCATCTCTTTCTCCCACTTAGAATATTACTGCTGGGATCTCAGGTTCGCTATCGTTTGGTCTAATTCTAGGTGCTTGAGAGGAAGCTCTTACCCTGGCATGGTCCTATACTCCTATTTTGCAGCATTGTGCGGTAGGTGGCCTTTCCCATCTAGTGGATCTTAGTACATTTCTGATACACTATGCTGTTAAATCAGTGGACATATGTTGTCTACGATTAGCTTGAAAAATCAGATTGTTTACCTGCCTAATTGAAAATGCATATTTTATATTTTGAAGTCTGTCATTTTGGAAAACCTGCTTGGGTGCTGATATCCCCTTGGTTTTATTTTCTTTTTTTGGCATGAATATGCTCTGTATGGAAACCGGTAAAGCCGTTAATAAAGATTCCTAAGTTCTCATAACTTTTTTAGTAGTTTTAGTTTTATTTTCTGTCACAATAGAACTGAAAACATCGTATGTTCTGGATATATTAAATATAAGAGAGTTCTAGGCTATATTACATCTTATAGACTAGAAATATTATTCCGTAGTCTTGAAAGTAAAAAAGAAAAAGAAAAGAAGAAGAAGCAAAAGTAGTTCTTGTATTTAAAAATTTCTCTTATGACCCAGACTGTTGACTTGATGTGAATGATGTTACTCATGACTGGTAAAGTATGTTCTTTAAGATTCAACTATCCTTAGCTGCACTCTCCAAGGTCTGGCGGAAATATTCATATTCTATGTCCTGAACAGCCATTTGAAATCCACAGGAGTGAGGTGTGGTTGCTGAAGACTTCAGCCTGAAGTTGAGCATGTGAATTTTTCTGAATATTTGTTGTGTGTGAAATTTTTCTAGAACTTATCAAATAGGAGACGGCTTAAGGCTGAGAAGCAAAATGAGATGGATACATACAGGTTGCCACTTGGCCCTATGATGGATCATAGAAGAGTGATGAACCTCATTGGTTTTTGGAATTCGACATCAGGAAGTGTTTTCACATGATTGACCGATCGTTTAGTTTGATAACTTGTCTTCTCAATCAATTGCTATGAAGATTTAGGGATTGACAGAACTTTACAACCACATTTTATTATAATTTTAAACACACATTTTCTTGATACATCTAACTGCAAGATGTACATCAGTTGTACTTGTAAGATTACAATGGCCCTAAAATTTATTGCATTTTCCCTTGGAATCATCATTTGTCTTGAGGTCCTAGATAGGGCAGTTAGTACAGGGAAATAGATAAATACATTGCTATATTTCAGAATAATCCGTCCGCAGGATTTATTAAATTTTTTCAGAAAAAAAACTTTCTCAAATCTCTTCTGTCCCATCGTGCATGAGGGGACTCAAAATTCAAGGAGATACTGGGCCTGAAAATGTTGACACCACTGAAGCTGTTTCATCTCTAAGATGAGCAAGGCTCGGTCGAGCAAACATCTTTTCACCTTGTGCCTTCCTTCCTTCCTTTATGAAGGATATGCTTTGTGTTGCTGAATTAATGTTATTTGATCCCAAGTGTTGAATGCCCAGAGAAACCCTTCTGTTTAAAGGCACAGCATTAGTAAATCCTCCATTCAGGCTCCCGTTTGAAAGACGCCGGCTGCTGGTACCTGGCCTGGAAACAAACAAATTTTCTTGCTCAACTACTACTTGGCTTTGTACCTTCTTCTTTTCCTGTGTGAAAATGACCATGAGTGACTAGGTAAGAATATACTGTTCTATTATGAGTGTTGGTACATGCATATCTTTTGAGTTAAGAATGTTTTACAGAGCTCCACCATAGAAAGAAGGCTGTAATATTTACTTTAAAAATATATGAACTTGATTAGCAAAAATAATAAAAAACATGAAATTGCGTTTTCATTGTCATATTACACTAACCCTTTGTCTTTGCTTCTCCTCTTCTCTTTCCTGCCTTGACATGTTATACTCTTCCAACATTGCCAGGAGAGGTACCTAAGACAACAGGAGATATCATTTTCAATATGATAGTTTACTTGGTTTACCAAATGAGTCTGGAGGTGCATAGTACTGATTGGACAATGAAAATTGTAACAGTAGGAATTCAAACTGTTAGACATTAGTAGAACCCAGGAGTTAGAGTTCCACTGCCTCGACGTGTTCTCTACTCAAAATCTTCAGTTTTGTTTTGTTTTGTTTTTTTTTTTTTTTTTTTTTTTTAATTTAAAAAAAAAAAAACTTAAATTTACTACATGTTTCTTGACAAATTTCATTTAGTTTACGCTAATGAGTCCATGCGTATGAAAGAGTTTGCTCAACATTGTTGTGAAACACGAGAAATCTATGCCTAGCAAAACTTTTTAAGTTTTTGAAGCATCAGAATTGCAGCTTTTCTTTGATGTCAAAAATCCTATTTTGTGATTCCTAAAAAGTAATTTACACAAAAAACTCTTCAATGTTGAATATGTAATTGACATTGCTGCTAATACACAATGAAGAAAAAATGATTTTTGTTTATTTTTTCTTTTAGATAAGCAAGCATAAAAAATTGACTGCTTGTGTTTTCTGTCTGCATCTAGGGAACCATATGAGGAGTAATGGTTTGCTTTGATTTCTAGATATGCAGGCCAACATAGGAAAATAAATACAATTGAGCATGTGGGTCCCTGCTGTTTGAACATGGTTGTGTAGGTATCTAGAGTAATGGGGTTCTATCCATCAAAAGAGGGAAAAATTAATGATCACAAGGAGGAAATCTACAAAGAACATTCGTTCTCCTTAGTATGGATTCTGAATCATATTAGAACAGTTAGCCTATGAGTCTGTCTGATGATACTGGATTTCTATTATTCTAGATTTTTTTTTTCTTTCTAAATCTGAACTTCTAGTTGATTCTAAATTTTTACCATCTCTGAACTTCTCTGCTCTGTGGTTTCACTAAATAAAAAATTATGTTTCTTATTTATATTTTTAGCCAATACTTATTCGTTTAGTATAGCTTATTTTTATTGGCCTATTTTGCTTAAAAAAGCTAAACCAAACAAGCACTTTGTTTAGATTAGTGTCATGCAATCATAAGGAACAATCTTTTATCAGAATGTAGTCACAAGCACCAGAATATCTACCTCGTCATACAAGAAAACTTTCTTTCTTTCTTCTTCCCAGCTCTTAGTCTTTACTATTAGCAAATCTACCAAAGCTGCAGTTAAACCATTGTGTGAAAACACATACTGTCAGATATATTCATATATTTATCAGAATTGCACATGATATTTCATGTAGTAGCCTTTGATCTTTTTACTTCAAGGTAGAGTGTCATAGGCTGTCCAGAATTAATAGATGTTTATTTTTAATTCATTGATGTTATCTGTTTTATGATATACTTGGTTAGTATTGCATAACACAACATCTGCAAATTTTTTGTTATGCACCTTCAAAAATGTTATATTTCTTGACATGTTTTATGTCAATGCACTCAAGCCTTTGAAAATTCTTTCTTCCCATTGGGTATATAAAAGTTTAACATGACAGAAACTCTTCCTAAAGTCACCTGGGATTTTGTTGACTGTTATTCTGGCACGTTCTGCACGTCTGAGGTTCTTGTGGGCACCTCTGCTGACTGAGTATCGATTCTCATCCTGAAAGCATACATGGATTAAAAAATATGTAACAGAGGTAAAGGGTCGGAGACAACTAATCATGTTAATCAATGCTAATGAGAAAAATAACCCTGCTATATTCTTCCAGCCAGCGCTCCTCATCACGTGCCAACATCCACTTTTCCACCTTCTCCATTATAGCCTTCCTGCTAGAAGCTTCTTCCTTTGCTCTTAATATCTGTTCATCCATGCTCGTGAGGAGATCAGCATGGTCAATCTCCCCTTTGGTACATTCAAGTCAGATTATTGGCTTCTCTAGTTCAAACAAGAAAAATACCACATACTAGAAAACAAATACATATCGAGAATCGCACCAGAATTTATGAGGCTTGTTATGTTATCCATCTCTGATTGTGATGGAATCTCCATGTGTGATTTATTGCATATCTCCTCCAGCTCATTCTGTTTCTTGAGGAATAGTTCTTTCATCTTACTTGCTTTTAACTGATCCAGTCTCTTGACTTCAGCTTCAGCCTTAAAGCAGTTTTGAGTTATTATTATATCTAGTTGTTTCTGATACCTTTGAGTGTCATAAACATTATATACTTACCTGCTGGATTATACTAGAAGTGAGGCTTCCTGGATCTGATACTTCAGACGAGACTGATAATAAATCGATAACATGACGGAACAATTGACGCTCTCCAGAGGGTGTGTCCATGAGATTCCACAGGTTTGCCAATGCTCTACCAAGTTGGCGTAGCTGCCAAAATATATGAAGAAATATATCATGCTGAAACTTTATCTATCAGTATACTGCAACTGAAAATAAAAAATATAAGGAAACTGGGAAAACAAATGGTTGAAGGAGCTTAGCGTCACAATTGTTGAATTTATGTGATTTTGCAATGAATTAGGGCTAGTCAACATTTTGTTTTGAGTAACATGAAACTCTTTACATTTGTGACTACTCACTTGATGTAGTCAGCAAACACCTTTGTTTTGCTGAGGCAGATGGCACCTCACGCAAACAAATTTGCTCAAAAAGTGTAGCACAACATATACATTACCTTCTCAAGTCGCTTTTGCTTTTCTTCCTCCAGAGACTTCACTGTGCTATTGAGTTTGGCCAAAATACTGTCACTTATATTTTTCGACATTCCACACAATTCGTTCAGGCTTGGATGAACTTTGGTGATAATCATCGAGGAATCCATCCCCAGTACTGCAGACAGATTGTAGACTTTGTCTATGTGTTTTTCCACTCTTTGGAGCCTTTCATTCTTCGAGGTAGACAAAAGAGTAAATTGAATATGAAAATTGATTATTGAAGAATACTCTGTTCATTCCACAAAACAATTTCTTAAATCACTCTTATGTTACCTTCTCATTATGGAGTCTTTGTAGCTCAATCTGGTACTCCTCGAGTTTCTTCAATGAAAGATCATTCTCGTTCACTACGACAACTGATGCTGAATCATCATACTCTGATTGACCTGCTATTTCTGCAGAAATTTTCTGAATTTGTCCTTGCACAGCTCGGAATTGGCTCACCCTCTCTTCTTTCCTTAACCGCATCTCCCGCAAAGCTGGTGTGATTGAGTCTAGCTGCTCTTTCAATGTTCCTGCCATCTTTTCTGGCTGTTCATACAAGATTTAGTTCAGTCCATGCTGAGTATAAGTGAATTGAGAATTTCTGATATCAAGAGGAGTGGATTCTTTGTATATGAATATACTACTCTCATTGTAATATTCACAAATTGATAGACTCACCCAAAAGCATATAGGGCTGGAAGTCAGCTATGACAAAATGATCAATCCTACTTATTGGGCCATTCCTTAGAATGGCAAGAAAAACTTGTGGCCAATTGTCCACTTTGACTAGTTTATTGAAATTCTGAGTTCTTTGATTCTTTCTGACTTATGTGAGACTTTTAATTAGAAGCTTGCATGTTGTTTCTTAACTGTATTTAATAAATGCTCTTGAAGTCACATTGGCTGAAGGATTCCAGAATTGAACACTAAGTCCTGACTACTTTTCACATGCATGCCGGTATTCTATATTGTATGCATGCTATGATTTGTGGTTACATGGGTTGATAAGTGGTACCCGTCCGGGGAGAGATCGTTCACCAAGGGACAAAAGAAGATGGGTAAATTCAGCCTCAGCTTCTGCCAACTCCTGATGCAGGCGAGCTCTCGATATATTTGCAGTGTCAACTTTTCTCCTGTAAACTTCTAGACAGTCCTGTTCTAAATCTAGCAGAACCTTCTCTCTTTCAAATTGATCTTCTCCGACTTCATCCCATATCATCTGTTTCAATTGATAAAAAGAATATGGAATGAGAAGCGTTCAAAGCCATTACTTTTGTATACAAATATTAAAAAAAAAAAGAAAAAAAAAAAGCTCTTGCCTTCAATTCCTGAAGTAAATATCCACATGAAGTTTCTAGCATTGTGGAGCTTCTCATTCTAATCAGTGTTTGTATTGAACCTACCTGATGGTCCATTTGATATAAGTGGAGTTCACAGATAGTCAAGCTACTGGTGTGAGAAGTTCATTGATAATACGCTTGGAATTGAGGAAAAGTGGAGAAAGATAGAATGATGGGGTGGGAGCTTTGGGTGTGAGTTTTTGCTTAAAAGACAAGTGTGACAGTGTTAGGTAATGTTGAAGCTTTGGGTTCAAGGATCAGTTAGTTCTTTTCATCCTCCAGGTTGTCTTTCCCTCTCCTATTATTTGAATTTGAAACTTGTGAGAAAAAGGTCTCTCTTCTTTAATTTATAGTCTCTTATTCATAAATTTATATATGTCATTTATCAACCTTTAGCAGAACTTGATTCCTAAGCAATCTATGCCTAGAAATGTAGACAGCTCAATTCATACTTTCGGCAACTAATAGCAATTGCACCCTCAAGGATGGGCCACTGTGCAACCGGGAAAATCCTGAGCATGTGATGTGATGCCCAATCTTGATGGGGGCATTGATTGTAATATTTTTCACATCAATATGGTTTGATTGGATTTGACTTGCTGATTGAGGATCGTCGATTTAGATTAGCAATATGTACAAGCTACTCAATATAGCCAGACAAAATTGATCATTGATAGGTAAAATACTTCTTTCTATATAGGTACATATATTTTTTTTTAACTGATTTTATTAATATTATTTTTTCAGATAAGATTTCTTTGGCATCATTTTCACGTGATTTATGACTTAATTCAGAAGCAGTTTCAACACTCCACCTTGTTTACCTTCCTGATAAACCATTTTATAAAAATTGAAGTCCAACTTGAGACTGAAGATTGAATTTAGGTGTGGAGAGAATTAGATACCAAGATTGTTAAGGACATATTAGTGGCATAAAGCCATAAAGATGGAACTGAAACTGACTAGCTTTATATTTTAAAGAACTTTGTCAAGAAAAAGGAAAAGTGAGATGTTGAGGTCGTGGACCTGGGTTCAACACTGTGCAAACAACTAACAAGGCTTGTAATTTAAGAATTTAAATCCAACAATCGGTGGGGTCTCATAATTTTGTGTCATTTGATTTTCTTAATATCGGAACCTTCTTTTAAAGGTGCCACAGCCACAATATAGGTGGTCACCCTCTGCCAAAAAAAGAAAGGCAGTCACCCACCACAGAAGAAGTGATGTATGTGAATGACTTGAGATATCAAATTGATGATACTTTCTCCACTAGCGATTTCTTTTCCTCGACATTATTATTATTGATCAGAATCCACTACGGAATTGATGAAAGAGTTTGTAAATAGATTGTGGTATGTGGGCCTCATCTAACATCATGCGACCACTTGTTTGTTCGAGTGGATGAGTGAGCATGTGACCCCAACTTTACAAAAATTCATCTGGAAAATTCACATGAAACTGACCGCCTTCTTCTAAATAAAACTTTATGGAGTCTACTATTTTGCTTAGGACAATCCAGCATTTCTATACTAGTTCTAAAAAATCATAGTTTTTTTTTTTTTAATTTAATAGTTGGAGGAGGATGGATTTGATCTATGGATGTCTCATTTGGAGAACACCAAGAGGTATAAACTAATTAAGTTATAAGAATCTTTAACAACTTTCTTAATTTAAAGAGAATATCTTCCTCTAATATTATTGAACAATAAAAAAAGAAGGAGGATGAAAATGGTAACTGTTTTAATTCTAGGATTACTATTAGTGGGAAAAAAACAGTTTTGAACAAAAACGATCTTCTTCTTAGTATAATTAAAAAAAAAAAAAAAACCCTTTTTTGACATAAGAAAATTTGATTTAAGAGTGTTTAAATTTGTAAGGAAGGAAAATGTTATTTTCAATTTTTCACACTCTTTGTGACACATGTTGTACAAAGTTTGATCTTTACTCTGTTCGAAATATCAAATTAATACTTAAATTACAAAAATCAATGATGAAAATTAAATTTGTTAAAGATAGCCTTTAAATGACCTCTAGTATATTACTGTAGGCATCGTGGCCTGTTCCAGACATGAACACGACATGCTTTTTTTGGCGAGTTAATGTTTAATGTAAATGGGTACTAGTCAAAACAAATCAATTCATTTTAATACATTAATAAAATGAAACAATTTCGCGTTGCACTGCTTGATCCTCAATCACCCAAAATAACCAAAGTTATAGATACCGTTTCGGTTTGGTCATTGGAATGAGATATTTCGGTACCGGTCAATACCGGCATTCCGTTTCGGGTTTACTGCAAATATATATATATATATATATTGATTTACTACTCTATATATTTATTCATCAAAATTTATAATTTATTAGTTAAGAATCTTTGAAATTATAAGCACATATTAATCTTAATATTAATAATAATAATAAGCTTACACTTATATTTTGAATAATAAATAATAGAAATATAAAACCTAAAGTAACACTTAAGATAATAAAAAAATCAAAAGAGTAAAATTTATTCAAAATGTAAAATAAAGAAAAAAGGCACTGCTAACACATGAAGGGCTCTCAAATCAAAAAGGAAAGAAAAGACAGCAAAGAAAATATCAATGTACAGAGATTTAGAGAGAGACTTCGGCAGAAAAAACAAAAAAAAAAAAAGAAGAAGAAGAAGAAGAAGAAGAGCGGGGAGGGAGAGAAGAAGAAAAAGAAGAAGAAGAAGAAGCAGAAGAGGCAGAGCAGAAGCAGCAGAAGAAGCAGAGCAGAAGAAGAAGCAGAAGAAGCAGAAGCAGAAGAAGAAGAAGAAGCAGAAGCAGCAGAAGAAGCAGACGCAGAAGCAGAAGCAGAGAAAAAAATAAATAAATAAAAAGCCAAAAAAGTATTCCGGTCGGTATATGTAATCCGGCCGAAACAAGCCGAAACAGGCCGAAATTTTGGCCGAGGTGGAACATGGGGGTGCCTCATACCGGTTTGCTTGCCGGTACGAGATTTTTCGTCCGTTCCGACCGAAACGGAACGGAATATACAACATTGAAAATAACCCGTTTCATTTTTTTTGTCTGACAGGTTGACCCCCTTTGACATGAACCCTTTTAACCATATAAATAATTGTCATTTTTATTGAACATAAATTTGAATGTTAAGCATAGAATTGAGTAGTCAAAAGAATTTTTATGGTTATATTGATAAATTGTTCATTGAAACTTTAAAGTCCCTAACTTTTTTACTTAAAATAAAGAAAAAAAACTCTCATTTTATTTTAGGGCAAATTTCATTTTCTCGCTAAATTATGGGGTATATTTCAATTATCCCCTAAACTTTAAAACCGAGCAATATACTTACTGAATGTTTGGAAATATCAAATATATAAATAACCACCTACCATTAATAAAATCTGTCAAAATGAATGGAAAGTGTGAATTTTTAAAATTAAAAAAAACTTCCATCTTGGTTATATTGAAAATATTTTAAGTAATGGTTATATACACCCCTCTCCTCTCACGTTAGGATGTGTTTTACATTTATAAGTTACGAAAAAGATTTATATAACCATCCCACCAAATACCACCCACATCTTCTCCAACTCCAAGGGCAAAGGCACAAACTAACGGTTCGGATAGGTCCACTCAGCACACGTATGCGTGGTTTGTCTAAAAAAACTAGGCCTCACTTACGGCCAACACACGTATGTGTGGTTTGTCTAAAAAAACTAGCCAGGCCTTCTACTTACGAGCCAACTAATCCCACATCGTCTAGTTACACAAAGCTATCTTTCTTTATAAGAAAGAGCGAAACAGTAAGGTTTGTCCCTTCGGGGACATCCGATAAAATTGGAACGATACAGAGAAGATTAGCATGGCCCCTGCGCAAGGATGACACGCATAAATCGAGAAATGGTCCAAATTTTTTTTTCTTTTTCACCTTCCCACAGGTTAGTAAAGGTTTCCCATCTGTGATTTCATTGAATTTTTAACATTCTGCAATTGGGGTTTACTACTGTGTTTCAAATTCCTATCTAATTTTCCTTCTTTTCTTCTTTCCTCAAATTATATTCGACTCTTGCGCGTTATTATTTTGATATTTAGGGCAATTTTGAGTCTTGATAGTTGTTATACTTTGATATTAAAACTTGATTTTTTTTTTTCATTGAATTACATTTTCAGTGAATGGATAGATGAAACCTGGGATTCAGCTATGCATCTAGTCTGGTTAGAACTTGGAAGTAGTTTGCTTGTCAATGTTCATGATGTAGACTATACTGATGAAAGTGTGATATGTCTTATTTCCGATAACTGAAGATTTTGATTTTCTTTTTAAAAAGGACCAAAAAATTATGCTAGTTACTCACATATAGGAATGCAGAAAGATAATATAAGATTCATTGCTGTCCGGCCCTGCAGATTAGGGAAACCTTTCCAGAGTTTTAATAGTTTTAATGATTTTTTTTTTTAATTATTCTTACAGATTGATTGTTGGCTCATCATGTCTTTCTTTTATAATTTTTGTTCTTATTTTGTTGGAATTTTTCTTTTGTACAAACAGTGCAAGGCCTCCAAGGTAGTCAACAACTGTTACTGGCTTACAACACACATTAAATCCTAAACATGTGGAGTAAAAAAATTAGGCACCTGCGTAGCCAATTGGTGGCCCAATTTGTCTGATAAGGAATGTATCCACCACAGGTGCACACAATACTGTGGAATTAGTCTCTCTTGATATACTTCAAATTCCAGGTTGATGAGCCCCTTCCATCCCAGCTCGGAAAGTAGTAAGCATGGCTTTCCCACATTACCTTCCCATATTGTCTTTAAAAGGAGAAAATCTCAGATGCTTCAGATGTTGATGCATTTACAGCAGTTAGATTATTGGACTAGTTTTCACTCTCTGGAGCAAGGTTGAACTTAATCATGTAAGGTTATGGTCCTTGTAATTCCTGTTGGCTTTGAAAATCTGGTGATTTTGCCACCCTGCCCAACTGGCTATTTCCTTGCAATGAGGTGTTGGAACCTACAGCTACGTACCAAACCGTGCCTCAAAATGAGCACTGGGTATGGTGTTGTATTTGTTCTGGAGCAAAAATGGAATGGTGGTGTTTGCAGTCATATTTATGGGAGGAGATTCAAAGTCTGGATTCTCAAGTAGGTCTCTGAAGGAAAATTTGTGATTAGTAGTAATGCTTACCCATGGAGATGTGATTAGCATGGTAACTATTACACAAATGAGAACTTCCTTTGTGTTTTACACATATTTTGCCCAGCAAAGTTTAGGAGGTAAACTTCTACTCAGAATTGTCCATGTGGACTGAAGTAGCAGAAGTTTGATAGGGAATTAGATGGGTTACAGAGCTAGCAAGGGAGGAACGAAGACTGGTCGTGGTTTTTGAAGGGGACTCCAAAGCTTGCATTGATGCTTTAATCAACCCTAGCTTACATTCTCTGTGGCAGGTGATCAATATATTTGAGGAGATTAGGAGGTTGAAAAAGGATCAGCGTGATTGGTTTCAACTGGGTTTGTAGGGAAGCCGACTCAGTAGCTCACTAGTTAGGTGGGCTCTGCGTATGGGGTTCAAGGGGTTTGTGAGCAAAATGCTTTGCCTTTTTGTTATGGTAAATGCCTCGAGGCAGGACTTCTGTATCTAATGTATCTTTCGTATCATTCTTTTGTAATTATCCTGGTTCCTTGTTCAATAAATTTTTTTTTTCAGTTTAGGAAGAGAGAGAGAGAGAGAGTATATCACAGCATAAAATGGGGCAATGGAGAACCTGAGACACTAACTCACCTCTTCCTTAAATATCCATTAGCACAAATCATTTGCTCCCAATCTCCTTGGCCACTTAGATTTAATTCATTGAATTTTGCAAGACATTGGGGAATGGGTATATATTGCCAAATGTCAACAAGTTTCTTCTCATTCAAAGTAATGAACTTCATAACTTCTTACTATGTGCTTCTATTTCTAGGGAGACAATCTGGAGGGAAAGGAACTAGTGGATCCAAGAACCTGGAAGCTCAAATCCAATGAAACTGCCCAAAGCTATCAATATCTCCTATGACAATAGTAAAATGTTGGAACTAAAGGTCCTAAACACTCTTTTTAGAATGCCTCTCACCCTTGCAACAATTTGTCTCAATCACGTAGGTGGGATTCTGTCCTTATGGTCAATCACATCTAACCTTTGTGATCCCCAGTGGGCTGAAGCTAAAGCTGCTCTCCTGTGTGTTGATAAAATGATCGAATAAGGTTTCTCCCATTTTGTTCTTGAAGGAGATGCACAGTTATCCAATCCATGTCCTCTCATTTTATCACATTGGTATGTAATAGGTATTTTAGCTAACATTCATTTTAAAATATCTTCTATTCCTCTTTTTTCTTTTTTCTTTTTTTTTGGTGAAAGGGAAATTGCATTAAAACAAAATCAGAGTACAAAACAAATTACAATAAGCGAGGGTACGAGATCCCCCCAAATGTCTGTCAATAATTGACTTACAACAAAATGCAGAGGAGATACAAAAATAAAAAAAGGAACCAAGAGCTTAATCCCCTCCTTTGCCTAAAGATCCACACAAAAGTTGCTCTCGCGATGAGCATGCTGAAGTCTGGTCATCTCAAAAGACTGAATCATGGACTTGCAATCATTTATCAAAGGACTATAAGATGTGAATCAGTGATTCCATCATTCATTGGCTTAAATAAATTAACAATGGATTTAACATCAATTTTTATAATAAGTTTGCAAATATGAAGATCACGTATTATAAGTAGTCTATCTCTAAGACCCCATAATTCTGCAACTAAGGAATTAGTAAGCTTTGGCTTTTTTCAGAACTTCGTGGGGAGGAAATTTAAGAGTGGTAACAAATTAAACTTTAAACTTTTAAAATGCAACAAATTAAACTCTCAAGTAAAATTATTGTGACACTTTTCAGTTAACATTAACCATCAACAACAAAAAAAAAAAAAAAAAAAGAATAAAGTTAACGTTGGTTGATTGAGAAAGAGGCTTGTCGCACACAGCCACTGCAAGTGATTCATTATGTCGTATTTCATCAATTTCTCTTTCTAGACTATATGCAATTATTTTATTTTATTTTATTTTATTTTTGGTGACCACACGAGGTAGCAAGAAAAACCCAAATCAATTGATAAACTGGTAAATCCATTCACAAATAGAAGGAAAAACGACTATGTACCAAATAAGCATAACCCATTTCAATCAAACTAGTTGCTTGAATGATGTTATGATAATTTCATTCCATGGTTTAATTTGTTGCACTTTGAAAGTTTCTGTTTAATTTGTTATTTTTAAAAATTATTTAATTTATTATAATCCCTAAAGTTTCTTCTTTAATGAAATCGTGGTAGTGAGTATTAAAAAAAAAATAAATAAATAGGTGTCAAGTCTCAAGTCTCAACTCTCAACACCAGATTACTAGTGGAAACTGGAAAGTCACGCTGACACGCGAGGAAGACCAAAACCAAAAGCTAACTAAAACGGGCCTTCTAGTTTAGAGCTAACGAGTCCCACATCGTCTAGTTACACGAAGCTATCTTTCTTTATAACGAAGAGCGACACTGTAAGGTTCGTCCCTTCGGGGACATCCGATAAAATTGGAACGATACAGAGAAGATTAGCATGGCCCCTGCGCAAGGATGACACGCATAAATCGAGAAATGGTCCAAATTTTTTTTTTCTTTTTCACAATTTTGTTCCAACCCATCTGTAATTTTCGATGGCTTCCCACAGGTTAGTAAAGGTTTCGATCATGTTTTTTCATTGAATTTTTAACATTCTGCAATTGCGGTTCACCACTATATTAGTAATTCCTAGATAATTTTCCTTCTTTTCTTCATTCCGCAAATTATGTTCTTCTTTTGCGCATTATTATTTTGATATTTAGGGCAATTTTTAGTCTTGATAGTTGTTATACTTCAATATTAAAGTTTGATTTTATTATTATTTTTTTCATTGAATTACATTTGCTGAGATAGAGCTTCTTTTGGTTTTTGTAAATTTGTAATAACGTTTGTAGCACAATGAACCTGAAAATTGTTCTTAGACCGGAAAAGAACATCTGGTGAATTTCAATCATTTGGATATTATAATCTCCTTTATTTTTTTATTTTTTATTTTATTTTTTTAAGTTTGGTTGTACAAAACCAAACAATTTTTGTCATTTAAAACAGTGGTAAAAATGCAGTGCTGCTATTAAAAATTTGTTAAATTATTTGCTTAATCAAATCATAGCCCAACAAGCAACTCCAATTTGCACTCTTGGCCTTAGACCTTAGTCCAGGGAAAGAGCAAATGATGGTATTATCAATCATATGATCACTTCTTTGGCTCTACTTGAAGCTAACCAAACTGATTGGAATTACACTTGAGTCTGCCTTGAATATCATGAGCAATTACAGCCATTTACATTGCTTATCATTGTAAAATGCTAAATGATCGTCCTTGCTTGGGTCCACACTGTGAAATTTCCAAAATACAACTCATTAGCGTACCCTTTTATGAAGAGTTTGGAGTCTTGTATTTCACTGTCCCTATGACAGAACATTGCTGCAGTGGAGATTGCATTGACTTTGTCTTTTCATTTAGTAGAATCACTCATTGGAGTTTTTGAGAAATCGTGGTTCCACCTAAAATCGGCTGCTCACACTAGCAGGTTGCCTGCAATTGAAATGCAGATTTTTATATTAAATAACCACTTAAGCAATTTAATGACTTTTTTTCTTTCTTTCTGTTTTCTAAACTTCTGGCTGGGAAGTTCTAGTTTGATGGTGTTTTCATGCTTTAGATAGTCTATCTAAGCTGCAGATGAATCTTGGTGCCACTTGTGGTATGGTGGTTTTAGTGCGTGAGCTCCATTTGGGCAAAGACTTAAGGTTTAAACCAAGTCTAAGGGCAAGAAGTTTCTTAGGTATGAGTGCTAGTTCTGACTATCATGCTTTGAGAATTTGCTTTAATCAATTGATTTTGTAGCTTGGGTAGTGCAAACACTTTAAGATCCTGCTGCCATCAGCTACACAATACTCTATGTTTAGTTTGCTTAAAACTTGAGCGTAGATTTGCTTGTCAAAGTTCATGATGTTGACTGTGGTCAAGAAGGAAAAGGATCCTCTCCATGTGCTTTGAAATGGAGAGTTTATTTCATGATAAAGACACAGTAGTTAGCAAATTTAAAGATAAATACAGTGCAATGAAATTTATAATAAGTTATCATTCTTTATTTGGTAGAATGGAATTTTAAATGACGTGACACTATACATACATCCTTAGATTCATGAAAAATTAAATTTGAACAATGAAACGAGGCAAATGGAGAGGATCCTGATCCACTAATGGAGATGTGATGTGCGTGATAACCTCAAATTACTTAAGATTTTGATTTTCTCTTTTAAGAGGAAGAAAAAAAAATGATAGTTGCTCTCATATAGGTATGTAAAATGATAATTTAAGGTCCCTGGTTTCCCATCCTGCCGATTGGGCAACCATTGCAGAGTTTTTGTGATTTTGGTGTTTTATTTATGATTGCTTTTTGGTATTATTCTTACAGTATTGATTGCTCATTGTGCTTTTCTTTTATATTCTATGTTCTTATTTCTTTTTTCCCTTATTCTTTTGCTTAAACAGTGTGATTCCTCCATGTAATCAACGACTGTTGCAGTCCACATCAAACCCTATTATGCGCAAATATTAGTGCGGAATTAGTCTCTAGCTATGAGGTGTTTGGACCTGAATCTAAGTTCCAAGCTGTGCCACTAAATGACCAACTGAGAATGGTATTGGAATTGTTCTTGAGCAAGAATGGACTGGTGATATTTGCAGTTGTATTGTTGGAGTGAAATCAAAGTCTTGATTCTCGAGTTGAGATCCGTGAAGGAAAATTTGTGATTAGTAGTAAGGTTTTCTTAAAACTCAAATGGAATTTACATGTGAAGTTTGAATGAAGGTATAAGTTTAAAATGCTAAACTACAGATGACATATGAAGAGGAATGGCTGGGTAAGCACTTCAAGACCATTGAAAGAGACAGAGTGGTCTGTTTAAGGTTTGATTGCATCAGCATCATTGCTTTCATGCTTTGCACACAGTTTTGTACATATAAACATTGATTTAATGTAAAGGAGCGGAATACCTTGATAAATTTTACTATTGCCCAAATGCAATTGTTATTTCAAAACATAATGAGATGTGAATGTAATTAGCATTGTAAAATAATATTTATACAAATGAGAACTTCCTGACGTGTTTTACACATGCTTTGCGTAGCAAATTATGAGGTAAACTTCTAACCCAAAATTGTCCTTGTGGACTGAAAAGCTCAATGTAGTTCCTAGCTTCGTATTTGGGCTTTGATATCACAAAATAGAATTGGTACAAAGCCTACCTCGGCTTTTATGGTCTTGTCTCATACTCTCATTGACAGTATTATAATATACTATTTAAATTGAGTTAAAAAGTATGTTTAATTGATACGGATTTTTTATACGGATTGTGTTTGTATATATGTTTAATTTAAATTGAGTTATTATGGCCCTCAAAACTTGAGCCCAATTGATACGGATTTTTGTTGTTGAAAATTGGATTCACCCCGCGCCCCACAAAAAAAAAAAGAAAAAGAAAAAAAAAAGGGAAGACAGAAAATGAAAGTGTTCAAATTGTGTTTGTCTATATCTTTAATTTTGAAATACAATATAAACACGAGAACTTTGTAATCAGCTGAAGTCATTAGAACTAAATTGAGGAGCTCTTTAGTTTGTGATTTTTCATATTATTTGAGCTCATAGGTTGGAGGTTGCTGAAGTCTTTTGAAAAAGTTCATTTGTGTTTTGTCTTGATGATAAAGAGTAATAATCATAGAATGAACGTCATTAACAGCAAAAACAATTAAGTCGTAATCCAATTTTTTAGGATTTGTCATAGATTCTCAGCAAACTAGTCAACAACAAATCCTATTGTATCTATAAAATGTTTTCAAAAATAATATCTTGCTTCCACTAATGATATAAAATTCCTTAATATGAAGTTCTTCCAAAACTAATTTTGAGAAACTTCCATGTCGTCTTCTAGTAATCATGAGTAATATAGCCTTGTTCGCGTACAAATGCCTAAAAAATGTTTCTAGTCTCCATTCGTGGCTCCCCCAATCTTGGACAATGAAATGATATCTAATACATCCTTTTCATAAGATATGTTTTGACATGGCAAGAGAGGTCTTATAACATGGGTTTTGCCACTCAATGCACATAATTTATGCCAAGACAACACTTCTTGTACATGGTTTTAAAAATTAGACTGGACTAATCAGTTGGACTAGGTTAATCATAAATCGATCATCATTCCAATTTTCAAAACCCACAAACTGAAAAAAATAAATTTATGTCAGGTTTTGCAGTTGAATAGACCTGTTTGCTAAATTGGCAATGAGTCTACCGGTCGGATATAATCAAGTGTTGTCTTTTTGCATGGTTCATGATCCATTGGCTTGGTTATTTATTTATTTTGATTTAAATTAAAAACATTGTTGTATTACATGATTCAATGCCTATTATGTTTTAGTTTTTTTTTTAGAAAAAAATAATGTTAAGAATACAAATATTTTTTACAATATTTTTTTCTTTCTAATTGTTGACATGGTCTATTGATTAGAACAAATTACTTTCACAAGGGTTTACTAATGATACAATTTTTATTATATAATATATACTAATCATACAAATTATATAAAAAATTGTGTGTATATAAAAAATTTAACAATTATTAAAAAAATGTTGTGTAATAAAAAATGCCTGGACACCAGTAAAATATTTACGACCCCGTCACGCTGACACGCGAGGAAGACCAAAACCAAAAGCTAACTAAAACGGGCCTTCTAGTTTAGAGCTAACGAGTCCCACATCATATAGTTACACGAAGCTATCTTTCTTTATAACGAAGAGCGAAAGACTAAGGCTTGTCCCTTCGGGGACATCCGATAAAATTGGAACGATACAGAGAAGATTAGCATGGCCCCTGCGCAAGGATGACACGCATAAATCGAGAAATGGTCCAAATTTTTTTTTTCTTTTTCACAATTTTGTTCCAACCCATCTGTGATTTTCGATGGCTTCCCACAGGTTAGTAAAGGTTTCTGGTCGATCATGGTGATTAATTCTTTATATCCTATTATAACGTGAACAAATCTAGCGATTGCACTGAATTTGTAGTGATTTTTATACATGTGTAGCAAATATTTGCAATCGCCTCGCTGATAAACATAATAAGCTCCCAGATTTTCGTTGGTCATTGTCAAAATATACTATTGGGGTCAATGAGGATGAACACTCATCCATTATACAAACATGACTTTCTGGATTTGAAACCTGTGAATTTCTTTCAGAATATTTTTGGTCAATGTAAGCTAGAATCTATTTATTATTATTTTTTAAATTGATGAGCTTTGATACAAGTTTACCAGTGGTTAGAGAGTATTCATCAATTTGAGGAACAAAGAATGGTATTGTAAATCCAGGCTTACATAACACATGATCACTTGGTTTTCCACTCTGTATTTTGCAAAACTCAACAGCATTATAGTCATTGCGAAACTAGATTCCCTGTGCTAAGTTTGTCTTAAATATTTGGCAGAAAAATTGCATGTTAAATTAAAGAATCCATGTTGTGTTTATGGGAAGATGTAGAATGTCTGGAACCAAGTGCTTTATTTTCTTGGTCTGATTATGAGTCTGGGATGAAATACTTAATATTATGGTGAAGATGTGCAGAAATCTTAAGATTATGATGTTTCTTTCATAAGGGAGAATTAATTTTATGATATTTTTCAATAGGAATCTATAAGTGAATAATATAAGGATTTCTAGTTTTCTAGCCTATTGTTGATGGAGGTACGATTATTACTGCTAAGGCATAGAATAGTTGCAGTTTAGTAAATTGTCTGATCATGGTGCTGGAAAGATAATCGATGTATATGGCAGTGACTATAAGTCTATAATTCTGTTAATTTTGTTCATATTCTCATTATTCTGTTATTTAGATTAATCTTTTTTTTCTTTTTCTTTTTTAAATAGTGCATTGTTGTTAATTAAGAGCCAAAATCTTCCTTGTGATGAGTTGCCAAATCAAGCCCCAATGATTGATAATTTACATATCCAAGCCTTTTGGTGTTCCCAATTTTGTAAGGAATATGTCCACTGGTTACACTGGGATCAATCTTCATGTGCATGGAATCTCAAACTTGATTTGCCCCCTTTCATTCTCTCTGCTTCCCTTGCAAATAGTGTGTCTCTCCTACATTCCCTTGTCAAACTGCACTGCCTGGCCATTCCTTGGAAGTGAAATTACATACCAATCTGTCGTATTAAATTACCAGCCCTGAATGGTGAGAGTTCAGACTTCAGATTTTGGTGGTGTTTGCAGTTTTTGGTAGGAGATCCATAGTTTGGATTCTGGAGTAGATATAGGAAAGTTTTTTATTAGAATAAAATTGTTAGAACTCGGAAAGGTAGGATGCTGTCCTTATCAGCAGATGATTTTGCTACAATGACGATTGAAAGAACCTTTGTGATCACTTGATTTTTGAATGTAATGTTACTTAGCACGGTTGGTTGTGATCCAAGGTTGAGATTTCTCTTACACTGGTCAGATTTCTGGAACCAGATTATAATTTTCCTGTAGGTATGTTTGACTCTAGCTTCATTAAGTGATTAGCACTGGTTACGTAACTGACAAAAAGAATGCACACAATTCATCACATAAAAGCAGAGAATCAAGCAATCAATTGAATAGGATTTAACAAGAGAGCCAAAATTTTTAATATCTACACGTAGGGTGGGTTTGAAGGCGTTCACATAGACAATTTTATCAGTACTCAAATGTGGAGTTTCATACTTGAGTAGTGATAATCACTTAATCTGTAATCACTCAGTAACAAATTATAAGAAACGGTGGCCTTTTTATTCCCTGAAGCTTTCAAGATGAAATCTTACTCAAAATAAGGTACAAAAATCACCCTTCAATGTCAAAATTCTTTCGAGTTAAATGCAAAATTATTAAATCAAAGTAATAGATAGTCGTCATAGGGTAGGCTTTGGGACTTGGGACTTGGGAGTGATAATGAAGCAATTGGAGGCTGCCTTTGTATCAAATAATGAGGTTATGGATTAGTTGAGAGAGGGAGATTGTACAACTTTAAGGTTATCTGTAAATACATATAGGATTGAACTGGTCTCAGAACGCCCGCCTGCATTTTCAGGTTGACTACCGATACCATTAACAAAGAAGGCTATAAGAAGGCATGTCTTCTATCCGTAGTACATCATCCATTAGAAGTTCCCTTTCAAGCTGAGTCCGAGTAGATTTTAGGACATCCTACACAATGTACACTTTAGTCAGAAACGATCTAAATCTAGCACTCAACCAGACAGCTATTCAACATAGAAACAATATTAGGAAAAATATAAGCATAGGAAGCGTAAGAAGCTCTCTAATCTACCTGAACAATGCAGTATTTGTAATCATAAATCTAAAAGAAAGCATGGTTTCTCACATTAAACTCCATGTATGTCGCATTTCTCTCAAGCCATTGCTTGTCCATTACCAGGAAAGCCACACAATAAAGCAAGTCAAATGCCCACTCATTTTCTGAAAACACATGAGAATAGATCATGAAAAGTTATATTGGACTATATATAGATGTCATGAAATCATATGCCAAGCTGTTTTCAGGTATCATTTAGAAAGACACAGCTTGAGGCCAAAACCTAGTCTCAAGCTTCTATCCTGAAGCTGGAGCAGCAACACTGAGCTTTTCAAAAGATTAAATGGATGCCAGGAAGTAGTTTCAGGCTCTTACCTGACAACATTTGTAAGAAAACTGTTTTGACAAAAGTCCTGGGTTTTGCTGCAAACAAAGAAACTTCTCCGCGTTAGCGAGTTCTTCTATTAGGACAACAAATTCCCCAGCATTTTTACAACTTGAGTTAATCTACTGACACAACAAATCACACGATATTTTCACAATAGGCTGTGGTGTCAGGCCACCACAACTCTAAATAAATGAAATAAGAGAAAAATGATATTACCACCTGGGACTACTACAGCTCACAACAAGTTTGTCGTGAAAATATTGTGAGATTCGTTGTGCCCATTGACTTTCTGAAAATAAAATTAAAATTTCCTGCCATGAATAGTTGGTTCATCTAGGTCTTTTATGAGCCTGGGTCCATCAGAGCTCGCGTTTAGACAGAGCCTAGGGAACGTGGAATAGCCTAGTCATATTGTTTGTCAAAACTTGTAAGATATAGGGTATTCAAATCTGGAAGAAAGGTTCTCCATGCACTCTTACAGGCATCAAGGTCAAGCATTTGCATGATCATGAAGGTGATGTTTACACCAGCAACCGCGAATGGATATTCCCAAGCAGCTCGCTTTCCTCCCTGCTTTTTCAATAGACGCTGAAAAGATGTCTGCAATAATAAATAAAAAGCTATTAAAACACTTTAACTTTTTCATTGAAAACACAGCATGGTAAAAAAAAAAATGATCAATTCAGTTTTAGTCCTTCAAGTTCCAGCATGTGAAAACGTTCCTTTGTGAAGTTGTGAACACTAATTCAGTTTAATCTCTTATACATTGAAGAGCCAGGTTAGGATCTTACCGAAAATGTCTTGGCAAAGAACAATAGATTCTCCAATGAAATGAATCCAGCTCCTCTGTTCAGTTACAATTGTCAAGTGCAATGAATTATAGAAGGAAGGACTTGATGGGAGAGAGCAAAAAGCAGAGGCACATGGATGACAAGAGGTGAAAATAACCTGAAATCCGTGGATGGATCTCTTCCCTGCCATCCCATTTCTTTCCATTGATCAGATATCAGGCCATGGAGCTCCTGACCAGGGTATGTAGCAGACCATAGAGCTCTCAAAGCTTCCTATACTAGAAAAAAAACTTTCTTACTAAGTAACTTGAAACAAAAAAAAAATTACTCAGGGAAAATTGTGAAAATATATGAGAAACCTAATGTTAAAGATATCAAGGATCAAGTCTAATCCTAATTAAGTATGCAAGCAAAGTAATCATAATTCTATTGGTCTTGCAAGTCTTGTAACCTTGGTGTAATGTATGTTTAGGTTAAGGTTCAGCTTCCTATATATACCATGCTATGGCTTCATTGTAATACACATAGAGTTTAATAGTAAAGATGTAGCTATCAATGGTTTTCCATTGTGGACGTAAGCCGTTAGGTCCAAACCATGTTAATTCCTCTGTTCTCTCTCTCTTTATTTCTCTTGCTTTTGCTTTGATTCTCTACATTATTTGCTTTCTTTTTTCTATTTTCACACCTAAATTATGCCATCTTCAGATTTAACACTTGTCTCTTTGTTTGCAGAGATTTGGCCATGAAAGAAGACCATTCCATTCTAGATGCTTCAATATGAGTTGTTGTTCTCCTGGGACAAGTCTACATTTAACTAGTCCAGAGACCAAATTTAAGAATGCAGTATTAAACCTGGTGCTCTGGCCTGGAAGCGTCAAAGTACACTTTCATTCGGTGCTTCAATCTTTTCAGTCTTTCTTCCTGTAAGAATGAAAACAAGTCTATCACATATGATATGACGGGACTCAAAAAGACAAATATTTCAGACTGGCAGGACTCAAAAAAAAAAAAAAAATAATACTGTAGAAGCAATCACCAAACCATAGGATACTTCATTTTTTAAACAAACTGGCTTATAGCTATAATTTGATGAAACATTAAGCCTATTAATTCAGTCTCTTTGAAATTGATATGTATAACTGAAACGATGAAAAGGATATAGACAGATAGACTAGTTCGGCAGAGAGAGAACTGAGTACTACCATGGAATAGATATATATCCCAACCACATCAGTTTTTTGTTGATGCCACAATCAAGAATATCGGATATATATCCCAACCACATCAGTTTTTTGTTGATGCCACAATCAAGAATATCGGCTCACTAATAGAACATGGGATACGGCTTAGATCATTGGATAAGACACGATGCAGACATGTGTCCACTTTTGGTCATGTGTCCCAATCGTATCCAATCTAGTGCATTAGAACACTGGACCAAAGCCTTTCCCTAGAATATGTAGTTATGCATCTAGGCACAATAAGTACATCCATACATGGCATCCAAAAGGAAAGAGAATATTAAATTATACTTAAAGTCCCAAGAGGAAAACAAAAATACTATTAAGTTTTACTTGGTCCTGTTTATTACGCTGGAATAGATCATAAGTGGATATGATTTGATATTTGTTGTTTTGATGAATGGCGGATAATTCATCTTTGTTAACGAAGCAAACTTTAAAAGCAATTCCTTGGTAGATACTAATGGATACTAGGTGAACCATGCAACATGTCAACAGCTTAAGCTTGGGGTTGTTAGCTTAAGAACACAGAACAGCCAGCATTCTTCGACAATTCAACAAGTCAAGCTCAAGCTAAATTTTCACGCTTCATTGCTGACCAACCTAACTTTTTCAGAAACACCTCCTACTCTGCTTTATTAGTCCGTAAATAGTTAGGGAGACGATCTGCTATTTGTTTACAAATCACGTAAAGAAAGTGAAGTGATTCCTTCACTCCAAGAAAAAAAAAAAAAAAAAACAAAAAATATAATATTAGTTTCTAAACTTTAGCCCATGAGAGACTTCAATTTCAAAATGATTTCTTTTAGTCCCTAACAAACTTAAATCATCGTTTTCAGTCCTTCAAAAATTAAACATAATTGATTGGTTTTAGTTCTAATGTCTCATGGAGTGATGACGCATCAGTTTTTAGATTAAAAGCAATTATTTTAAATTTCAAGGACTCAAATTGCTCACGATCTAAATTTTAGAGAACACCTATATATATAAATAAACAAAAAAAAAAAAGGAAAAAAAAAAAAAAAGTCATGTGAAAGACCGAAGAAGTTATTAAAAAATTGATAATGCCACTTCCATGTTATGAGAATATAAATTCTGTCATATATAAATATAAGATATACTTTAGATCAAAAAAATATATGGTATACTTGCCTGTAGAGGTGACAAGTTAATGCAGATCCGCTCATAATTTCCCTTGCTCTTGAAGCAAACACAAGTGAGCCCCTTTCCAATCCATGTAGGCGTCCCACTTGTTGCATCATCTGCATATAAGAATCCGTAATTATTTAAGCTCAAAGAAATTATTTCCACACATCACTTTTGATTTATAGCCTCAGGAAGTAATTGAAATAACTGCTACAAAAAATTCAGAGCAGACGATAATCCTTAAGCAACCTAGCTCATGAACTACACGAAAACGATTCATAGCAGCTTGGAACACCGCTTTATTTTGATTTTGGTGCATCCAGTAAAGTTCTCCTTCAGATTTAGAATATTTTATTGGTGAAACAGTCGGGTTCTCTAAAATGGTAGGTACCACCGAGGGGACCAGGGTAGGTGTCCTAATGAAAATAACATCAATCAAGACAAAAAATCTATTGGTATAAAATGAAAGTCTTGAACTCATTCTAGCTATGCAGTTATCGGTACTGTGCTCGGCCTTTATTAAGTGGGGTTTAGTTAGTCTACACACGACCTGAGCTGGAACCTGGGACCTGGGACCTGGGACCACATCCAATCACATGAGGGAACATATGCTGTCCATGTGAGCACTTGACAGTTGACACAATTTGGTCGGACGCTTTTTAAGTGTAATGGATAAAGATGTTACAACTTACATAAGTCTTATTAAAATGTGTTAAAGTTTTAAAATTAACATAAGAAAATAGTTTTAGCAAAAAAAAAAAAAAAAAAAGAAAAAGTTAAGAAGTTTACTTTTAGCATTTTTCAATAACAAAATTTCTTAAAATTATATTTTTAGTGTTAATGTTTGCCTTTTTGCTTAATAATACATTTTAGAAAAATATTTGACGAAATAACGCTTTTTGAAAAACATTTGAGAAAATAATATTTTTTGGAACTCGTCCAGCTCAATGTACATTATGTTGATATGACATTTAAAAATAAAAAAATAAGAGTTCCAAGTAATTCTAGGTTCTCCTTATTTGTACTCCTTAAATTAAAGAAATAGGAAGACACTTCTTTTCGGTGCTCCTAAACACTCCTTCAAAAAGTAATGTGAGGAGAATGCATTTATTTAGGGCTTTTTTTTTTTTTTTTTTTTTTTTTTTTTTTTTTTTTTTTTTTTTTTTTTTTTTTTTTTGTGTTTTGTGATTTTTTTCAATATTCAAGTTAGAACTTTAATCCTTTGATTTGAATTCAAGATTGTAAAAAAATTTCTGTTTGGTACATAATTCTGAAATCACAATTTAAATCACAATTTTTTTTTTTCTTATCTATTTGATACATAATTTTGGTTTTTAGACTTGATTGCACCTGTAACAATTATAAAAGGTTTTAACCATTTATCAATACAAATTTGACAATTTCATTATAATTTTATCATTCCATTATTAATTAATATTTTAGAAGAATAAAAATACAAAATAAATAAATATTTTTCTTATCTTCATTTCTCTCTCTTCAAATCCCAAAGCCTATCCTCTTATCTTCTTTTCCACTCACATATATCCTTTCATATTCTTTATTTTCTCATCTATTTTACTTTCTCTTCTCTTATCTTCTCTTCCACTCACATATATTCTTTCATATTCTTTATTTTCTCATCTATTTTACTTTCTCTCGGTCATTCCAAATTTCACCGAGAAGTAGAAACTGAGCAAGTGAATCCCCTAAAACCGTTTCTCAAGCTTGTTGGTCTGGTTGTTGATGTATTTTTATAGATACTTGTTGTAGCCATTAGTGAAGATGATCAGGAATTTTATTTTATTTTATTTATTTATTTTTTTTATGAATAGATGATAAGGTTCTTTCACAAAGCAGCTGGAGAAGAAATTGTAGCTATGGAAAGAGAGAAGGTGTTTGACAAAGCAGCTGCCAGCGTTTGGAATGTGAGAAGGTGTTTGACAAAGGGCTGTTTTGGCAGCTTCTTCACAAAGTAGCTGGAGAAGAAATGGTACATCTTTTATTTTGTCCTCCACTTATCCAACGTGAAGCCACACTCTCCCTCAGTTCTCTTCTCTCTTTCTTTTCCTTTAAAGCATATGCTCATTCAGTGTTGCCATGGTGGAGGTTGAGGTTGGTTGTGCGAGGGGTTGCAAGAGAGAAATTGTCGGCGATATGTGGGTTGCGATCGGTGCTGGAACAGTCTGGAGAAGCGGCGTGGCTTAATGAAGGGGCAGAGTCCTCTGTAATGGCCGAGAGAGAGAACATGGGAGAAGGTAGTGGAATGTGGGGGTTCAATAACGGTAATAAAATTTGGGTTGAGTCCGGATTTGAGTTAGTCATTGAATCCGAAAACACTCCATCAATTGTTTTCAAATTTACATTTAAATTACAGAATCATGGTTTGAGTTAGTGTACCAAACAGCACTTATCATCCTAAACTATTGAATAGTTTTTTAATAAAGAATCTCAATTTCCAATGTTAAAAATGTTATTGGAAACAGTCCAAAATATTTTGGACAACAATTTCAGCTATTACAATTCAGTGTTTTTTTTTTTTTGCTAAATATTACAATTCAGTGTTCTATTATAGGAAATCATGTGAATTTATTGTATATAGTCAAATACGATTCTTAGGAATATTTCATGGGAAAGCGTCTCTTGAATCTAGTCAAACCAATTTTTTATTTTTTATTTTTTGAAAGGACAGAATTTGGCTATAAACCAGTTTATTATCAGCTTACTATAACCCACTACGTGGCAACTAATAATATCATCCACGTGTATTTTAGTCACATGACTTATTTAATGAGTCATGTGACTTTTTTAAATAATATATATGAAATGAATGGTCTTATAAACTGCTACGTAGTGACTTGTAACAAATAAACTACAAACCAGTTTATAGTCAAATCTTATCTTTTTTTAAAAGGCCACATCAAATTACCAGATCAGCCTTACAAGTACAATATATTATCTTGAAGAGAGGAGTTTTAGAAGACTCATGTTTTTCTAAATATTTTTCAAATAGTGTTATTTTACCAATTAAAATTTTAAAGTGTATTATTTAGCAAAATACTGTTTATGAAAAATATTCTAAAAAAGTTGCACAAATGGGAGTTTCTCTGGTTCTAGGGGGAGACACTTCAAACCCTAGTCGCCAGTAGAATTTGTCGTTTGTCCTAGTACAATAGTGTGTTCCCTTCAGAAGGTTTTCCTTTTGGTAGGACGGTGGTGCCATGGAATCCATTGATAACCTATGGAAGAATTTTTCGTTGAATGATAAGGAAGAGTGTGAATACGATTTAGAACAATGTGAGGAAGAACCAGGCTTTTTCCACGCTGCAAAGTTTATCACAAGAAGAGTTGTGAATGTAGAAGCAGTGGCCAGAACTTTCAAGCCGTTGTGGAGAGCAGATAAAGGCTTTTCTGTTAAAGATATGGGTGAAAACACCCTTCTCTTTAACTTTAACGCAGAATCTGACTTGGAAAGGGTACTGTCAAACGAGCCATGGACCTACGACAAATACGTTATCCTCTTCAAACGAGTAGAAGAAGATGCAGCGGTGGAGACAATCATGTTTTCCAGTGTCCCCATCTGGGTTCAAATGCATGGGCTCCCCATTCGCCGCCTATCCCGTGAGGTGGCAATGGACATGGGCTCACTCATAGGCCAGGTGATCCCCTACACCTCTGAGGAAGATGAGAGGAGCGGTGAGAACAAACCCAGAATTAAAGTCCGGTTAGATATTACCCAACCTTTGTGCCGAGGTCGCCGTGTAAAATTGGGAAAAGACAGAGCGGGGTGGGTCTCTTTCAAGTATGAAAGACTCCCCAACTTCTGCTACCAATGTGGACTTCTCACCCATGGGGACAAGGATTGCTCAGAGAACATGAAACGCCCCTATACTGGTTCTTCTGATCAGGCTCAATACGGTCCGTGGCTACGGGTGGATTTGGGAAAATCTCACCGGAAAAGCTGGGTCACGGTGGAAGGACGTCGGAATCCTTTCCAGCGTCCACCCCCGCCTGACAACGTCACTCAGGATTCTCCGGCGGCGGGGATGCCAATGAGGAAACCGTCTGGGACTGAAGACTCGGATATGGAAACCGAGGAAAATCCGGATTTTGATTTGGTTGACCCAAGAATCTCGTCAATAAATGCTCAAAATTTCGATGAGAATCTACGTGAAATTGATAGAGCCCTTAACTTCTGCCACGGTGCATGCATAGAAAATATTTCCGTGATTACTGGAGAACCCACCAAATCTGTTCCTTTCCACCAACCTCAAAAACCCACCAATCCCGACCCAGCCCAAACCAAATCCATCAAAGACCCCAACCCACCAAAAGAACCCACCTGACTCCCGCTTAGAGAGATCACAAACACATCCCCCCCACCAAAACAAACCCAAACTCATCCCGTGTGGAAGAGAATTCCACGTCAACAACAAACCATTTTGAGCCCAGAAATAATATTACCTGCTAAGAGAGCAGTGAGCCCAGTTGAAGTAACAGAGGAGGCAAGAAGAAAGCGCCATGAAGTATTATGTGTGGATGATGGCAATACCTTTATATCGGCGGCGGCTGGTCACCAGCCCCGCCGCACACAATGAACTGCATAGTCTGGAACTGTCGTGGGCTTGGGAACCCATGCACAGTTCAGGAACTCGCACGGATGGTACGGGAAAAAGATCTCTCCGCGCTGTGTCTAATAGAGACATGGGCGGATGACCCTCAGTTGGAACTCTTACGTGTGCAACTACATTTCTCAAACAAGTTGGTCGTTCCCCGTCGCAACAAAGGGGGAGGACTGGCTTTATTCTGGAAACAGGCTCTGGACTTACAAATCACAAGTTACTCTTATTCTCATATTGTTGATGCAGCCTCGGGTGTACCGTGGCGTTTTATAGCTTTCTATGGAGCTCCTAAGACCCATCGGCGTGAGGTATCTTGGAACCTTCTTCGTTACTTACATGGGCAGTTAGATCTTCCTTGGTGTTGTGGCGGTGACTTCAATGAGATAGTGCGGTTAGAAGAGAAACAGGGGAAAATCTCAAAGCCTGAGTCTCAAATGCAAACCTTTCGAGAGGCCCTAGATGACTGCGGATTTATTGACTTAGGATACATTGGGGCCCCGTTCACTTGGTGCAATAATAGGTTCTCGGGTGCAACCGTTTGGGAGCAACTAGACCGGATGGTAGCTTCGACGGCATGGCTAGCTCTCTTCCCCCAAGCCCGAGTTTATCACTTGGACTACACGGGTTCAGATCATAAGCCTTTGTGGCTCTCTCCTACAGTCAATCATAATCGGTTAGTTGCCAAGCCTTTCCGCTTTGAAGAAATGTGGATGAGTGACACAGGCTGTGCAGAAACTATCACCAATGCCTGGCAACCCCATCAAATGGTAATAGCATGTTTCAAGTTATAACAAAACTCAACCAGTGCCGAAATAAATTGAAATCCTAGAGCAAATCCCATTTTGGTAGTGTGCGTAAACAACTCCAGGAAAAACGTGAGGAGCTGAAGATTGCTGAAGAGAATTCAATGCAGGGGCAGTCCTCGGCCCTAATTACCTCTCTTTGTGCCGAGGTAAGTGTATTACTCGCAAAAGAAGAGCGTATGTGGCGCCAACGCTCTCGATCTCAGTGGCTTAAGCAGGGAGACAGAAACACAAACTTTTTCCATAGCAGAGCAACACACAGACAGAGAAGAAACTCGATAGTGGGCCTTCGAGATTCTGACGGAGAGTGGAAAATGGACCCTGACCAGGTACAAACCTTACTCATCTCCTACTTCCAAAACATCTTCATATCTTCCAACCCATCCTCAATTGATACGGTCCTTCAGTGTATCCCCACCATGATCACAGACAGCATGAACAAAGCTCTCTCCAGACCTTACACTGCCACTGAAGTTGAAACAGCTCTGAGACAAATGGCCCCACTAACAGCCCCAGGTCCTGATGGATTACCGCCTGTCTTCTACCAGAACCATTGGCACTTAATTGGTGAGGATGTTGTCTGTGGGGTGCTATCCTCTCTCAAATCTGGAAAGCTAGTTCGCTCCATTAACCACACCAATATCACTTTGATCCCAAAAGTGAAAAATCGGGAAAAAGTCTCGGAGTACAGGCCAATAAGCCTCTGCAATGTGCTCTACAAAATCATATCCAAAGTGATAGCAAACCACCTCAAAGTGATTCTCCCCCACATGATATCGGAAACTCAAAGTGCTTTTGTCCCCGGGCGACTGATTACTGATAACATTCTGGTGGCATTTGAAACTCTTCACCACATGCAATCCACTAGATACGGAAGGGACATATGGCCTTAAAACTCGATATGAGCAAAGCCTATGATCGTGTAGAATGGGCATTCCTAGCTTCTCTTATGGGTAAGATGGGTTTTAATAAAAAGTTCATAGATCTCATCTTAGAGTGTATAAGCACAGTGTCTTACTCTATCCTTATAAATGGTATTCCCCACGGAAACTTCACCCCCACAAGAGGTATCCGCCAAGGTGACCTCTATCACCCTATTTGTTTATCCTGTGTGCAGAAGGGCTCCACTACCTCTTAAAAAAGGCTCAAATGGATGGTGCAATCTCAGGGGTCTCTCTCTGCAGAAACAGACCCAAAATCACTCACTTATTTTTTGCAGACGACAGTCTCCTCTTCTGCAGAGCAACACTAGTAGAATGCCAAAACATCCAGGACATCCTATCCCTCTATGAAGCTGCATCTGGGCAACAACTGAACAGAGAGAAGACTACCCTGTATTTCAGCAAGAATACCTCACAACCAGCCCAAGAAGCCATCAAGCTCCAATTAAATGTACTTGCTATCCGATCCTATGAGAAATACTTGGGACTTCCATCATTTATAGGAAGACAAAAGAAGATATGCTTCTCTCAGATTAAGGAGAGAGTGTGGAGCAAATTGAAGGGATGGAAGGAAACTCTTCTCTCTCAATCAGGTCGAGAGATCCTTATAAAGGCCGTGGTTCAAGCAATCCCTGCTTATTCGATGAGCTGTTTCAAACTTCCTTCCACCCTTTGCAATGATCTGGAGAAGTATATGCGGAATTTCTGGTGGGGCCACCATGAAAAAAAACAAAAGATCCACTGGCTTTCCTGGGAAAGGTTGTGTAAATCAAAATCTGAAGGAGGACTGAGATTCAGAGACTTATAGAAGTTTAACGATGCTCTGCTAGCTAAGCAAGTCTGGAGGCTTCTACATAACAAAAACACCCTGTTCTATGCCGTGTTCAGCGCAAAATTCTTCCCACATGGCAATGTTTTGGACACAAAGGACTCGATCAGAGGTTCATATGCCTGGACCAGTATTCGCCGAGCCGCTCATGTGATCAAAAAAGGTATGGTGTGGCGCATAGGGGATGGCAACTCAACTCTCATTTGGCAGGATAACTGGTTACCAGATCAGGGGCACAGAAAAATCATATCCCCATGCTCGAGCCTTCCACTTGATTCAAAAGTCTCCCAGTTAATCAACCCCCAGAACAGAACGTGGAACACTCCCCTCCTGGAGCAAATCTTCTTCCCGTATGATGCTGAAGCTGTTCAGAGCATTCCCCTGAGTCATAATCCGGGTCCTGATGTTATTATTTGGCCCCATACCCGTGATGGTGTTTACTCTGTCCGAAGTGCATACCATCTTCTCCGGTAGGAAGAAACAAGTCTACGGCCCTCATCCTCCAACGGTGAGGCCCAGAAAACTTTATGGAAGAAGGTCTGGTCTCTTCACCTCCCTCCAAAAGTTAAAAACTTCCTTTGGAGAGCATGCTCAGAATCTCTGCCCACCAAACTCAACCTCTGGAAACATAAAGTCCTTCGCAACGCCTGGTGTGAGCGATGCGAGGAAGAAGTGGAAGACACAAGTCATTCTATCTGGCATTGTGGGGTTAATACCCAAGTCTGGGCTCGTGAAGACTGGTCCCATAGATTTAAGGGGAACCAGGGAACCTTTGGCGACCTGGCAATGAAAATTCTCATGGATGAACCAGATGAGGTATCAGGTAGATTTGCTACAATTGCTTGGTCTTTATGGCATGAACGAAATAAATTCCGGCTCACCCCATACACCTCACTCCCTGAAGATACCCACTCCCGAGCAATTGCGTTGTGGCTCGAATTCCTAGCGGAGAATACTCCTGCTGAGACCCGCAAGACCCCAAGCCCAGCAATCCCATGGTCACCTCCTCCCTTGGGTCTTTACAAAGCAAATTTTGACGGAGCTATTTTCCAGGATTCCCATGAAGCAGGGCTGGGCGTTATTATCAGAGACTCAAACGGCCTGATCATCGCTTCTCTAGCCCAGAAAATCCCTTTTCCAGGATCAGTGGTGATGGTAGAAGCTCTCGCTGCCAGACGTGCAGTGACTTTTGCGATTGAAGTTGGGACTTGGAAGATTGAGTTAGAAGGAGACTCGGAGCAGATTATCAAAGCAATCAACCAAGAAGACCCCATTTTCACCCCGTATGGTCACATTATTGAAGACATCAGATGCGCAGCAGAACAGCTCCAGTGGTCCCGTTTCAATCACACTAAGAGAGAAGGCAATAAAGCAGCACATGCTCTGGCAAGACTTGCAAAAGTTAGTCAAGATACTGATGTATGGTTAGAAACTGTTCCACCTGTAATAGGTGATGTAACCCACCGTGATTTTATTTTGATCCAATAAAATCATAATGAATTCTTCTCAAAAAAAAAAAATATATATAATAAATATATATGAGATGAGACCGTACTTGTTGTCAATTATGCAAAAATATAAACATGACTGTTTTTGTTTACTATTATAGAACACATAATTGTAGCAGCGACTTCACAATTCAAATTGATTTGAATTGTTACAGAAAATATTCTTGAAATTTAATTAAAGCTTTAATTTGGATTTTTCCAGAAATATTATTAACTAATAGTCTCCTTACCTTTGCTTAATTTGGATGTAAAAAAATTGATAGGTAGAACATATGCATGGCTGATATCTATAATTCATTGTATAGTGTATACAACTATACATACAAAGATTCATTGTACAAATCCCACGATTAGATAATCACAATAATAATTTCCTAAAAATCAGCATTCATGATATATACAATAAATTCAGTTGATTTCTTATGATAGAGCACTTAATTGTAGAATCTGGTTCACAACTCAAATTGATTTGAATTGTTTCCAAAATATTCTTAACATTGAAAGATCGGGGTTCTTTTAAAGGTTAAAACACATAAATAATGGATTGGACTCTTAGGAGTGTGCCTTTGTTTAATCTACGGAGAGTCTAGAAATACATTACTTAAAAGACAGATTCTAGTATAAATGTATAATGGAACTCGTGTCTTCAAGATGAGTTCCAAAAAACGTTATTTCACAAATATTTAAAAACTGTTATTTTGTCAATTTTTTTATTTTTTATTTTTTAAGTATTATTAATTAAAAACACCCAATTGAAACCGGCCCTTGCTTAAAAGAAAAAAACCTTGCCGTTGTTTTGTAGCGCAGGAAACAAACAGTCCAATCAGGGACTGTCTGCATGAGATGGCCCCTGGTTGATGAGGGACCCTAGATGGTATTGATGGTCAATGATTGCATCATTGCATGCATTGGATCCTCCGGGCCACTAATCTACACATATCTCATATTATCTCTCTGTGTTCATTACTTACTCCCTTCACTCAAAAATCATTGGATTGAAATCTCTCACTTTTGTTTGCAAGCAAAACCCCAAAAAAAAAAAAATCTCAGCCTAAGCAATTAATGAAAACAAGAATATCTAAAGTAATGAGTTGTCATTTGAACTAAGCTCTTAGGTGAAAACAACGGAGAATAAGACGATTCAAAAGTGTAAAAATGGATCTAAAACGCTCCTACTTTAGATCGAGATTGTGGAAGACATCAGAAAAGAAATATATTAATAGACAGAGAGAGAGTGTGTGTACCTGAGCCTGAGGAAGCAGAAGTGTGAGTGCATCGGGAGATTGAGGATGAAGGAGAAAGAAAATAGATCGAAACGCAGCTTCCTTGAGTCCTAACCACGCTCATCTCAGCGCCTAATCCAAAATCCTAGTCGCTCCTATTCCTATCTATTTCCGCCTCAACTCCGCAGTTGGTGTTTTCCTTGTCAGAAATCCCACACAGAGAGAGAAAGAGAAACTACTCCCAACATTTTTAAGTGAATGTGACTGTGTGATGAGTGAACGACACACAAAATGTACATTACACCCCAGCATATATGATTTTTAAGCGCATATAGTAATAAATAAATAATTTTAATTTAATCACATTTTTCAATCGTTTATATATATTATATATATATATATATATATATATATATATCTATACTATAATGTAAAATCAAAACTTTTTTGACTTTCTATTGACTCTATAATATATTGTCACATTAACTTTTGAACGCTCAGAATTTTACACATTATTATTATTAATTTTATAACCTTTACTTATTCTTATTCTCTACCCAAGTACAACTTCTCCCTCTCATGATTATTCCTCCTCCCCCTTCCCTCTCTCACATTGTTGAATAGTAACCCAACTCTCAATCTTTCTCAAGACCCCCTCTCTCTGTCTTTATCTTTCTCTGTAGCCTAGCCCCTTGTGGACACAAATTTCGTACAGATAAATCACACGGTCACGAAATAGTATAACAAATAATTAATTTGTATTTATATGTATGAAAGTGGGTACAAATCTCTAAATGATCCTTTACAATAAAGAATACAATAAATTCCTCTGATTCCGTCTCCGTGACGCTCCACGATCCAAGGGCTATGAAGCTTGATCTTGAATGGTGTCTGGCCATTTCTGAGTTGAGTGTGTAGTTGGAATTTTTAGACTTAGAGTCGAGGGCCATTGGCTTGATCTCGGTCTAAGTTGAATGAAGATTTGAGAGGCGTCTCCCACTTTGGATTTGAAGAAGCAGAAGTACGCCTTGCTTTTGGATGGACAAGAGTGCTCTTCTTGAATCTTGAGAGAACTCTTCTTTTTGGCAGAGTGTTGACAGGGTTTTCTCCTTTTTGACTCTGGATCCCCTTCTCTTTTCTAAAGAGTCTCTATTTATAGGCACTTTAAGACTTCTTCATTTGGAATTTCCTTCTCAGCATTTAATGGGATTTGATTTGATTTGATTTTGAATTTGAATTTAGTCTTCCATTTAATTAAAACATTCCATATGCAGGATTCTCCATTTGATGTCGCCACATGGTTTCAAAGTTGTGACACGTGGCTCCGTCCTATTGGATGCAATTTGTTGACTTGTCTATTATTGACACGTCATCACTTGACAATTGATTTGATCAATAAAAAGTAATCATGATTAATCAGATGGATGCAAACACATCATAAAATTTTGACGTCTACACCCCTCTTTCCGACCCAGTCACCAACGATTCGAGCTCCAACCTAGCGGTGCCTCAACCATTGCCGCTTCTGGAAAACAAATCTGCGTTTGCGAGAGCTTAGAATTTGGAGTCAACTGGTCATGTTTCTCATCTCAGATTCTCTATCTCCAACATGAATGTCTTAAAGACCAGATAATAGATACAAAAAACCCCTTCAATTTCCTCTCTATCTCCAATGACCCAGAAGATATGTCAAAGGCCAGGTCCCCTGCCTTTGAATTTACAAACAGTTTTCTAAGTTCTCATTGTTTCACATTTACAAACACGTGTCTATTTAGGGGCATGGGTGATGGGTCCACCCAAGAGCTTTGGGTGAGGTAAAGAATTTATCAAACATTGTATCAGGCTCAGTCTCTTTTCTTCTTAGGGGTCAGAATCATTGTCTGGGGGGTTAGGTAACAAAAAGGATAGATTTCGGGAGTTTTTTGTTTTCCCACATTTTTTCGACAGCCATATGGTGATATTTGCAAGTTTTGTTTTAAAATTTGGTTTTTGATATCTTTGTATTTTTGTAAATCTATTGGGGTTGATTTAATAAATGAGAGAGAATCTATATGATGTAGTTGTAGTTGTAGTTGTATACATGTTGCTTTGAGAATTCTTTAGCTGGTCTTTTTGTTTGAAATTTCAGGTATGGCTTTTGATTTCGCATATACAAAGTAATTCTGTTGTTTTAGTTTTAGGATGATTGTTATTTACCAAAAAATGTGGAGAGCTGTATTGTGTCCATGTTTGGTGTCTGAAATGTTGTAGATGATGATGCTTTTAGAAGGTTAGGAACTGTGTGCTACAGCTGTTAAATTATGAAATCTGTAAAAAAAAAAAAGAGAAGAAAATGACATACATGTAATCTACTAACTTCAAATTGGGATTTTTTTTTTCCTCTGAAGGAGCTTTAATAGGCTGTGATTGTAGTAAGAAAGATTTCACCTTTAGTTGTACAAAGTGTTTTGTAAATAATGTCTTTGTTTTGTATGAGTTTGTTTCAAGTTGGAGAATGTGTATGTCTTTATTATTATTTCAGCTTTTATGCATTTGGTTAGGCTTTTCTAGAACCACTTTGTATTTATTTTTTTGCTAAAAAGAACCACCAACGATAAATATATCACTTAGAATTTAGAACTTAGAGCTAAATATGTGAGTGAGTTTTAGTCACAACTACTAATGGTGTCACCAAGGTGAGCTAATATCACTTGAAGTTTTTTCTTTTTTTTTGATAAAGGTAAATTTTCATTAGGAAAAAACAAAAACAACAACAACAACAAAACACTAAGTACATCCCTTTGCCAAGCCTCAAAAACTGAGGGAGGAAGAGTGTACGCATTACAACAAAATAAAGAGGTTAGAGAAACTGCATAATTGGCCAGCTCATGGGCTAACGAATTTGCCTCTCGCCTAACCCAAGAAAAACAAACAGATGAAAAACTTAAACCAAGAGTAACTACATCAGAACATAAAGCATCTATCTTCCATCAAGAATCAGCAGTAATACTCGTAATGGCTTCAATACAAACTTTTGAGTCACTTTCCACAATAATATTGGGGTATCTCTCCATTTGAACAAGCTCAAGAGCCCATTTAATTGCCAAAGCTTCAGCTATTAGAGGATCTTTTGTATCCACATGTTTGGTCCAAAGTATTCAAGATGCTTTCCTACAAGTGATATTAAGTAGTATATTTAATTTTTCTCAACAAAAAAAAAAAAAAAAGTATATTTAATAAAGATTGAATGGAAAATCATAATAGTCATCATGGTTATATTTTGGATCATCCAAGTATATGGTTGGCAAACTTCCATATGTTATGTATGTATAAAATAAAAGAAGCTCATCATTTAGTTGACCTCTTAAGCTATTTAGATTCATGCTATGATTACCCATATTGTGGCTTTTCCAGATTTTATGTACTGACCCTCAAAAGCTTCAATTTTTGGTCAAGTTGCTGTGACAAGTAATATCTAAAAGACTAAAACACTCTAACCGTTACATATATGAGTTTAATTTTATTTTATTGGCATGTTGAAATGATAGTTTGGAAGTCCTAAATTAATTAGATACTGAACTTTTTTCCTAAAACAGTTGTTGGATATCCTTATATTGCTTAATGCCTCAAATAATTAGTAGCAAGATTCATTTTGCGACAATGATGTTTCCCAACAAGTTCTATTGACAATATTATATGAGTGCTACATCAAATGATTGTGTAAGCAACTTATCAAGTGAAGAAGATCATGATTCTACTAAATTATAAAGTGATAATGCCAAAAATCAGTGGGCACGGACACGTCTTAACTTGGACGGATGGAGTCTTCTCTGACGGACGAGTATACCTGCAAAAGAGAGAAACGGTGAAAGAGTACACCGGTGGTGGTCCGATGGGGAAGCCTCTGATGCTTAAGTCAGATGCTTGTGATCTGAAAGATATCTATTCTGAAAGTATAGAGGTGAGAAAGGAGTGTGTACCTTGTTTAAGGAGTTTCTTTGCTTTATATAGGAGGCTCTAGGCTTCTAGCCGTTTATTGGCATTAAATGGGTTTTTATATCTTGATTCGTAACGGCTTTGTCCTTGATTTGGGCCCTTTAATTGTGTTATTGACTTTTCTGGTGTGGTAGCGTATTTGGCACATAGGCATAATGCTGTGTACAACTGGATTTTTATTCCCGTCGTCTATGCCGGGATAGTCGTCATTAGGGTTTGATTTCGGTTAGTATCAGATGCCCCCTACTCCGTATCGTAGTTATGGAGTGACGATATGCGGGGTATTTAATTGGGGCGGGGGTTCTTAAATAATTTGCAGTGTTTCTCGGGAAGTGGAGACTTCATTTAATGAAGAGGTGTCGGTTCAGGCGGCTAACGACACGTGTCGTTATGCGAATGGCCGGGGCGTTTGAGGCGTTGTTCCGTCAGCTTTTTGGCGGTTTTTTGAATTCGTAGGGTTTTTTATACCGATTCGCCTTTAGGGTTTTTCTCATTTGCAAAAATTTTGGGACGAGCGTCTGGGATTTTCTCTCTGCTTTTTCGGTGAGTTTTTCTCGATCTTTGGCCTTTTAAATTCGTGCTTTGTGATTTCCAATTTAGTTCATCTTGGCTTTGTTGAGTCAATCGTTTAAGTTGTTCTTCGTGGGCGTCTCTAGGTTCGCCGAGAGTAACTTAGGTCTGCCTTCGTTAGAGGGTTTCGTTTCTTCTGATAGTGTGCTCCATGCGAAGACGTCCTTATTGTTTCTCAGAAATTGAATGAGTGATTCTCTTATTTGTGGGGGGAGGTCTGCTCCGATTTTGGTTGTCCTCTCTGGGCTCCAATCTTCCAACTCGATTGTGTCCAACTCTTCAGACAATTGTACCAAGGGCTTCCGTTCTTCGATAGTCATGGTTTGGTTCCGCCCTTTCGTTCCCAGGGAGGCGAGGTAACATTCCCTGGCCGCTATTTGGTCCCCACTGACCTCTCCTATCCCGTGTTTAGTTGGAAATTTGATAAAGAAATGGTAGGTGGAGGTTACCGCTCGAAGTCAGTTGAGCGTAGGTCGCCCAATGATCGCGTTGTACGCTAATGGGTAGTTGACGACGAGGAAGTCAACGGTTTTTGAGATTGTCTTCGGGTAATGGCCGACTGTAATCGGTAATGTAATGATGTCGCCTGGGCAGACCCTGTCGCCAGTGAATCCTACGAGCGGTGCGTCCATTGGTCGCAGCTTGTCTTTGTCGAGCTTCATTTGCTGATAGGCTGGAAGGTATAATATGTCGGCCGAGCTTCCGTTGTCTATCATTACTCGTTTAGTGGTGAAACCTGCAATGTTAATAGTTACAACTAGGGCATCATCGTGCGGTTGATGGGTTCCCTTGGCGTCTTCTTCGCTGAAGGATATTACTTGATCATCGAGGCGAGCATTCTTAGGGGGCCTTTGGACGACCATGATATTGTGTACTTGTCGCATGTATGCCTTCCTCGAGGCTCGCGAGGTCCCTCCAGATGCAGGTCCTCCAATGATGGTTCTGATTTCTCCAACGGGCCCAGGCTTGTTGTTTTCAGCCCGCTCTTTTTGCGCTGGAGGTTTCGTTGGACGTGTGTTTGTTAGACAACTAACGTATTTTTGCAGTTTACCCTGCCGGACGAGTGTCTCCACTTGTTCCTTTAAGGCTACACAGTCTTCCGTGAGGTATCCGTGATCCTTGTGGAATCTGCAATACAAATTTTTAGGTCGGCTGTTAGGATCTGAACATATTTTACCTGGCTATCGAAGTGAAGGATCGTCCTATATCTGCATGAGAAGTTTATCGTTTGGGGTGTTCAGGGGTGTGAAGCTACTGAATTTCATAGATGGGGTGGTTGTCCGTTTGCGTTCTGGCGTGTTGTCTCCCAAGCGAGGTCTTGGACGCTGGTCGCAATGACCTGCATCTGTCTTTCGATCGGGGTCATGAGAGGATCAGCACTGGTCCCATCATTGGGGGTTCCTTCCATAATCGCGGTTAATCCATGTACGACCCTTAAGAACGACAATAGCCTATTAAGTCGTTCCCACAGATGGCGCCAACTGATAATGCCAAAAATCAGTGGGCACGGACACATCTTAACTTGGACGGACGGAGTCTTCTCTAACGGATGAGTATACCTGCAAAATAGAGAAACGGTGAAAGAGTACACTGGCAGTGGTCCGGTGGGGGAGCCTCCGATGTTTAAGTCAGATGTTTGTGATCTGAAAGATATCTATTCTGAAAGTATAGAGGTGAGAAATGAGTGTGTACCTTGTTTGAGGAGTTTCTTTGCTTTATATAGGAGGCTCCAGGCTTCTAGCTGTTGTCGACACCGGCAGAAAATCTGACCTCTACCTAACTTAAGGTTAAGGTCTTTTCTTTTTTTTCCTAGATCCCGACCCCCATTTGGCAAAGTGTGTGTGTTCTCTATCTCTTTTCCGTTTCGAGATATGAGTTGTGTGTGTGTGTGTGTGCGGGAACACGTGTGTGCATGTGAGTACAAGTTTGGAGTCGCCACCAAGCATGGGAAATTTAAGGTGTGATTGGGCACCTATGTCTAATAGATTTTATCTTATTTAGATATTTAAAACAAAATGGTCTTGAACCAGAGATCGGTTCGGGGGTTTGCTTATGCGTGGGGAAGGTGTTAGGCACCCCACGACATCCGTTCTAGTGTTCCCTTTATTTGTTAAGCCTAGATTTGTTGGTTTTAATTATGAACAAATGTCTCAAATTCCGTCGTGCAATGTACCAAGAATGGCAAATGCAATTTGACTTCATTTGGTTTTGATTAGACTCTTTATTTCACCGTCCCTCATCTTTGTATTTTTTAAGTTTCCGGGCATTTCGGTGGTAGGATGTACTTGAAATCCTAACACCTAGTGCCGGGACAAACAATTAATGTTTTTGGTGCCATATTCAGGATCTCTTTACCCTTGATTTCCAAGAATAAAGCGGTCCATCAAATGACGGAGTTTTGGATGATTAATTCACACTTTGGGGAATTTTAGACCATGATCTTATGGGAGTTAGAACGTGTAGAATTCCTTACACGAAAGCACGTACCAGCCACGCCCCCGTGTAAAGGACTCATACCATGGTGTCCCAAAAGCCAGGGCGAGCCGTTGCCCTTGGGTTGCACCAACTTCGTTTCTAACGCCCATATTACCATGTTTACTCTTTTTAAAGTTTTCATGGCAAAGTATATTTTAATCACATTTTTTATATCAAAGCGATAAACACTCAAACAAGTAATCATGGCATGTTCGCAGCGCATAAATTACAAGAACGAGTAGGAAAGCGAATAAAATATTCAAACAAGTAATCACGGCATGTTCGCAGCACATAAATTACTAGAATGAACATGGCATCAAAACGGTAAAACATTCAAACAAGCAATCACGGCATGGTCGCAGCACATAAATCACAAGAATGAATGAGTACGGAATGATCACGGCATGTTTGCAGCGCATAAATCATAAAAATGAAATCAAATGAGTAATCATGGCATGGCTACAACACATAAATTACTAAAATGACAAGTATGGGATGATCATGGCATGTTCGCAGCGCATTAATCATAAATATGGAAATCAAATGAGTAATCACGGCATGGTTGCAGCACGTAACTTACTAAAATGACAAGTATGGAATGATCATGGCATGTTCACAGCACACTAATCATAAATATGGAAATCAAATGAGTAATCACGGCATGGTTGCAGCACATAAATTACTAAAATGACAAGTATGGAATGATCATGGCATGTTCGCAGCACATTAATCATAAAAAAGGTTTGAGCAAGTGATCACGGCATGTTCGCAGCACATAAATCACTAGCACAAGGTGGATATATCATAATGGGGATGACAAATATGGGATGACATAAATATAACGCTTAATCGAAATGACAAAGTATAATTTATGACACGTGAGAATTTTTAGGGAAAGGGTCAAGACCTCGTGGGGTCGGGATTCGATGCTATTTGAAAGGTTTATTCGAATCTCGACACCACCTTAGGGTTTACATGAATAAAATAAGACAATTTTGGAAGAGAATTCAATGCCTCTTGGGTTTACACGGAGGAATAGTGTTATTTGAAAGATTTATCTATCCTTCGAAGCCGAATAGGACTTAAATGAATGAGAAAATCATTTTAAAGGGGGGTTTCAATGCCTCTTGGGCTTACACGAAGGTTTAGTACTATTTGAAAGATTTACCTAAACCCACGAGGCCGAATAGGACTTAAATGAATGAGAAAATCATTTTTTGAAAATATGTTGGCAATTTGTGGGTCCAACGCCTCATGGATTTACATGGGGTCTAGTGCTATTGAAAGACTTATCTAAAACCTCCAAGACCGTTCGGTGTTTTCATGCCCAAATCAAAATAGAAAAGGGAATAGGTAAACAATATTTACAACAACATTGAAAATAATGGAAATAACGGGGTTTAAGACAAAGGATTTTCGTGGGTCCAATGTCTTATGGAATTACGTGGTTGTTAATGCCTCTTTGAGGTCTTACATAATCCACCACGACCAATCGGGATTATCACGCCCAAATTACAAGGGAAAAGGGGAAGAAAATAACAATATTCACAACGTAGTAAAATAATAAATGACGGAATTTGGGCATGGGGGTTGTGTTCTTGGATCCAATGCCTCGTGGGTTTACATGGTTGTTAATGCCTCTTTGAGGTCTTACATAATCCACCAAGACCAATCGAGATTATCACGCCCAAATCACAAGGGAAAAGGGGAAGAAAATAACAATATTCACAACGTAGTAAAATAATAAATGACGGAATTTGGGTATGGGGGTTGTGTTCTTGGATCCAATGCCTCGTGGGTTTACATAGTTGTTAATGCCTCTTTGAGGTCTTACATAATCCACCAAGACCAACTAAGGATTTTCACGCCCAAATACACGAGGAGAAGGGATAATCACAATATAATATTCACAAGTACATAGTAAACGTAAATAAAGCGATAAATGTATTTAAAGCATTGCGGAAAGCGATAAATAAATTTAAAGCAATAATGAATCTAAAACAAAGGGGTTTTTATGGATCCAATGCTCTATGGAATTACGTGATGGTTAATGCCTCTTTGAGGTCTCACATAATCCACCACGACCAATCGGGATTATCACGCCCATTTTACAAAGGGGAAAAATGGGGAAGAACATAAATATTCACCACGTAGTAAAGCTAATGACGGTATTTAAACATGGGGGTGTGTTTCTTGGGTCAAATACCTTGTGGGCTAACATGGTTGTTAAGGCCTCATAGAGGGCTTATATAATCCACCAAAGCCACTCGGGATTGTCATACCCAAGCACACGGGAAAGGGGGATAATCACAATATAATATTCACAAGCACATAGTAAACATAAATAAAGCAATAAATGAACTAGAAGAATATAAATAAAGCAATAAATGAACTAGAAGAACATAAATAAAGCAATAAATAGACTAGAAAGCATAAATGAAGCAATAAATGGACTAGAAAGCATAAATAAAGCAATAAATGGACTAGAAAGCATAAATAAAAGTGGATCCTTGTGAATCCTTTCCCATTTTAGGGATCATCACTAGTCACTTCCACTAAAAAAGAAGAAAAAGAGAGAAGAGAGGAGAGAGAAAGAGCTTAGAGAGAGAGAGTACCTAAAGAGGAGTCTCTCACTCTAAAAACTACCCAAAAACCCTCTAAGGTAGACCCCTAAACCTCTATTTCTGCCTAAACTACGCTAAAAAAGGCCTAGAGCCCGAGCAAAATCGTGTACAAATGAGGGGGGTGGGGCTTTATTTATAGCCGGAGCTGCACACCTCGCGCGGCATCATACCGCGGGGTGCGTGATGATGCTGCGCGAGTCGTACAGCTTGCCACGTGGACAATCTTATCCGCCACGCAGCCCCTCCACCAAATCCTCCTCGGTTTTTGCACGCGTATCCTTTTCTGACCTGATTTTCGAGGGCAGTTTTGGAAGTCTTCTGGTGCTCAAAATATGTCATGCATCATATCATCGGAAAGCTCTCGACGTCTACTTTCCAACGATATAAAGTTTTCACGAATCGCAGTTCGGACGAGAGAGTTATGACTCCCAGAAGTTGGGGTGTCGGAGCTGTTTTTGCGTGTTTTTCCGGCGAAGATTCCGGTCAAACAGGGGAAGCCACTGGGGAACCGAGAGTTTCATGTCGTAGCTGGAGTCGTCATCTTTCCAACGCACCCGGGCTCAAGGGTCAACTCGTTGTGATTCGGGAAGACTCTGATCGCGAAGGCGGTTGTCCTGGAGAAAAATGCGCCAAATCTTCGGTCCATTTTTCCTCACTTTTTGTCTGTGTTTGCGCGCGTATTTGACCTAGCTCCCGAAGTCGGTTTTTGACGTTCTTGGTACCGTCGGAAAGCTTGCGCTACCCTTTCCCTTAAAGTTTTGGACTTGCGGGAAACCGAGCTTGGGTTCGCGAGATATGGTTCCGCGAACAGGGGCCGCCGGAGTGTTTTTGGTCCGTTGGAGGACATTTTTCCGATCAAGATTCCGGCTAGACCGGGGAAAATCTTGGCGATCCGAGAGTTCCACACCGTGCATGAATGTGTCCTCTTTCCAACGTACCCAGGCTTGCGGATCAACTCGTTGTGAGTCAGGAAGACTCTGCGCGCAAGCGTGATAACGTCGGGGGAAAAGTTATGAAATTTTCAGCACAGCCTTATTTCGTCGACCTGTTTTCGTGCGCGTGGTAGACGTAGCTCCCGATGTCGGATTTCGGCGATCTTGGTGTTGTCGGAAAGCTTGTGCTACCTACTTTCTAAAGGTATAGGCCCTGCACAGAGGCGAGCTTGGGTTTGCAAGATGTGATCTTGCGAACAGAGGCCGTTGGAATGTTCCTTATGCCAAGGGGTCATTTTCTGATCGAGATTCCGGCTTGACCGGAGGAGCTCTTGACGATCCGGGAGTTGCATGTCGTAGTTGAAGTAACCCTCTTGCTTAAAGGTTTCAACTTGTGGACCAAGTTGCCGCCGGTTGGAAAGAATCCGCGTGCAAACGCTGCCTCCCAAATAGACTGTTTTGTCAACAACACTTGGCAAAATTTGGCTAAGTGTTGGACCGTTTTTCACAGTTTTGTCCATAACTCCCTCGTTTCTTGTCCATTTTTGACCCGTAAAGTATCGAATCGAAGCTCTTGACATGCTTTACACATTAGTCAGGGGGCGGTCAGTCTGATCTAGTTTTCGGTCTAGTCAACGGTCCGGTCAAACCTCGGTCAACCTTAGTCAAACTTGGTCAAAGCTCTCTGAACTCTGGGTAATGTATCCCGGACCACATTTTGAGGGTTTTTGGGCATGGTGGGCCCCAGTCGGGTCAGAAACGGCTTGGTCAACTCTGGTCAAACTTGGTCAACCCTGGTCAAACCTTGTCAAATTTCGGGAAACGTGCCCCAGATCTCGTCTTGAGGTCATTCTGATGCGGAGGGTCCGTATCGGGTCAGGCTGGGTCGGTTCGGGCTATCTCGTTTTACGTGCCGACATTCGAGAAAATCCTGAGGGTAAAAATAGGGTTATGACAGCTGTTTATTGGCATTAAATGGGTTTTTATATCTTGATTCGTAACGGCTTTGTCCTTGATTTGGGCCCTTTAATTGTGTTATTGACTTTTCTGGTGTGGTAGCGTATTTGGCAAGTGGGCATAATACTGTGTACAGCTGGATTTTTATTCCCGTCGTCCATGCCGGGATAGTCGTCATTAGGGTTTGATTTCGGTTAGTATCATAAAGAATTGATGATGCAAGCAATGTCCAACTCACGAAAACATCTACAATTACAAAAAATGAATGAAACTACCTGGATTATAGAATTAGATTATATTGTGGAGCAATAGAAGAGCAAGAGAAACAAAGAATTCTTTAAATCTTCAAACCCAAATATCTCTGCAAATTACACTTGAACATTCATATAAATCTTTAAAAAAATAAATTTGCTCAACATTGTGCTCTTTTAAGATTCCAATATATGTTGGGTACTATTCTATTTTGTGTTTCAATTTTTTCTTTTTAAATATAAGTGGTATATTGCATAATTGCTACAATTAGTATATTATTAATGTCATCTTTGATTTATAAGCATTTCATCTCTCTCTCTCTCTCTCTCTCTCTCTCTCTCTCTCTCTCTCTCTCTATATATATATATATATATATATATATATAGAAAAAGAAAAATAACATGCCTAAAGGCAAGCCCAAATGACTCTTCTTTAGAAAGATTTCTTACGTTATTAAAAGAGAAAAAAGAAAAATAACCCATTATATTTTTAGATCTCATTTTCAGTAGTTTTCTGTGCATCGCATGGGTTTGCAACTAGTATATATATATATAATCTTAGATGTCTAGACCAGTGTTTCGTAGATATGCACATTTCGACTAATTCTGGAGACACGCAACACCCTATTATTTTGCTGAATTGAATTTTTTAATTAAATAATGAATTAAAAAAATATCTTTTTATATGCATATCATACATTATTTGGTGACAAAATGTTTTATAAGCCAAATATATTGTTAGGTAAATATATATATTAAAAGAGAAATGAAAAAGAAAATGGTGGATTATATAATTAAGGACTGCATAATAATAAATAATCATTATTTTCAGGGGTGGAGCTACGTTGCTCCTTGGGGGGGCTTCTGCCCCCCCCAAAATTTTAATTTTTCTTCACAGAGTATAGGTAAATTAAAGTTAAGCCCTCCCAAAAAATAATAATCAGCCCCCCCTTTTCAGAATGCACAATAATATTTCTTCCCAAGTAGCATAAAGAGAGCAGTCTTTAAATCAACATTTAATTTTTTCTTTTGTTTCTTTTTCAAGAATTGCAAATTTTAAACTATTACAGTGTTATTTTTTGACTGCTACACTACACATTTCGATAGTATCTTACATATTCATTAATTATTTCGGCTGCCATTGTACAAAATACAAACTTCTCTTTTCCCTATGCTTAATTATTTCGGCTGCCACTACTTATTTTCATATTTCTCTTTTCCCTATATGCTTAATTATTTCGGTTGCCAACCTGCCACTACTTATTTTCTGATTTCTCTTTTCCCTATGCTTATTTCTTTTCTAGTCTTCTCATTACAAATCTCTCTTCAGCTCTTCTCTTCTAAATTGCCGCCTTTTGTCTCTAGTCTTTTCTCTATACTCTCTAGTCTTTTCTTCTTTTTCATTTCCCAAAGTACAAAGTTATTTTTTGTCTTCATTACAAATCTCTCTTCAGCTCTTCTCTTCCCAAATTGCCGCCTTTTCTCTATACTCTCTAGTCTTTTCTTCTTTTTCATTTCCCAAAGTACAAAGTTATTTTTTGTCTTCGTTTTTCCTTTCCCCATGTCACAACAAATCTCAGAACTCTCCTCTTCAGTTCCTAAATTGCCGCCCCTTTCTCTCTAAATCTTCTTCTGACTTCTTTTTCTTTTCGGCTTTTCCCTATTTTTCTTTCTCTTCCCATTTTGTCAACACAACAAATCTCTCCTTTCTTCAAAGTTAGTGTGAATTTCATAATTTGCAATGGTGTGACCGTGTGAGGGTGAGAACCTCTCGTGTTTGGGTGTTTTTTAGAGTGATATTGTGGTGAGTTTTTTTTCCTCATCAATCATTATCATTATAATTTTTTTTTTTCACCATTGTTCTTATTTAGTTATTTGTAAAAATTTTGGTTTTAGGCTTCAAAGTTCAAACGGTTGTGCTGATTTCTTATTGTCCATTTTGACTTTTGAGGATGAAGAGACTGGAGAGTGGCTATCATTAACTTAACATTTCAGGTTTGTTTCTTCTAAATTTCTACCATATTTGTGCTTAGATTTATGCCTTATTTTATATATATATATATATATTGATATGACAATGGCAATATGGATTTTTTTTTTTCATCATGATATATTGTCATATTGATATGAATTATCTGGCCATATGGATATGAGTTTTTGGATTTTTAATGAGTTTATGAATATGTTTTATAATTTTGTTTATGAAGATTTTGTTGATCATTTTTTTTTTTCTCTGTTGTTGGCTTGTTGCATGATAAAGATTATATCTCTTTACCAAGTTAGTATAGTCGTATAGTCGAGAATTTAAAAAAATTACATTAAATTAGTGATGTGAAAATTGCTAATTAAGATATTATTTTTTTAAATTCTTTTCAAGGTTAATTCTTGAAAAATGGGCAAGCCAAAAACAATTGATGCATTTTTTAAGAAAAAAGATGTTAGTCATTCAGAAGTTAATACACCGCCTCCAGCAACAAATATTGATACTTCAATCCCCGAATAGCGTCCCTCTAAATGTCCAAGAATTCAACCTAAAGAGATAGATACCATTTCTTTGAAACGTGATCCTAGATTACGTCCACAAATATGTGAGTTCCCTATTAACCAACAAGATGAAATCCGACGTGCTTATATCAAAGTTGGTCCATATCAACCAGTTTTAGATTACCCATTTAAAGAATCGGGTAATCAACGTCGTCGATTTAATGCTTTTTGGTTTGATGCACATTTAAATTGGTTGGAATACTCACCTTCAAAGGATGCAGTATATTGTCTACCTTGCTACCTTTTTGGTAAGAAACCAACTGGTGGTCCAGGATCAGATGCATTCACAGTAAAAGGTTTTGATAATTGGAAAAAGGTGAATGATGGAATGAATTGTCCTTTAGTTGGTCATGTAGGGAAAGATCCAAATTCACCACATAAAATTGCTGTGAAATGTTATGAGGATCTAATGAAACATTCACGGCATGTTGACAAGCTTTTTGAGAAACAATCATAAAAAGAAATATAGGATAATTGGTTGCGGCTCAAAGCATCAATAGATAGTGTTCAATGGCTTGCATTACAAGGTTGTGCTTTTAGAGGTCATGATGAAAGCCTTGATTCAATAAATCGAGGTAACTTTGTTGAATTAGTAAAACTCGTATCAACTTATGATCATAAAGTAGCTAGGGTTGTTTTGGAAAATGCTCCACGGAATGCCAAATATACATCACCCACAATTCAAAAGGAGATTTTGCATATCATTGCTAGTAAAGTGCGAGATGCTATTCGTGAAGAAATTGGAGATGCAAAATTTTGTATTATCATTGATGAAGCTCGAGATGAGTCGAAGAAAGAGCAAATGGCCATTATTTTGAGGTTTGTTGATAAAGATGGCTTCCTTAAAAAGCGTTTCTTTCATATTGTGCATGTTAAAGATACTACTGCATTGACCCTAAAGAAGGAAATATGTGCTGTTCTTTCTCGTTACAACCTCCATATTGAGAATATTCGAGGCCAAGGGTATGATGGGGCTAGTAATATGCGTGGTGAATGGAATGGATTACAAGCTCTTTTTCTTAAAGATTGTCCATATGCATATTACGTGCATTGTTTGGCTCACAGATTACAATTAGCTCTAGTTTCAGCATCTAGAGAAGCAAAACCCGTTCATCAATTCTTCAATCATTTGACTCCTATTATCAATATTGTTGTTGGTTCTAGTAAGCGTAATGATGAATTGCAAGTTACTCAAGCAAAACAGATTGAGAATATGATTGCTTCTAATGAAATTGAGACTGGAAGAGGATTAAACCAATCTTGTACTTTGCAACGAGCTGGAGATACTTGGTGGGGATCTCATTTTCAATCTATTAGTAGCTTGATAAAAATGTTTGATGCAACTTGCTCAGTTCTTTACACTATCTCAAAGGAGGGAGCTAACTATCAACAACGTGGTGATGCTGAAGGAGCTTATAAGGTTTTAACATCATTTGAATTTATTTTTATCTTGCATATGATGAAAGAGATAATGGGAATTACTGACATTCTTTGCCAAGTTTTGCAAAAAAAATCTCAAGACATTTTAAATGCCATGGTTTTGATTTCCACTACAAAATCACTTATTCAAAATTTGAGAGAGAATGGATGGGAGAAATTACTTGCTAGTGTTATATCATTTTGTGAACTATGCGAATTTCATATTGATATTCCTGATATGAATGCTCCTTACTCTAAAGTTCGGGGTAGATGTCATAAAAATGAAGAAGATTTGACAACAATAGAGCATCATTTTAGAATTGACATATTTACAGTTGCGATAGACTTTCAATTGCAAGAATTGAATACTAGATTTTCTGAGCATACTGTGGAACTTCTCAATCTTAGCTCAGCTTTAAATCCTAAGAATGCTTACAAATCATTCAACATTGATAACATATGCAAGCTGGTTGAGAAATTTTATCCCCAGGATTTCACTGAGCAAGAAAAAACCCTTTTGAGATTTCAATTGCAACATTATGAATTTGATGTGCCAAAACATCCAGATTTCCAGAATATGGATACAATATCTGAGTTATGTAGGGGATTAGCAAGTTTAGGAAAGTCAAAAATCTATCATTTGGTTGATAGATTGATTCGTCTTGTGTTGACTCTTCCAGTTTCTACAGCAACAACTGAACGAGCTTTTTCAGCCATGAAACATGTAAAAACAAGACTTCGTAATAGAATGGAGGATGAGTTTTTGGCAGATAATTTGGTAGTTTATATAGAAAAGGAAATTGCAAAGAATTTCACTGTGGAGATGATAATGGATGAATTTTATTCTATGAAAGATCGTCGTCGAGCATAATTTTTATGTGAGATGTTATTTTTTGGATATTTTTGTATGTGTCTAGAGTGAACTAGACAAGTTTTTGTGTATTTATTAAAGTTTAAGAATATGAAACATATGGAAGTTGATAAATTTGTATTCACAAGATTATATAGTAAAAATGTAACCGTCAAGGGCTTTTGGGTGTGGATGTAGGTCTTCATGACCAAACCACGGTATCTCTTTGTTTCCGCTCTCTCTACTCTCTACTATTATTGCTTTCTATTTTCCTACAAATATATTTATAAGTTATAATTAGCCCCCCCAAATGATAATTCCCAGCTACGCCCATGATTATTTTATCACCTTTTTTTTAATTGTTTAGTCATTTAAGTCACTGCAATGCTAGGTGATAGTAAATACTAAATACTCGCCCAAGTAACTGGACGACCCATACGATGACGCTCGTCCACTTTAGTGTTTAGACTTACAAGAGCCCGATCAATACATTGAGCCCATGCAACACCTTGGATAACGGAGTGTGGAATGGTCCACAGAGGAACTCGTCCGTCCATCTCTGATCAAACCTTTCCTCTAAGAATCGTCTAACCTAATACTCTAGGATTGTCCAACGGTAAAGTGACAAGGAGCCAACAACCCTCTCCTAGCGTAAAAATGTGACCTTCATAAACAAGGCACAGATCTCTGTTATCATGGTTGTAAATGTGCATCCTGAGATTCCAACCTTTGCATCAATACTGTGTGACTGTTACAACTATGGTCAGAGACGGAGGGAATAGGGGCAGGGAGGGGCCATGGCCCTTGCCCAAATTATAAAAAATAAAAAATAAATAAAATTTTAGTCATATTTTAAAATGAAATGTTAATTTACAATACCATCATTTCATTCAAACAATGATATTTGTGACTAGATTTTAAATGATGGAATTTAAATCTTTAAATTTTTCAATTTTTATGTAAATAGTAAATTCTTTACCCAAACACAATATTTTAATGTACTTTTGTTTTTTTATTAAGTAATGAAATCTGACACTTTAACTGTTACATTTCAATTAAACAATGGGTGTGACTAACATCTTGCATGAGTGACCTTAAGTGATTTTTTTTTTTTTTTTTCATTCCTAGTCAATTTTTGTGGCTTGAATTTTCTTATTTGATTTTTTTGTTGGCTTAAAAATGTGACCATAGTGAGAATTTTAGTGTCTTTTTGTATATTTGTCCTCACATGTTTTTTTTTTTTTTTTTGCTTTGGGTTTTTCATTTTCTTGTTTTCTTTTTACTTAGAAATAGCAATGATAATTAGCCTTTTTGGTTAGAATATTATTATACATATCCATAACCAAAAACAAAAAAATTATTGTACATATAATGAGATAGTAAACATAACTTTTATTTGCTACATCATTTCATACGGAATTAATCATTGATGATTTCAATAATTTTAAAAAACGTTATTTTATTAGATAATTGCATTGCAATGTATTAAAACACAACTATTATTTGTCTTTTCATTTGTTGGTATTTTGTTAATACAAAATGGATGCTACTTTGAATTTTCATGAAAAAAAAAAAACACAATTGTTCATATTTCGGCCCCTGCTAAATTACGTCCTTGGCCATGGTTATGGAAGGTAGGGGAAATCATGGAAGAGCCTATAACTTTTACAACTTTATATAAACACATGCACCTCCCATTTTTTGAAGGTATGAGAGCAAAAAAAAAAAAATAGTGCTCCTCTGACTGAGTGTTTCTGTTTGGCTAGTCTTTCAACGCTCGTGTTTGGATGATTGGCCCAATGAAGTTCTTTGCATCATCACTAGGGTTATAAAATTTTCACAATATTTGAAATAATTTAGGCCAAAATGTATTGTTGGTCCTAAAGTTTATCCAATGAACTCGATTGGTCCCTAAAATTTGAAATGAGCTTTATTAATCATCATTTTATCACTTTTTAATTGTCTAGTCATTTTAGTGCTACTAATGCTATAATTTTTCATAATTATTTGTAAATATAAAAAATTTGTAATTGGAGTAACATAATTTTATATAGATCCACATTTGATACTATTTTAAGTGTAACTAATTATAGAAAAATATGTCATCAATAATAAAAATAATATGAAAATTTTTGTTGTCTTTCTAGAGTGCAAATTAAAATTTTGTGTCACCTGCTTTTATGATAAGATTGGACTTTTTTTTTTTTTGGATTATAAGATTGGAAGCTTGTTTAGGTTTTTGTTGTCAGCCAGGGCAATTTAAACTTTCACGAGAGGGTTGTATATATCTTCACTCTTAGCCAAATTAGTGGACATGTAGATTCATTGTGTTGACAATAAGTCCAAAACAGTCTTTGGGTTCCACATGGCAGGCCGCCCCAACCGCAAACTAGTAAGAGCATACCATCCTGTGTAGGGGTGGGCATTTATCCGTGAAAACCGACCCACCTGACAAATCTGGCCAACCCGATCACCCGCTCGCCCGCCCGCGAACACTTATTCGGATGGATACGGTTTAGGATATTTATTTTTTTCGGGTTTCGGGCGGACCACGGATATTATGTTTTTAGTCGGGTGGTTACCCGACCCGCCCGACCAAATAAGTATACATACTAAGTTCTCACTTACCCGACCCCCTTTCTCTCTCATTTAGTTTTCTCACTCTCTCTCCTTAGTTACTCAGACTTTCTCCCTCCTTCACTCTCAGCTTTCTCCCTCTCTTTCACCATCACTAGCTCACAACAGCTTCTTCACCGGCACGGGCAAGCTCTCTCTTCTTAGTTCTCTCTCTCAGCGTTTTCTTGGCGAAGAACTCGCCGTCACGGGTGGCTCCAGATCAGGTGAGACCTCACTGGATCTGGTGAGATCTCGCCAGATCTAGCAAGATCTCACCGGATCTGGTGAGATCTCGTTAGATCTAGCGAGATCCTCACCAATCCAGTGAGATCTCGTCAGATCTAGCGAGATCCTCACCGGATTTTGGTTAGATCTCGCTGTTTTTTGCCACGACACCACCATCTCCTCCAACCAAACAAAACCCGACCGTAACCGACTGACCAACCCGATCACCGACCCGCCCGATCCGACCAGCTTAATGGATGGTCAACGGGTTCTGTCTTTACCCTGTGTAGAGGTGGGCTCGGGTCGGGCGGGTTAGGTTTTGGGGTAATTTTTTATCCTAACCGACTGAGTCGGGTTTGTAAAGACAGAACCCGTTGACCATCCATTAAGCTAGTCGGATCGGGCGGGTCGGTGATCGGGTTGGTCGGTCGGTTACGGTCGGGTTTTGTTTGGTTGGAGGAGATGGTGGTGCCGTGGCAAAAACGGCGAGATCTAACCAAAATCCGGCGAGGATCTCGCTAGATCTGACGAGATCTCACCGGATTGGCGAGGATCTCGCTAGATCTAAAGAGATCTCACCAGATCGGGTGAGATCTTGCTAGATTTGGCAAGATCTCACCTGATCTGGAGCCACCCACGACGGCGAGTTCTTTGCCAAGCAAACGCCGAGAGAGAGAACTGAGAAGAGAGAGCTTGACCATGCTGGTGAAGAAGCTGCCGTGAGCCCGTGTCGATGAAGAAGTTGCCGTGAGCCCTTGATGGTGAAAGAGAGGGAGAAAGCTGAGAGTGAAGGAGGGAGAAAGTCTGAGTAACTGAGGAGAGAGAGTGAGAAAACTAAATGAGAGAGAAAGGGGGTCGGATAAGTGAGAACTTAGTATGTATACTTATTTGGTCGGGCGGGTCGGGTAACCACCTTACTAAAAACATAATATCCGTGGCCCGCCCGAAACTCGAAAAAAATAAATATCCTAAACCGTATCCATCCGAATAAGTGTTCGCGGGCGGGTGATCGGGTTGGTCGGATTTTTCGGGCGGGTCAGTTTTCACGGATAAATGCCCACCCCTAATCTTGTGCTTTAAAATACATTTTTGATTAAAATAGAGAATACTATTCATCAAATGTGATAAAATTACACTCCCATTCGGTACTCTACTATAGCTCCGAAATTTACAAATTGCTACTAGTCTGTATTTTTACGGAATACTGTAGCTTATGTAAATATTTTAAATTCTTTTTTTAATCACTTCTCTCTCCCGACCCTTTCTCCCTCACGTCCCTTTCTCCTTTCTCTCTCCACAAGCAGTGACATTCGCCAACCTCAACGGCTACGACACCTAGATCGACAGCCGTATAGACTCTCAAGCCACCTTAGTCGCGTCGATTTGCTCTATGGCAGTGATACAAAGCTTGATAGCATAGAAGGATGGCCAGATTTGGTGTGACTTGTAGGCGATAATGAGATTTTTTCCGAATCTGGGTTCACGGTGGTGCTGTGTGATGGGCTATGGAGTTGTTGACGGAGTCGTGATGGTTTACAGTGCGACTTGAATTTGGAGATTTGGACGGTTGTAATTCCACTTGTGAGGACAGATTTGGACGGTTGTTGTTGTGATGGGTTGTGGATTTTTTATGGCAGCGGAGATTTCGGTTTGCAAATAAGGAAATTCAAAGAATTTGAGGTTGATGTTGTGATGGGCGGTGGTGATGTTAGTTCGCGGTAGGTGTGGGTGTGGGTGTGTTGGTGCTAGTGATGGTGGTTCGCGGCAGGTGTTGGTGATGGTGGTTCGCGGTAGGTGTGGGTGTGTGGTGTGTGTGTGGTGTTGGTGATGGTGATGGTGGTTTGCTGTTAGACGACGGGTGTGGGTGTGTACTGTGTAGTTGTTGGTGATGTTTTGTAAAAGGAGTTTAAGATTATCTTAATAAGATGTTTTGTAAAATAGAGAGTGAGATGTAAGATGTTTTGTAAATGTGGGTAAGCTAAAGTAAAAAATTAAGTGGCTTTTTGAAGATCTAAAGTAGAGAATTTATACAAAACCGGTTGAGAATGCTCTAAGTAGGAACTTTTAATGAGGCTGGCCTCATGTTATTTACTATAAGCTCTATTTTGAAATAAATTTACTAAGAGTAAATTTAAAATTTGATACACAATTTAGGATATACTTTATTTTAAAAGCTATAATTCAGCGGTGGTTTCATAAAAATTCTGGTTTCATATAAATTCAGCGGTGGTTTAAAGTCTTTCGTTTTAAATGACCGTTTGAAATCGCATTTTCTCAAAGTATAACTTTTGTAACTCATTTTTTTAGGTACAACTTTTTCAAATAGTCGATTTTTTTTTTTTTTTTAATTTATCAAATAGACACTAAACCTTACATTTTCTTAATCGTAATGAAAAGACTTGTCCATTTTTGTAATAATGTTGTTTGTGCCATGTGCATCAAGATGGTGGGTTTGATTGTTAATGATGGGTTCATTACCCAAAAGATGGACGACCTTGTCCTCACCACCAGAATGACGACCATAAACAGTGAAGGTACTGTAAGATCGTTCAAACGGAACTACGTCAGGATTGGGGGGCATCAGTCAAACACACCACCGAAGAGATTGACGATGCTAAGGAACGATCGTCAACCTCCCTCGTCCACTAGGACGAGCAGAATGCAAGGACGACATTAAGCATCGTCCTTACTCCGTCCGTACGAACCCCCACGCAATCCGTAAAACGGCTCATTAAGGACCACCGTTACAAACCGAGTTAAGTAAACGTTAAGACCCATTAATGACAATATCCCCAAGATATTGTAACCGCCTTCATAAAAACCCTCATTTAAATCCAATAAAGGGGGAAATTAAGGAAGGCTCAACGGCTATTTTCTGGGGCATTTATATAAACCTCCAGACAGAAATGCACAAGGTACGCACAAGATTAGCCTAAACACTTTTACTTACCAGTTAATCATTCTCCCCAAATCTCTGACAAAGGCATCGGAGGAAATTTGGCCGGCACCCCACCGGTGCATTCCTACCGTCGTCATTATCTTCTTGTTGTTTCAGGTCTTCCATCAGAGAGAGCTCCTGTCGGACGACCGTGCTGATTTCACACATCATCAGTTAACTCAATCCCACCATATAATAATGGGGTATTGTTGGAGAGAGAGAGAGAGAGGGGTTAAGCGACGATTTTTTAGAAGTTTCCAGCAATAGGGATCAAGAAATTCCAAATACAAATGTCATAAAGCAACGCCCATTTAGCGGTTACAAGATGCAACTGTGAGAAGGATTTTGAGAAGTTTCTAATGATAGGGATCAAGAAATTTCAACTACAAATGTCATAAAGCAACACCGATTTTAGTGTGGTTACAGGATGCAACTGTGAGAAAAAAATTTCAAATCAAGAATTTTTGGACATATGCGAATCCACCTAGAAATTGTTGGGTTGTCCTAAACATGGGGTAGTGACCTATATATACATGTATGTTGTAATACGCCATCCTACTTTGAAAGTAGAAAAATGGAGAATGATCAAAGAGTTTAATTCTAATTTTAAGAGTCTCACTCAAGCGGGATTGATGTTCACTCAGAGAATGATTAAAAGAGTTTTAATTCCGATTATAAGAATCTCACTTGAGTGAGATTGATGTTTGCTTGAGCGAGATGACCTACTTGAATGAGTATAGGTGAAGGACGAGTGGAACTTTCTATCTAATTTTTTATGAAGAGCTCGCTTGAGCAAGAATAGTAGTTTGCTCGAGCGAGGTTATTCTCACTTGAGCGAGATAATTGTAAAAAGTTTATTTTCTATAGAATTTTGAGAAACAAACGAGGGATATAAATCTGTTTGTGTCCCTAACGGCTAGTAATAGCCTTGGTAACGTTTCATAGTGATTTTCCTCACATAAGTGACCTTTACAAATGTGCATTTTCATTGGTAACTTTCATTGATTGTATATAAACGCCTATATTCAGTTATTTATAGTTTTTGACAGATTTTACTAATTTTGCACACCATATACAATTTTCTCTAGATTCTCCAAGTTTACTACTTGTAGAACCTTGGCTTGGTTGTATCTTGTAGAGGATTTGTCACAATCTATTAGCTAATTCAATCAAGTGGGGGCAAATACCGTCTTAAAGAAAATGATTATTTTGTGCCTTTAAGCCTACTTCATTCTTCGATTTTCTGTTTTATCCCCAAATTCCCCAACAATCTATATATTCTTTTGCGATTTTCGAAGTATTTGTAAGCAATTGCTAAGCATTTTTTTAAGTAAGGTGATACGTTGCAATTTAGTAGAATCTACTGGTTTTTTGGATCATTTCCTGATTGTGCTTAGTTTTAGCCCTTCTTTTTGGGCTTTCTCCTGTAATCTCTTGGAAACCAGTCCCATCTAATCCTTTCCATCCTTTGTGATTCTTGATGGGTCAAAAAGAATTGGCTTCGCAAGCTTTTGCAGTTTGGTTCTTAAGGGTGAGTTTGGCAACCTATTTTTTAACCATATTTTTGTTAAAAGCACATCTTTGAAAATGAAACTTTGACATTCATTTCCAAAAAGTGATTTTTCAAGGCTAAAAATTTTACAAACCATGCTTTTTTCTTCTTACCCAACACAAAATTTGGGTTTTGCTTTTTCAAAATATGTTTTTTATCTTTCAAATAGGATTCCAAACGGACACAATATATATTTATTCAGCAAAAGAATAAAATAAAAATAAAAATAAGGTGATATGTTTTAAACCACATATGACAAAGTACAACCAGCCACTCTATAGACAAATCACACAAATGGAAAAGTACAACCATCCACTCTATCTATAGGGGGTTGAGATGTAATTATCCTTAACAAATATTGAGCCATGCTCATACAAACCTGGCTAATTATTGAGCATCCCTACCGGCACGCCGGATTTACAAGGTTTTCCAAACACTTTGTTTATTCTTTTTTTTTTTTGAGAATCAAACACTTTGTTTATTCAATATAGCCATTCTTGAGTAACTTACTAATGTAGCAAGAATTTCAATTCATTGATTTCACTAGCAGATGCGCCTGCAGAGGGTGAGGCCATCACCAATTGAAATGAGGGATGATTCGACGCGGGGATCAGTTGCTAGAAAGCTGTTCAACTCATTGATATACTTTCTGCCATGCCTCAAAAATTCCTCCATCCCATCTGCTTCAGGGACTGCCACTGACCCAAACCATAAGGTATTATCATAAGCAATTATTCCACCAATCTTAACCAGTTTCAAAAGTAGCTCGTGATATTTGATGTAGCCTTCCTTGTCAGCATCCACAAATGCAAAATCAAAGGTTCCTTCTTGTTTGCTCTGTATTTTTAGGAAATCGAGGTCAAGTATGTGCAACATATGTTTGGTTGCTACAAACTAAAAGGAAAGCGAAGACAAAGTAAAAGGAGAGTGAAGACAATGCCGATGAATTCGGAATATGTTCAAATTATTTGCGCAAGTATGAATTAAATTAGGAATATCATTATTCATCTAAGCATAAGATTTTTGAAAATTTTAGCAAGAGTGAAATTGCAGTCGTAGATTCGCACTTCTTTTTTTTTTTTTTAAAGAAATTCTAATCTAAACTCAAACACATATATATTTTGAAGATCCCGAGGATCGAATCCACACACTCATAGAGGGGTGGGGCTTTTTGGGAAGGGGGATTATCACTGAGCCGAATACCCAAGTGGTCACATTAATTGAACTAGTAGAGGAGCCACGTGCATAAATTTTGTATTCCCATTTAGTAATATAGTTATAACTTATATTTACAAGCAGCCAGTGGTATAACTAGAAGAAAAGATAATAACTTTGAGAGAGGGGGGGGGTTCGAACCCACACACTCATAGAGGGGGGCTTTTTGGGGAGGCTTTTACCACATCCATATAGGAGGGGGAACCCATTACTTTTTGGGGAGGGGGATTACCACTGGGCCGAATACCCAAGTGGACACATTAATTGAACTAGTAGAGGAGCCACGTGCATAAATTTTGTATACCCATTTAGTAATATAGTTATAACTTATATTTACAAGCAGCTAGTGGTATAACTAGAAGAAAAGGTAATAACTTTGAAGAGGGGGGGGGGGGGGGGGGCTAAGGGCTAGATTATGAAATTTTTTGGAGTTAATAACTTATCTGAATAATAATCTATTTTGACAATTCATAGACTAGTGACAATGTAATAAAAGTCACAAATTGATTTAACTCCATGTAAATATAGTACAAATGTGAAATTGATAAACACTATTTTAATTTAGACTAATTACACCCTTAAAGTTTTGAGTCATTTTGATTTTGCTCCTTAACCTTTAAAAATTTAGATTTGGACATTTAACGTTATGTAGCGTTTTAAAATTAAACCTTTTGGTCATTTCGGTCAATTCTTGTCACTGAGATGACCATTAAGTACTACATGCTAGGGATACAACTAATTTTACAACCAAATGCTTACAAACTGACATGGCATCTTATGTAGAGGTAACACATCAACAATTAATGATTTATTAATATTAAATGTTAATATTGAGTTGGTAATTTGGTGTTTTAATTGTTGATGCGTTACCTCTACATAAGATGTCATGTCAGTTTGTAAGCATTTGGTTGTAAAATTAGTTGTATCCCTAGCATTACTCAATCTCAAAACTCCTTCATTTAAGCTTGCTAATAGTTAATTTTGCTATTTATGAAATTTTTTATTTTGTTATACTTTTCATTTTAAAAATCAGAATAAGGTCTCGCCTATATTGGGATATTTCCTAGATTCAGTGGGGGTTAATTTGGTAATTAACTCAAATGTTCTGTTTTTGACAAGTTTTTCTATTTCTAGCCTAATTTTGTATTTACCACAAATTAAAGTTTATTAAAGTAAAGTCTTCCTAAGGGATCTTCTAGCAGCCCTAGAACTTCTTTAGCATTTATACAGTTTGTAGCCTCCAAGGCAATGCAAAATTTGATTAATATTTATTTTTTAGTGGATTCCCGATTTTCTCTTTGTGTATTAAAGGTTATTTTTCTAAAAGTATATAAACGTGTTCGGCTTCTTGTGACTTTTTTTCAGCGTTAATTTTTATTTTTACTTAAGGTATGAGCATCTACGATTACTAACTTAAGTAGAGATACAATCACATCATGCATTATGCTATTAGAAACTTACATCGGTAATCAGATTATTTAAAACTGGCAAGGCCTCTGATTCGATGAAGTTAATCTTATGCTCCACTCCAGCCTTCTGAATAAACGGCAATCCATTTTGATATGCTTCCTTGTTTGGATCAATAGCTATTATCTGCAAAAATAAAAACCTTTGTTTAACCTAGGCCTTACCATTACCATCTAATGCTATTTATATGCTCAGTAATGTAAAATAGCTCGGAGTTACCAAAAAATAATAATTAAAAGAATTAAGACAGTCTGAATTTTGAAATGTACCTTGCCATCAGCAGGTAGTGCTAGAGCAGTAGAAAGAAGAGAATAACCAGTAAAGACTCCAAGCTCCAATGTCTTCTTCGCGTTCATGACCTTTAGAAGCATTGAGAGGAGTAGACCTTCATCGACAGGCACGTTCATCATACTCCTGCCACATATGAACACAGACTACACAGTTCAAAAGTAATAACTATAGTAAAGATACACACGAAATTAATTTAAATCAACTCTGTTTGGTAGAGCTTTTATTAAGCTGATGTACAACTTTAAAGTGTTAATCTATTTATTTATTATTATTAAGTAAAATTATATTTTTACACAGTTATTTTTTATATTTATTTTTTTTAATATAAGTTCAATAAATCATTATAAATAAACTATTCCAAACAAGTGTATATTAAGGATATTTAATTTATGTACAAGTTTTTAAAGTTTTATTTTGGCAAAAGTTATGTTAAAGCAATTCTATCCACACGAAATATCCAAACTGACATTTAAATAGTGGCTGGAGAAAATTATGACCCACCAAAAAGGATGTTGCTCGACTGTGGCTTCTCTGAGTTCCTTCAATTGCTCGTGCTCTCGGGGATAGCTTTTTTCGAAAATGTACTACATATATGAAGGGTATCATCATTTTCATAGGATATTGAGCCATACTGAGATAAAAATTGAAAAAATAACATATCCTAAGGATCAATCATCAAAGTCCCATTTCTAAATTTCATAAAAAATAAATAAATAATAAAAGTCCCGTTTCTAAAAGTATTGATTAATTGTCAGACATAATGCCGAATAATATTTACGATGCCCTCGATAAATAAAAGAAAAAATATTTTTACTGGCTACTATGATAGATAATAGAATGTCCAAAATCTAAGTTCTAGGACTTAATAAGTTTAGAGGTCTATCGTTTCCATTAAATAAATAAATAAAAACTATAAGGACATAATATTTTTCACAACTAATATTATCTAATGATATAATTTGTTATTATTAGTATATAATAAAAATTGTGTCAATAATTTTTTTTAAAAAAATTATATTTGAAACTCGTGATATCTTAGCAATATTATTTAGTACTAGCTAGCTCCTAATTAAAGATGCTCTTGGACAAGAAAAAGCTCCACATGGCTAGCTGGGATACTGTCACTAGGCCAAAAAATCAGGGAGCGCTAGGGATCAAGAAATTTGGGCACATGAACTCAGCTTTAATTTCGAAACAATACGAGAGAATTTGCAATAACCCTAACTCACTCCTTACAAAAACCCTCAAATCCAAGTATTGAGATATTCATATTCATATTCATAAACCTAAACCTCACTCTTCATGGGTTTGGAGAACCATTATGGGATCTAGCAATCCAATCCTCACCCAAGGGTCTTGGAGAGTTGGAAAAGGTTATAATATCCCCATAAACCATCCCATATGGTTTCCCACCAAACAAGAAGACCCATCCCATGCATCTCTTAACTCATATCTTGAGTTCTTGCATGACTGTTGCTGACCTGATCAACCAAGACACTGCCAGTTGGAAAGTTGACACCATTATGCAGATTTATGACCAAGACATCAGTCAGAAAATCCTTAGTATTCCTCTTCCCAAAATGGTCAACCAAACAACCCAGGACAAAATAATCTGGCCACACTCCTCCAATGGAGATTATATAGTGAGAAAAACCTATGAACTTCTCCACCAGGGCACTAACACCACTCACCCCAACCAAACCAGTCAGAGCAGATTATGGAAGGTTCTTTGGAAACTCAAACTCCCCCACAAAATCATCACCTTCACATGGAAACTTCTCTACCACGCTCTCCCAGTCAAAACTGAATTAGTCAAAAGGGGAATCCACTGTGATCCTACTTGTTGCCTTTGCAACTCTGATAATGAATCCCTCAACCATCTCTTCTTACATTGTACCTTTGCCATAGCTGTTTGGTTAGGAGCAGATATCAACATCAGGATCCCCATTGAAAGGATGATCCCTGTACAAACATGGATACATGAGCTGGCCAAGATGCACTAGGAAACTAATGGTAATCCAAGTGCATTGCTCATGATCCTTACCACTCTTTGGTGCATATGGTTCCACAGGAACCAAGTCATCTTCGAAGGCAAGCCCCCTAACCCAATGGAAACTGTGCTAACAATCCAATTCTTTCATGAACAGGTACATGCAGCCTGCAGATGACATCCCACAAATTGCAAGGCATTCGAGTATCATCTCTAAGACACACTGGCCACCAGACACCAATTGGCAAATCCTCATCACTACAGCTGGTGGAGGATCAAAACATTGTAAATTGCAGGGAATAGCTTACATAGGCAAGAACAGGGAAGGCCAAGTCCTGTTTGCTGGCTGCCAAAGTACTAGACTCCAAGACAACAGGACAACAAGAGCCACAACAATTCAAGAAGCAACAATCAAAGTAGTATCTCTAGGATTCACAAAGATAATCATCCTGGTTGGAAGCAAGGACATGGAGAATATGTGGAAGGGCAGAACCCAATATAGCTGGCAACTCTCCCCCTTTTTTGAAGATCTTAAATATCTCAAGCAACACCATGAACTTCAGCTACACATCAAAACATCCTATAGACTTATCCTCTCAGAAGCTCATGCTATGGCAATAGAGGCCTCTAAATAATTTGTTAATGTGGTTACTGTTAACCCCAACTTTTCATTGTAATGTTTTTGTTTAACCAATTAAAAAAAAAAAAAGATTCTCTTGGAATATTTGTCTACTGGGTAGGGTGATCCTAAGGACCAATGTGGCAGTCAAAACTATCCAAAACAAAGCACTAAAATTATGTATTACACAACTTCTTTTCATAAGCCATTGTGCATGTACTTTTATATTCAAATCTATATTTGATTCTCAAATATTTTGCAAATAGCCAAATACCAAAGCTTGTGAGTTGTGAATGAAAGTTTGTAAAAATATCTTTATTGAAAACAAAGTAACAGGCTTAAATAAGTTTGCCCAGACTTTATATGAAGTTTAGCAGGACAGAGATGTGGTATTCCCTTATTTCACACAAATGATGGATTTCACAATAAATATAATTTGTGAAACTCATTATTGATTATGTAAAAGAATGAAATACTACTATTCCAGAATTATAAACAATTACTCCAACTAAATAGTCATATATCTAAAATTTACTATTATGTCTCATTAAATTGCATAATATCCATATTTGGTATGAAGTAAACAATTAAATTTTCTTCATTATGAAGAAGATGGTTCAAAAGCAAAAAATAACACATACACGGAAAAAATAAAAATAAAATAAAATAAACAAAAAGTTCCTATGGTGGATATCTAAAAATAGAGAAGCACTGAAGCTCAAAGTTAGTTTCTCTAACGAGTAGTTAATCATGTGGACCTTTTCTGAGATATATTAATCATATTTTGACAGAAATTGAGTGATACCTACTCTAATGTAGATGCTCTTATCACAGACTCTTTTAGCCAACATGACAATTTTTATCCTTGAATTTACTTTATAGGAAAATGCAAGACCTGCTTCCAATTATTTTTTTAGCCCGTAAGGAAGTACACATTTAAATTTGTGTTCAACCCAAGTGTCATTTTTTAACAAAAGTAAGGGAACATAATGCCATTTTCTAAAATAGCAACAGGAGACACTATCATTTCACAAAACCTTTAGAGAAAAAAGAAGATTACAATAATTTTCTCTATAAAATGTATGTATTATTTATCAACAAGCTCTAACACAAACGTACAAGAAGGAGAAAAAATAATAATAAGAAGAAACGCTTGTTTTTTGGAATGGGAAAACTAACCTTTTGAAGTGCTTGGCTTTTGAGGATGGTCTTCTCTGGTGCGGTCCCCATGTCTGAAAAAGTTTTCACATTATCACATATAAGAATAAGAACGCACATAAACTGTATATACTAACTCAGAATTAAAGCCCATCATTTGAGGCTAGGCCATCGTTTTATTCAAACAAATTTTGACTTGTATATAGATATAGTCATGCATGGTAAAATAATTTTGAGGTAAAATTAACTCAACCAAACGAATAACGATATTATAGGATCTATTTGTTATTTGAGTATTCTATGCATTACAATGGATTATGATCCATGCAAAATTCCAGTGCCAACGGATTAATCGGTTTGGGTCAAAAGCAGTTTGGCCCAACTACATTATACGCACAAAACCTAAAATACAAACACACATTCAGTAATAGATTTTTTTCTTTTTCTTTTTCTTTTAGAAAAAAAAAAAAAAAAAAAAAATAATGCCAATACCACTATACCAGTACTCAAACTCAAAGTCTCAAACAGTAAAAGAGAGATTAAAAAATATATATATATTCGTTTGGGTTGGGAGAGAGACCTGATCGGCAATGGAGGAGCTCTTAGTGTTTGTTCTATAACCGCATACACTAATATGAAGAGGAAGAAAAAAAAAAAAAAAAAAAAAGCATCAGTAAAGAGGAAGAAAATAGCAACAATAATAAAGCGGAAAAAAAAAATGCATCAGTAAAGCAGAAGAAAAAGCAACCTGATGAAGAAGAAAAGAAACTTTAGTTTTTGATCAATAGAGAAGAAAAGCAACATATAAATACAGAAGAAGAAAAAGAAAGAGGGTTGATATTTCCACACTCAGCAGTGATTTGCTGAGTGTGGAATTATCTTTAACCAAAAGAAATCAAAGAAGTGATTTGCTGTTGGTGTTTCCGAAAACAATATTGTTAAAACATTGGCATATAGCTGAACAGACAGCGAAGGCATTCGGCCTCACGTGTTTCTATAAGAGAAAAAAGAGTGGAGTGTGTCGGTATCCTTCAAAGACAGAAATATAAGACAGCAGTGACTAGGCTGGTAGCATTTAAAAAATGGCTTTCTTATGGGTCTTTTTTTTTATTTTTTTATAAAATATATGGGGCACAAAGCGACGGCTTTGTTCGCTTTGGGTAAGAACCGGACCATATTTGTTAATATTAAAGATCTAGCTCGTCTTGCGAGAACAAGGTCAACTCTATTCTGTCTACAAACATGAGACAAACTTAGAAAGTACAGCGTGGCCGCCGCAGCTTGTGTCCAGTTCGACTACATGACCAATAAGTGGTTAGGACCAACTCTGCTGAGATAAGTGCACATGTAATTGTTCAGAAGTTTCTTATGAAAGATTGTTTGACCAACAATTTTATATGGTATTAGTTTACTTATTTCTCACGAACCATGATAATTTTTCATTAAAACGCATGTTCATATTTTTCACAAATAAAATCCTGAGCGGTAGCTCAACTGGTCCAATCTTGGGTGTGCTCCTTAATGATCACTAGTTCGAGTCTCCTCAGGGCCACCTACCCAAGGCAAAGCCTTGCGTCTATCGTGGTACACGTACTAGTAGGGTGTTGCGTGTCCTCCTGAGATTAGTCGAGGTGCGCGTATCTATGGAACGGTGGCCCGGACACCCAAGGTTATCAAAAAATATATATATATATTTTTATATATATATATATATATATATATACACAGATACTGGAGAATAATAAAGTTACCAAATTATTCATCAACAAAATAAACAAAATAGCCTATTAGGCATTTGGTCCAGTGGTGCAACCCCCTCCCCAAATATAACGTATGTGTATTTAAAATAGAATTTCTACCTTAACTTAAATAAATAAATAAAATAAAGTTACCAAATTAACAAATTACGGTTAATCAACCGAATTGCAAAAAATTGCTCTTTGATCTTGCCTTAAACAATGGAGTTGAATATCAATGCAAGATAAAGAACAAAAATAGGAGAGTAGAAATATTTCTCTCGCTCTCGGGTCTGCCCTTCAAAAATGCAGGAGCTCCAAAAATATTTCAGCTCTTCTTTCTCTTCAGTCCGTGAGCTACTCAGCAAAATGAAACATCCCTAACTTATAAACAGTGTCAACCACTAGCATGAAAATCACAGCCCTCTATAATTTTTTATCCCATGGCTCACAATCACCCATGCCTTCAAATATATCATCGCCATTTATATCATAGCCCAACAACCCGTGCAAGCCTTTAATGTTGGTTGAACCAATCGAGGCCAGAGGCCTGCCAGCAAACCCAATTACCGTCCTTCTCGTATCTTCTCTCAACAAGCCACACTTTATAACAATCCCATTCAACAACAACTAAATTAATAATAACATCAACGTCATCAACAACAACAAGAACAACAACCAAATTTTAGTATTGTTAATTTAGCAAAAAGTCTTAGTACTCTTAAATTTTGCCACCCTCTTTGTAGGGTCCTAAGCTTTATTTTGTAATCATTTTGGCTCCCTCCAACTTGGTTGAGTGGAAACTTGTCATTCTTTTTATTCAAGAAAAAAAAAAAAAAGTCTTAGTCTTAAATTTTTTGGGTTTGGTTATGGATGCTCAATAGACTAATCAAGAGTCTGTTACATTATTCTTTTACATCATTGTAACAAATGGATGTATTTATATTTAAAAAATTCGTTTGTATTTGTTTTTCAAACAAATCTTATCATATCTTAATTTTAATTTATCTTGTATTACTTCAATTTAAGCACATATTTTTATTTAAAGACTACTACATTGATCCAAGTTTATACAGTTTAAACCACATATGGAAAAGTACAAATGTACAACCAGGCACTAATTATCCCTAACAAATATATATTGAGTCATGCTTATACAATGACTAGTCGAATTATTGATAGCATCCATATTATCACGTCGATTTGTGAGAATTTTCAAACATTTCGTTTATTCTATTATTCTATATAGCTATTTCTGAGTAACTTTTGCTATAACTTCAATTCGATGATTTCACCAGCAGATGAGCCTGCAGAGGGTGAGGCCATCACCAATTGAAATGAGGGAGGATTCGATGCGGGGATCAGTTACTAGAAAGTTGTTCAACTCTATGCGACACTTTTTGGTATGCCTAGATAATTCCACAATGTTATCTTCTTCAGGGACTACCACTAACCCAAACCATAAAGCATTATAGTAAGCAATTATTCCACCAATCTTTATTAGTTTTAAAAGTAGCTAGTGATATTTGATGTATCCTCTCTTTTAGAAATTATTCAGTCCACCAGGTGAACAAGCTTGATAGTCCACCAGGTGAACAAGCTTGATGGTCCACCGACCCAATAACTAAATGCCATGTATGTTAATTTAATGACTCAGCTAAACATCATATAACAAACAAAAATAAAAGACCAAAATATCCCTCTCAGATCCACCTTCCACCTTCTACCTCCAGCTCCTCTCTCACAGCCAAACAACCCAAATCTCTTCCAGTTTCAACTTTCACCGATCAAAGCAAACAATGGCCCTTCTCTATCAAGTGAAACCCATCGTGGTTCAACCCGCACCAACTCTCTCCTCCACTCCCAAACCCATTTCTTTGCGCTATAATCTCGCTGTTCCGGCCAAAACATTCATGTACCGAACCCAGATCTATATTCAAGTCCGCAACATCATGAAGCAGTTTCTAAAATCAAAGAATCGCTTGTCTAAAATCTTCACAAAACAAAGATGCACATGCCAAAAAACCAATAGATGGCCAAATATCTAAAGAACCATCAAATATCACAAGTTCACAACACTGTGTCAACGACATAGCCAAGAAAGTAATTCACTTTTTTTCCTTTTTTTTTTTGGGTTCTCCATAACCATGACATTGGTTGTATCATTTAACCTCAGTTATTTGTACTCTAAGCAAAGGATCTCTTTCACTTAAACACCTTGAGCAGGGAAATTTATTACAATAACTTTGTCAAAATATCTTGTATGAACTTTATATTGCAGCTTCTATATCATATATGTAGTCAAAAGATCTCAACATTCGACATTTCTAGCTTCTTGGTTTTCTGTACTCTTCAATAAAATTGTAGTTTGTTTTGTTTTTGATAGAAAAGGGCCATTGTTTTGCTTTGATCGGTGAAAGTGGAAACTGAAAGAGATTTGGGTTGTTTGGTTGTGAGGGAGGAGCTTGAGGTAGAAGGTGGAACGTGGATCTAGGAGGGATATTTTGGTCTTTTACTTTTGTTTGTTATATGATGTGTAGCTGAGTCATTAAATTAATATACATGGCATTTAGTTATTGGGTAGGTGGACCACCACCTGGTGGACTGAATAATTTCTCCGGCATCACGGTGGTGGTTCGGTGGTGGTGGTTTGGTTGTGATGATCCATCATTACGTGGCATTCTGATGGGTGTAAAACGGGGTATTACACCAACTCCTTATTGAATGTATTCTCGTCTCCCCTAACTTATAAAAAGTAAAGGATAGTACACTTTACCTACTTGTGGTTTGGTCAGATTACATGTTACCTACCCGTGGTTTGAAAATTAACACTTTACCCACCTGTGATTCACTCCGTTAGACAACCGTAACCCACCTCTATGTTTCCATTAAAAAAAACACAATAAAACATTAAAAAATATAGATTTAAGAATCAAAACTATTCTTGTAAGAAACACATGCTCTCAGCACGGAAGATTGAGGCCAACTTCACAGCTTCGTCAATGACGAGTAAATTCCATCAAAATCCCTAAAGAACACTCCAACTCTCAAACTTTCTCTCATATCAAGCACATCTAGTAATTTGTTATTTACATTTGTAAGCAAATCTTAGAGACTTAGACATATTAACATGCTCAAAGAGACTTAGACATATTAACATGCTCAAAGCAATTACAAAACATATAACTGCCATAACAACTCCACTTATGTTTGGTTGCTCAGAAAAATAGAGGAAATTTAAAATAAAAAAATTGCAGTCTAAATTAGAAAAGGAAACCCCAATTCTCACTTCCAGACGATAGATCTAAGTTCCTAATTTGAAGTCCAAATTGAAGCCTACCACAAGTAAATCGAAGCTCTAAAGCAAGTGGATTGAAGTTTATGATGCCAGCAAACCCATGATTGAAGACCTAGGCAAGCAATTTGAAACTCCAAAAATATCCATTGAAGCTTTAGATTCGTGAATCTTCGAAGCTGCAACGCAAAGGGTGCTAGCTGTGAAAGACAAAAGCTCACATCGGAGAGAATAAAAAAAAAGATGGCACCGCCGTAGCCTGAGGGGCAAATTCAGCAGCGAAGACATCAATAGGGAGGAGGATAAGGGTTCCCTTAGATGATAAGGTGCTTCCAAATTCCTCTCTCCCAAACGCCCATCTGACCCCTTGCAACTCATCTCCAATGAATGATTTGTCTTATTAGTATATGATTTTGGCATATGGCTCTTGCTCATATTAATAATTAGAATTTGAAAAAATGGCAGTTTCACAATTATGATTCAAAAGATTGGGTATAGGTTCCAGTGAAGTGAAATAATTGTTAGGAACCAAACTCCTCTGTGGCAATCATCAATCATCCAAAGCGCAAGAGCGAGAGGAAAAAAAAAAAAAGATGAAACGGACGGTGCAAGTCTTTGGGTATTTTGAATTGCCAGATTTGAGAAATAAAAAAGAAATTATTTCCTAGATCAAGAAAGAAGGGTTTTGATTCTTAAATTTGTGTTTTTTAAGGTTTGATTGTGTGTTTTTTTAACGGCAACATGAATGTGGATTATGGTTCTCAAACGGAGTGAACCATATGTGGGTAAAGTGTTAGTTTTCAAACCATGTGTAGGTAACATGTAATCTAATCAAACCAGACGTGGATAAAATGTACTTTTCCCTAAAAAGTATCAACCACTTGCATGAAGATCAGAGCCCTCCATAATTTTTCATCTCATGGCTCACAAAGTCACAATCACTCATTTCTTCAAATATATCACTACCCTTAATATTAAAAGCCCAACGACCTTCTGCAAGCCTTTAATGTTGGGTGTGAGGCCATATGCCTGCCAGCTACCCAATTACCGTCCTTCTCTTATCTTTTCCTAAATTGAGGGCACAACAAGCCACACTTTATAACCATTGGATACAACAATCAAGTCTTAGTACTTAAATCTTTGGGATTGATCATAGATCCTAGTAGAATAATTAGTGTCGGTCACATTATTTTTTTTTACATTATTGTAATAATATGATGTATTTATATTTTAAACATTAAGTTGTATTTGTTTTTCAAACATATCTTATCATATCTCAATTTTAACTTATTTTGTATTAGTTCAAATTAAGCAATTTTTTTTTTTTTAAGGGGGCTACATTGAACCAAGTTTATACATTTTAAACCACATATGGCAAAGTACAAGTGTACAAACAGCCACACTAGGTAATTATCCCTAACAAATATATATTAAGCCATGCTCATACAATGACCTGGCGAATTATTGAGCATCCATACTGTCATGCCGATTTGTGAGATTTTCCAACACTTCGTTTATTTTATATAGCTATTTCTGAGTAACTTTTGCTAATGTAGAAAGAACTTCAATTCGTTGATTTCACTAGTTGATGCGCCTACAGAGGGCGGGGCCATCACTAATTGAAATGAGGGATGATTCGATGGAGCCATGGAGGGATCAGTTGCTAGAAAGTTGTTCAACTCTATGAGACACCTTTTGTTATGCCTAAATAATTCCACCATGTTATCTTAACATAAGGTATTATCGTAAGCAATTATTCCATCAATCTTAACCAGTTTTAAAAGTAGCTCGTGATATTTGATGTAGCTTTCCTTTTCAGCATCTACAAATGCGAAATCAAAGGCCCCTTCTTGTTTGCCCTATATTTTAACTGACAACAAGAATTTAGGTAGACAACTTGAAGACAAGACAATGTCGATAAATTCTTAATATGGTCAAATTATTTGCGCAAGTGTGAATTTTTGGAATAATTCATCAAAACATTAAATTTCTTAAAAAGAGAATATGTGTAGATTCCCTTTAGGAAGAGGTTCTCACATAGTCACATTGTTAGAATTAGCGACGGAGCCACATGTAGATTTTTTCCCATTACTAATATATTTATATTTACAAGTAGCCACTGGGGAAATTAAATTTTTTTTTTCAAGGGCAAGCTTATATAGTGATTATGCAATTTTTTTGGAGTTAGTAACTTATCTTATAATAATATATTGAGAAAATCGCACTAACGTCCCTTGAGGTTTAGCGTAAGTGCACTAACCTCTTCTAAAGTTTGGAATGGTACACTGAATCTCCCCTACTTTGATTAACAGAATTTGGTAAAATACAATTTTACCTTCACTTTCAAAGCAAATTTCTCATTTTACCTATATGCAATTTCCCATTTTACCCTCCTCATCATCACAATTCAAACATATGGTTCAACCCCTACAAGTTTTAAACCTAACTCTTTCTCTTCAAGTTTCACGAGTATTATTTGTTTGTCAGATTCAACAATCATGCATGTTATTGTTATTAACTTACTATCACTAATTATTATTATTTATGTAGTTTGGAGTTTATTAATATTTCCATTTCTTTAATTTGCGGCTATGCCTACATGGTAAAATGGGCTTATGCTACCTCGACAGTTATTAACAACATACTTCTGGTATGAGCACCTATGCTTACTAACTTAAGTAGACAATCACATCATGCATTATGCTAAAAACTTATATTGGTAATTAGATCATTTAAAATTGGTGAGGCATCTGATTCGATGAAGTTAATCTTATGCTCTACTCCAGCCTTCTGAATAAACGGCAATCCAATCTGATATGCTTCCTTGTCTGGATCAATAGCTATTATCTGCAAAAAAAAAATCTTTGTTTAATCTAGGCCTTACCATTATGCTCTTTATATGCTCCGCAATGTAAATAGTAGTAACCAATAATAATATGGTACAGTTATAAAAAAATAAAATAAAATAAATTAATATGGTACGTATAAGAGTATATCTAAGACCGTGTCTTTACCTATATATGGTGGCTAATGGATATAATTAAGGATGTTGAAAAAAAAAAAAAAAAAAATAGAAGGAAGAATTTATTCGAGTAAATCCAAAGTCCTCCAAGAGTTGAAGTTTAAACGAAAGTTCTCTCAATTATTTCATGGCAAGTCTACAAATATTATACACAAAGTGCAACGTTCAAAAACTTAAAAGAAGGACCCAATTTACTAAACTTTTAGGTAAAACAACCATTACTCCTAAAAACTAGAACCCTCCAACGTTAATAATTCAAACAACAAATAACAACCAAACAACAATTTAAACATGACCCAAACACCTACAAACTCCTATTTTTAGCAACTACTCCAATTTAAACTCGTTGTGTGGTGCGATTGTATTGAGTTTGTTAAATATATATCTCAGTGCGATTATACACCAAGTGCAACCTTCATAAACCCTCTAACATTAATATTTCAAAAAATAATTTGAGAAATTATAGAAAATCCCATTTAAGACCAAACAATTCCATTCAATTGAGTTTAACATGACTCACCAACAAACTCTTACTTTGTTTAGCAAAAAAACAAAAAACAAACTCTTACTTTTTACCAACTACTTCACACTCCTACAAGCAACTAAACAACAATTTAAACATGACTCACCAACAAACTCCTACTTCTTTCCAAGTACTCCACACTCCTACAAGCAACTAAACAACAATTTAAACTTGACACACCAACAAACTCCTACCTTTTAGCATGTACACCACACTCCGTAACTACTTCTGCAGCATTCTTTGCACCAATAGCCCACGTCTCCTTTATGAACGTATATCATAATAATAAAAAAGTATACTGAAATTCTGAATTCTGAAACGTACCTTGCCATCAGTCGGTAGTGCTAGAGCAGTAGCAAGAAGAGAATAGCCAGTAAAGACTCCAAGCTCTATTGTCTTCTTCGCGTTCATGATCTTTAGAAGCATTGAGAGTAGTAGACCTTCATCGACAGGCACGTTCATCAAATTCCTGCCACATATGAACACAGTTCAAAAGTAATAACTATATATAACAAAGATACACAGCAAATTAATTTAAATACTTAGTTGGAAAAGAAAATCTATTTATGTATGAAACATCCAAAATGTACTGGGGTAACTTTTTTCTAAAATGTACTGCAGCATTTGAAAGGCATCATCATTTTCAGAGGAATTCCTCTTGAGCCATACTGACATGCAAATTTTAAAATATATATATATATATCCTAAAGATCAAAGTCCCAATTCTGAAAGTATATATGGATTCTCTTAAAAACAGAGGAAAATAATATATATTTATGAGTTATGACAAAGAATAGTATGTCCATAATCTAAAGTTTTAGGACTCGTTCCTAAAAATGCAAATGCTTTTCACAATCTATTAATATGGTATGTTGTGAGTAGTATACAATAAAAATGATATTGTCCAAATCACAACATTTCATATTAACAATTGTGAAAAATGTTATTTCTAACCTTACTTTTTGGAATATTTGTTTACGTGGTTGGGACAAAACTTCTTTTCATAACTCATTCTGAACTTTTCTCAAAATTATAAATAACAAAATTTGTGAATGAAAGTTTTTAAAAAATACCATTAATTATTAAAAACGAAGTAACATGCTTAAATCAGTTTTTCCAAAGCATCACTTTAGGGAAGTTCTACATTATATCATATAGTTTTAGCTTTAATTAAATAGCCATATATCTAATGTTTCCCATTATACGCCTCAATAAATCGCACATTAATATCCTTACTTGGTATCAAGAAAACAATTAAAAAAATTTCCATTGTGAAGAAGATGGTTAAAAAAAAAAAGAAGTTTCCGTAATGGTTTTCCAAAAGAATAGATGTTATCAGAGAGACTCTTTCAGCCAACATGGCAATTTTTCTTTTCTTGAATTTACTTTATAGACAAATGCTAGACATGTGCTTCCGAGTTTTTTTTAGCCCATAAGGAAGTATACAATTAAACTTATAGTCGTCCCGGCCATATTTTTCTTTCTTTCTTTTTTTGGGTAAAAAAATATGTACTATATGTAACAAGCTCTTCAACAACGTCCAAAGAGGAGAAAATTAAATATAAAAAGGCTAGTATAATTTAACGAATGCACAGGGAAAACTAACCTTTTGAAGTGCTTGGCTTTTGTGAGGGATGGTTTTGTGCTAGTGCCACGTGTCATGCCGAGGGCAATTACAACGTAAACTTGAGTTTTGAGAAGAGAGAGTCGAATTCAAAATTCAACTGAGGGCCCAAAGGTCGGCCCAAGGGCTAATGGGGCATCTTCCATACATGGTTGAAAGCCAAAACTATTAAAACCTAAATAAATGAAAACAATGACTGAGAAGGCTTGATAAGACAATGTTGCTAACAAGAAACCCAAAGAACAATTGTTGAACAAGGCCTTTCACTATTCCACAACTGGATCAGGCTTGAAACACAATAACTTTAATTAAAAGTTGTTAAAACACACGCTTTCCATTCCTTTGCTAACATCTACCATAAGGCAAGTAATTAATAATGATGAATTTGTTGAGACTAAAAAAAGTTGACTTTGTGGGAGAGAGTTAGTCCCATGAGACATGCATGAGGGCAAGGGAAGGAAGTATTTGGGCCTTTTTGTGGAGCTAAGTCAGTGGTGGGAAGATATTATGATCTTAACAAGACATTCTAGGACTTGAGCCCAGACATCTGCTACGGGAGCTTTCTGGAAAGTAAAGGAGTTAAGCAATAAGTCTTAATCTCCTCAAATGGGGTTGTGTTTCGGGGTTGGGATTAGGGTTTTCAGGTTGAAGATGATCTCAAAACTCCTACTTTCTAGGATTTTCCTCTAGAGAGTGCTCTAGAAGTGAACAAGTTAGCTCTTAGAAAAAGTCTCTCTCCTGTGTTAAGCTAATTGTGATAATGATTGTGTTGCCTGTGATTAAGGATGCAATCAGGCCTATTTATAGAGGTGATTAGGGTGGCTTAAGTTGATGGGGAAATCAGGTTTCTGATTTTCCTTAAGCCAATGGACTTCCCAATTTAACCATAAGTGGTATCTTTTGTAAGGGTGAGTTTGAAAATATGACATAAATGGAAATAAGTATGGTTTCTCCTTAATTTCAGGACAAGGCTTCTTCTGCCTTTGAAATGGTTTTATCAGAGACATTAAATACTTGATTAGTTGGTTTTGGTGAAGGGTTAGGCCATGCATGCTCTATAGACTTTGGTTCCCACAAACTAGCCACCATATCTCCCAGCAGACCCAATGACAGCTACTTAATGGTTACCAAGGTCTTGGGACTCACTTTCCTCCTCCAAACCACACTTCTAAAGTCTCAACAACAAAAGGGGAGTAGTACCCTCACTGGTCTGGGCCGTGGGACTACTCCCTGGGTCCTTTTCGGACTGAAATGGATATAGGTCATGGGTTTCCATCATGCTTTCCCAATCCCCACATGTCTTGGCTGTACCTAATGGTCCATTGAGCTTTTACCTAGAGGTCTGCCGTATGTACAGTACTGAAACCCATGATTTCTGGTGAGATAGAGAACTATGGTGAGCTGGTGATGGTAGAATGGCTTAGAGAGGCTCAAGGAAGAAGGGCTGGCCGCCTCTGGTACGTGTAAGGGTAGGAGTGCACTGTTCTCCTCTTTAGTGATGAAAAGATGACATAATACGGGTCCCACTGACAGTAAACCTTGAGCCAATAAGCAGATAGTTGGTTATTCTGGCATTTGGGGCCCACGGACAAACTGTCCAGAGCTAGGTTGAAGTATTGGGCTCCAACTGTTCCTTTAGTCAACCCAATGGCATTTGAGCCTAATAATTACAATATTAGTGTATTTGGGATAGAAGGCTTCAGATGGGCCATCTTTGGGCTTTTGAATAGTGCCGAAATACCCCATAACAAGCCCAAATGGTTTGTTGGGCACCACACAGGGTATTTTCGTGAGCTGGGCTCAATGGATTGCTCTTGTGAACATTTTAATCAAGCCTAATTAATTATTGGGGACCCGTTCAAATATGGATTTAAAAAATGGGCATGAACAGCTTTTGAGGAGGGCCTTTTCTTGTGGGGTTCCCATATTGGCTGAAAGAGTTTTAGTTTTTACATTTAGTGCTTTTATAAGCGAAGAAAACTCACATGACTTGTATATATACCATTTTTGGCTAGCACCATCGTTTTATTCAACCAAATTTTTACCCTTTTTTTTATAGAACCAAATTTTGACTTGTAGATGCCATGCATGGTAAGATAATGCTGACCGTAAATTCTATGAAAAATTATGTTTTATACCCTATGTTAATTATGTAGCGAAAATGTTAATTAATAATCTTTGTAGATGCTCAAATTTTTCCCTTAGCCATGTGTCGCCTTGTGACTGGTTGGACATAGGTTGTACTTGCTTTGATGGGTTGTTGAGCTGAAACTCCATGCCAGGCCCGTAAACTTGTCTGGTGGCTGATAGTGCACCTTCTTCTCTAAGCTATCGATTTACGAAGTATAAAACTTCACCAAAGAGACTACTACAGACATCAATCCTCAACCAACATATATGAGATAACTAAAGAACATATGATTAGTTAATCAACTTAAAATGAATGTAAAGAATAAGAAAAGACTTGGGAAGCTTAATGAGCAGGAAGAAAATTATTCCCAAGAAAAATATACGAATCATGAAATGGATTATGATTTATGAGATGGTGTTTTTGTGTGGTGATTGTAAGAATAGTGGGTGTTATGGCAAATGAACTATTTGGTGGTTTTACTTTCACAGAGAGTGCTCTGAGAAAGATGTGTTCTCTCTTCTTCTTGGCTTAGGTCTTTTTTGCCTAAAGTTAGATCCTTTTACCAATGGCTTTCTTCTCCATCTTATAGTGGTTACGACTGCTTTTTAAGGGATCATAAGTCAATCCTTTGTTATTCCCTTTAGTCTTTGGGATAATCTGGTCTTCTGTTGCTTAGTGGATAAAAGAGAGAGACTGACAATGTTCGTTAAAAGGATAGGATAATTCTGGTTTTTGCAGACTAAACCAAGAATTACAGCAGACTTATTATAAGGGCCATTTTTTATTGGTATTGGGTTTGGTGAGTATTTAATGCGCTGCATTTATGACAAAAGGGGTTATCTGATCCATACATGTTTTCTTTGGAATAGGATCCTCTCCATTTCAAATGAAATGGAGAGTCTCCATTTCATGGTCTAGATTTTATTTCACAAATCTAACGGTATACAGAGTATCTCATCATTTAAAATTTTAAATGACGTGGCACTCTGTATATTGTTAGATCTAAGATATTTAATCTAGACCATGAAATGGAGACTCTCCATTTCATTTGAAATGGAGAGGATCCTATTCCGTTTTCTTTAGGTATTTGAGGCTTGTTTGTTACTTGTGTTTATACCTCCCAACAGGTATCTTTACCTAAGCAGAAATACTTTTAAGAAAATAATTCTTCTACCTCCAAACCAAACTTCTTTGGTTTTTTATGAAGATGATTAACAGTTACCGTAGGTCTGGACTATGGTGGTTGTGTTACCTCTAATTCAGATGCAATCAAACCAACTTTATATCTCTGGTTGAAATCAAGAGCATGTCAATCCCTTTCCCACGCATATGCTGCTTCTGCATGCTTTTTTGTCTGTTGTGCAAAGGGTCTTCACGAATTGGTCATCAACATGCTCCAGCTGTGAAGATATGGGATTTGGCTGCTCAAGGAGATGATGAGCAGTAACTTTATTGGTTAACGAATTTGATTGAAGCTTCATTGTCTGGCGTGTCGTCCTAATTAAAGGAGTCCAGTAGTGCATCCCACTAAGTGATAGAGAAAGTTAATGGGAGATATTGTTGGTGAGCTGGCTAGCTTTAGTTAGGCTTTCTTCATAGATCACCACACAAAGTGACCCTAGAGCCTTCAGCCTAGAGTAGACTCTTCAAGCAATTCGAATATGGGCTTGATTTATCTGTCATAACTTGGTAAAAAAGTGGATATCTACAATCTTTAATTAACTCAATTATTTGATCACAATTGTAATGATATAAACCACAAAAAATAGCAAGTCACCAATTCTAAAAGCAACAAAAACATGAGACAACGATATCGTAAGGAGGTCAATGGCGACTCCATGAATTTTTCATCAGGTAGCCATTAAAAAACTTAGGTTTAATTACACATTTGGTCCTAAACCAATATTTTTTTTGTGATTGTGTCAAAATGGTCATCAATGTTTCAAATATGTTATTTTAGTCCATAACATTTTATCACTGTGTCATTTTTGGCATTATCGTTAAGTGATGGATGAAAAAAATTAACATGATTAAGTGACTTATTAAAATATTGATAAATGTTGACATGTCAGTTAGGTAAAAAAAAAAAATCATTCTAAATTAACCTCACATGCATCACATGCACGTGAGATCGAATTGGGGAAAAAAATCTAAAGATTTGGTGGAGCTAGAAATCTTATTTAGGGGGCAACTTCAAACTAAATATATTAATAAATTTTGAATCTACAAAATAACACACACTTACATGTATTCTTAGATTCTTAACTCTTAAAATGCAAAATATAAAAGATTTGGCTTTAAGAAAAGAAAAAATATATATTAAATAGATTTAGTTATTTATTTTTATGGATACACTATTTAAATGTTCAAATATTCCTAAAACTAATGAGTTATATATGACAAAATAAATTATATTAAATGAGAAAATAAATGAGACACTAAATACTTTAAATGTGTGCTTAAAAATGAGGAGGACAATTACATAAAATTTAAACTAACTTTTAAAAAAATATTAATAAAATAGGGGAGGGGGAGAATTTAGACCCCAAAATCCTACTTTGAGGTTTAATAATAGTTCGGTTCAATTACAGTTAGCCTCATTCTTTTCTCTTAAGTTAGACATGGGATGTGTGGATTCTAGTTAGCTCAACTGGTAAAGTCTTTTGTTGTCGTATAAGGGACTTGGGTTCGAATTCTGCCTACACCAAAAACCAATTGGTGTCTTGACCTTATGGTAAAAGGCAATCATCATAAAGCAGACGTCATATATTCAAATTCTATCCTATTTAAATAAATAAATAAATAATAAAGTTAGATATGTGATGCAACATCTTAATTTGAATGAGAATAAGTAGTAGAATTTTGAGAAGTCCTGATTTTGTACCCCTTAAAACAAAGGAATAGAATGTTTGATAGGTTTAGTATAATCAATAGTAATTTTTGCACCAATCACATGAAGCGGACGTCATATATTCAAATTATATCCTATCTAA
>OU015772.1:20168806-20227914 GCA_907173295.1 Fagus sylvatica
CTATTGGTCTTGCAAGTCTTGTAACCTTGGTGTAATGTATGTTTAGTTTAAGGTTCAGCTTCCTATATATACCATGCTATGGGTTCATTGTAATACACATAGAGTTTAATAGTAAAGATGTAGCTATCAATGGTTTTCCATTGTGGACGTAAGCCGTTAGGCCAAACCATGTTAATTCCTCTGTTCTCTCTCTCTTTATTTCTCTTGCTTTTGCTTTGATTCTCTACATTATTTGCTTTCTTTTTTCTATTTTCACACCTAAATTATGCCATCTTCAGATTTAACACTTGTCTCTTTGTTTGCAGAGATTTGGCCATGAAAGAAGACCATTCCATTCTAGATGCTTCAATATGAGTTGTTGTTCTCCTGGGACAAGTCTACATTTAACTAGTCCAGAGACCAAATTTAAGAATGCAGTATTAAACCTGGTGCTCTGGCCTGGAAGCGTCAAAGTACACTTTCATTCGGTGCTTCAATCTTTTCAGTCTTTCTTCCTGTAAGAATGAAAACAAGTCTATCACATATGATATGACGGGACTCAAAAAGACAAATATTTCAGACTGGCAGGACTCAAAAAAAAAAAAAAAATAATACTGTAGAAGCAATCACCAAACCATAGGATACTTCATTTTTTAAACAAACTGGCTTATAGCTATAATTTGATGAAACATTAAGCCTATTAATTCAGTCTCTTTGAAATTGATATGTATAACTGAAACGATGAAAAGGATATAGACAGATAGACTAGTTCGGCAGAGAGAGAACTGAGTACTACCATGGAATAGATATATATCCCAACCACATCAGTTTTTTGTTGATGCCACAATCAAGAATATCGGATATATATCCCAACCACATCAGTTTTTTGTTGATGCCACAATCAAGAATATCGGCTCACTAATAGAACATGGGATATGGCTTAGATCATTGGATAAGACACGATGCAGACATGTGTCCACTTTTGGTCATGTGTCCCAATCGTATCCAATCTAGTGCATTGGAACACTGGACCAAAGCCTTTCCCTAGAATATGTAGTTATGCATCTAGGCACAATAAGTACATCCATACATGGCATCCAAAAGGAAAGAGAATATTAAATTATACTTAAAAGTCCAAAGAGGAAAACAAAAATACTATTAAGTTTTACTTGGTCCTGTTTATTACGCTGGAATAGATCATAAGTGGATATGATTTGATATTTGTTGTTTTGATGAATGGCGGATAATTCATCTTTGTTAACGAGGCAAACTTTAAAAGCAATTCCTTGGTAGATACTAATGGATACTAGGTGAAACATGCAACATGTCAACAGCTTAAGCTTGGGGTTGTTAGCTTAAGAACACAGAACAGCCAGCATTCTTCGACAATTCAACAAGTCAAGCTCAAGCTAAATTTTCACGCTTCATTGCTGACCAACCTAACTTTTTCAGAAACACCTCCTACTCTGCTTTATTAGTCCGTAAATAGTTAGGGAGACGATCTGCTATTTGTTTACAAATCACGTAAAGAAAGTGAAGTGATTCCTTCACTCCAAAAAAAAAAAAAAAAAAACCCAAAATATAATATTAGTTTCTAAACTTTAGCCCATGAGAGACTTCAATTTCAAAATGATTTCTTTTAGTCCCTAACAAACTTAAATCATCGTTTTCAGTCCTTCAAAAATTAAACATAATTGATTGGTTTTAGTTCTAATGTCTAATGGAGTGATGAAGCGTCAATTTTTAGATTAAAAGCAATTATTTTAAATTTCAAAGACTCAAATTGCTCATGATCTAAATTTTAGAGAACACCAATATATATAAATAATAAAAAAAAAAAGTCATGTGAAAGACCGAAGAAGTTACTAAAAAATTGATAATGCCACTTCCTTGTTATGAGAATATAAATTCTGTCATATATAAATATAAGATATACTTTAGATCAAAAAAATATATGGTATACTTGCCTGTAGAGGTGACAAGTTAATGCAGATCCGCTCATAATTTCCCTTGCTCTTGAAGCAAACACAAGTGAGCCCCTTTCCAATCCATGTAGGCGTCCCACTTGTTGCATCATCTGCATATAAGAATCCGTAATTATTTAAGCTCAAAGAAATTATTTCCACACATCACTTTTGATTTATAGCCTCAGGAAGTAATTGAAATAACTGCTACAAAAAATTCAGAGCAGACGATAATCCTTAAGCAACCTAGCTCATGAACTACACGAAAACGATTCATAGCAGCTTGGAACACCGCTTTATTCTGATTTTGGTGCATCCAGTAAAGTTCTCCTTCAGATTTAGATTATTTTATTGGTGAAACAGTTGGGTTCTCTAAAATGGTAGGTACCACCGAGGGGACCAGGGTTGGTGTCCTAATGAAAATAACATCAATCAAGACAAAAAATCTATTGGTATAAAATGAAAGTCTTGAACTCATTCTAGCTATGCAGTTATCGGTACTGTGCTCGGACTTTATTAAGAGGGGTTTAGTTAGTCTAGACACGAGCTGAGCTGGAACCTGGGACCTGGCACCTGGGACCACATCCAATCACATGGGGGAAAATATGGTGTTGACACAATTTGGTCGGACACTTTTTAAGTGATTAATGGATAAAGATGTTTCAACTAACATAAGTCTTATTAAAATAGGGTTAAGCTATTGGCTCAATAGTTAATAGTTAGTACCTTTGGTGCTAACCACGTGGGCAGGGGTTTGAATCCCACCAACCGCCTTCTGGGGAGGTAACTTAATGGAAGAAAACCCTCGTAACCCATTACACCTGCGAGTCCGGGAGTTGTGGGTTCGGGTAGTGGTACGTCCCATTATTGCCCAGATGTACCCCACGCCATGTCAAAATCGGATTTAAGTGGGTCGGGACAATGAATGCACCTGCGAGTCCCTTTTTTTTTCATCAAAAAAAAAAAAAAAAAGTCTTATTAAAATGTTGTCAAAGTTTTAAAATGACATAAGAAAATAGTTTTAGCACAAAAAAAAAAAAAAAAAGAAAATAGTTAAGAAGTTTACTTTTAGCATTTTTCAATAACAAAATTTCTTAAAATTATATTTTTAGTGTTAATGTTTGCCTTTTTGCTTAATAATACATTTTAGAAAAATATTTGACAAAATAACGCTTTTTGAAAAATATTTGAGAAAATAATATTTTTTGGAACTCGTCCAGCTCAATGTACATTATGTTGATATGACATTTAAAAAAAAAAAATAAGAGTTCCAAGTAATTCTAGGTTCTCCTTATTTGTACTCCTTATTTGTACTTCTTAAATTAAAGAAATAGGAAGACACTTATTTTCGGTGCTCCTAAACACTCCTTCAAAAAGTAATGTGAGGAGAATGCATTTATTTAGGGCATGTTTAGTATGTATTTTCTTTTTCTGTTTTGGTTTTGTGATTTTTTTCAATATTTAAATTAGAACTTTAATCTTGATTTGAATTCAAGATTGTAAAAAAATTTCTATTTGATACATAATTCTGAAATCACAATTTTTTTTTTTCTTTTCTGTTTGATACATAATTTTGGTTTTTAGACTTGATTGCACATGTAACAATTATAGAGGGTTTCAACCATTTATCAATACAAATTTGACAATTTCATTATAATTTTATCATTCCATTATTAATTAATGTTTTAAAAGAATAAAAATACAAAATAAATAAATATTTTTTTATCTATTTTATCTTCTTATCTTCATTTCTCTCTCTTCAAATCCCAAAGCCTATCCTCTTATCTTCTTTTCCACACACATATATCCTTTCATATTCTTTATTTTCTCATCTATTTTACTTTCTCTTGGTCATTCCAAATTGCACCGAGAAGTAGAAACTGATCAAGTGAATCCCCTAAAACCGTTTCTCAAGCTTGTTGGTCTGGTTGTTGATGTATTTTTATAGATACTTGTTGTAGCCATTAGTGAAGATGATCAGGAATTTTATTTTATTTTATTTATTTATTTTTTTTTTTTATGAATAGATGATAAGGTTCTTTCACAAAGCAGCTGGAGAAGAAATTGTAGCTATGGAAAGAGAGAAGGTGTTTGACAAAGCAGCTGCCAGCGTTTGGAATGTGAGAAGGTGTTTGACAAAGGGCTGTTTTGGCAGCTTCTTCACAAAGTAGCTGGAGAAGAAATGGTAAATCTTTTATTTTGTCCCCCACTTATCCAACGTGAAGCCACACTCTCCCTCAGTTCTCTTCTCTCTTTCTTTTCCTTTAAAGCATATGCTCATTCAGTGTTGCCATGGTGGAGGTTGAGGTTGGTTGTGCGAGGGGTTGCAAGAGAGAAATTGTCGGCGATATGTGGGTTGCGATCGGTGCTGGAACAGTCTGGAGAAGCGACGTGGCTTAATGAAGGGGCAGAGTCCTCTGTAATGGCCGAGAGAGAGAACATCGGAGAAGGTAGTGGAATGTGGGGTTCAGTAACGATAATAAAATTTGGGTTGAGTCCGGATTTGAATTAGTTATTGAATCCGAAAACACTCCATCAATTGTTTTCAAATTTACATTCAAATCACAGAATCATGGTTTGAGTTAGTGTACCAAACAGCACTTATAATCCTAAACTATTGAATAGTTTTTTAATAGAGAATCTCAATTTCCAATGTTAAAAATGTTATTGGAAACAGTCCAAAATATTTTGGACAACAATTTCAGCTATTACAATTCAGTGTTTTTTTTTGTTGCTAAATATTACAATTAAGTGTTCTATTATAGGAAATCATGTGAATTTATTGTACATAGTCAAATACGATTCTTAGGAATATTTCATGGGAAAGCGTCTCTTGAATCTAGTCAAACCAATTTTTTATTTTTTATTTTTTGAAAGGATAGAATTTGGTTATAAATCAGTTTATTATCAGATTACTATAACCCACTACGTGACAATTAATAAGATCATTCACGTGTATTTTAATCACATGACCTATTTAATTTAATGAGTCATGTGACTTTTTAAAATAATATATATAAAATGAATAGTCTTATAAACTGTTACGTAGTGACTTGTAACAAACAGACTATAAACCAGTTTATAGTCAAATCTTATCTTTTTTTTAAAAGGCCACATCAAATTACCAGATCAGCCTTACAAGTACAATATATTATCTTGAAGAGAGGAGTTTTAGAAGACTCTGTTTTTCTAAATATTTTTCAAATAGTGTTATTTTACCAATTAAAATTTTAAAGTGTATTATTTAGCAAAATACCGTTTATGAAAAATATTGTAAAAAATTTGCACAAATGCACACGAATAAATATATATGAGATGAGACCGTACTTGTTGTCAATTATGCAAAAATATAAACATGACTGTTTTTGTTTACTATTATAGACACATAATTGTTGCAGCGACTTCACAATTCAAATTGATTTGAATTGTTACAGAAAATATTCTTGAAATTTAATTAAAGCTTTACTTTGGATTTTTCCAGAAATATTATTAACTAATAGTCTTCTTACCTTTGCTTAATTTGGATGTAAAAAAATTGATAGGTAGAACATATGCATGGCTGATATCTATAATTCATTGTATAGTGTATACAACTATACATACAAAGATTCATTGTACAAATCCCACGATTAGATAATCACAATAATAATTTCCTAAAAATCAGCATTCATGATATATACAATAAATTCAGATGATTTCTTATGACAGAGCACTTAATTGTAGAATCTGGTTCACAACTCAAATTGATTGAATTGTTTCCAAAATATTCTTAACATTGAAAGATCGGGGTTCTTTTAAAGGTTAAAACACATAAATAATAAAATAATGGATTGGACTCTTAGGAGTGTGCCTTTGTTTAATCTACGGAGAGTCTAGAAATACATTACTTGAAAGACAGATTCTAGTATAAATGTATAATGGAACTCGTGTCTTCAAGATGAGTTCCAAAAAACGTTATTTCACAAACATTTAAAAACTGTTATTTTGTCAATTTTTTTTTTTTTAAGTATTATTAATTAAAAACACCCAATTGAAACCGGCCCTTGCTTAAAAGAAAAAAACCTTGCCGTTGTTTTGTAGCGCAGGAAACAAACAGTCCAATCAGGGACTGTCTGCATGAGATGGCCCCTGGTTGATGAGGGACCCTAGATGGTATTGATGGTCAATGATTGCATCATTGCATGCATTGGATCCTCCGGGCCACTAATCTACACATATCTCATATTATCTCTCTGTGTTCATTACTTACTCCCTTCACTCAAAAATCATTGGATTGAAATCTCTCACTTTTGTTTGCAAGCAAAACCCCAAAAAAAAAAAAATCTCAGCCTAAGCAATTAATGAAAACAAGAATATCTAAAGTAATGAGTTGTCATTTGAACTAAGCTCTTAGGTGAAAACAACGGAGAATAAGACGATTCAAAAGTGTAAAAATGGATCTAAAACGCTCCTACTTTAGATCGAGATTGTGGAAGACATCAGAAAAGAAATATATTAATAGACAGAGAGAGAGTGTGTGTACCTGAGCCTGAGGAAGCAGAAGTGTGAGTGCATCGGGAGATTGAGGATGAAGGAGAAAGAAAATAGATCGAAACGCAGCTTCCTTGAGTCCTAACCACGCTCATCTCAGCGCCTAATCCAAAATCCTAGTCGCTCCTATTCCTATCTATTTCCGCCTCAACTCCGCAGTTGGTGTTTTCCTTGTCAGAAATCCCACACAGAGAGAGAAAGAGAAACTACTCCCAACATTTTTAAGTGAATGTGACTGTGTGATGAGTGAACGACACACAAAATGTACATTACACCCCAGCATATATGATTTTTAAGCGCATATAGTAATAAATAAATAATTTTAATTTAATCACATTTTTCAATCGTTTATATATATATATATATATATATATATATATAAATCTATATATATAATGTAAAAAAACTTTTTTGACTTTCTATTGACTCTATAATATATTGTCACATTAACTTTTGAACGCTCAGAATTTTACACATTATTATTATTAATTTTATAACCTTTACTTATTCTTATTCTCTACCCAAGTACAACTTCTCCCTCTCATGATTATTCCTCCTCCCCCTTCCCTCTCTCACATTGTTGAATAGTAACCCAACTCTCAATCTTTCTCAAGACCCCCTCTCTCTGTCTTTATCTTTCTCTGTAGCCTAGCCCCTTGTGGACACAAATTTCGTACAGATAAATCACACGGTCATGAAATAGTGTAACAAATAATTAATTTGTATTTATATGTATGAAAGTGGGTACAAATCTCTAAATGATCCTTTACAATAAAGAATACAATAAATTCCTCTGATTCCGTCTCCGTGACGCTCCACGATCCAAGGGCTATGAAGCTTGATCTTGAATGGTGTCTGGCCATTTCTGAGTTGAGTGTGTAGTTGGAATTTTTGGACTTAGAGTCGAGGGCCGTTGGCTTAATCTCGGTCTAAGTTGAATGAAGATTTGAGAGGCGTCTCCCACTTTGGATTTGAAGAAGCAGAAGTACGCCTTGCTTTTGGATGGACAAGAGTGCTGTTCTTGAATCTTGAGAGAACTCTTCTTTTTGGCAGAGTGTTGACAGGGTTTTCTCATTTTTGACTCTGGATCCCCTTCTCTTTTCTAAAGAGTCTCTATTTATAGGCACTTTAAGACTTCTTCATTTGGAATTTCCTTCTCAGCATTTAATGGGATTTGATTTGATTTGATTTTGAATTTGAATTTAGTCTTCCATTTAATTAAAACATTCCATATGCAGGATTCTCCATTTGATGTCGCCACATGGTTTCAAAGTTGTGACACGTGGCTCTGTCCTATTGGATGCAATTTGTTGACTTGTCCATTATTGACACGTCATCACTTGACAATTGATTTGATCAATAAAAATTAATCATGATTAATCAGACGAATGCAAACACATCATAAAATTTTGACGTCTACACCCCTCTTTCCGACCCAGTCACCAACGATTCGAGCTCCAACCTAGCGGTGCCTCAACCATTGCCGCTTCTGGAAAACAAATCTGCTTTTGCGAGAGCTTAGAATTTGGAGTCAACTGGTCATGTTTCTCATCTCAGATTCTCTATCTCCAACATGAATGTCTTAAAGACCAGATAATAGATACAAAAAACCCCTTCAATTTCCTCTCTATCTCCAATGACCCAGAAGATATGTCAAAGGCCAGGTCCCCTGCCTTTGAATTTACAAACAGTTTTCTAAGTTCTCATTGTTTCACGTTTACAAACACGTGTCTATTTAGGGGCATGGGTGATGGGTCCACCCAAGAGCTTTGGGTGAGGTAAAGAATTTATCAAACATTGTATCAGGCTCAGTCTCTTTTCTTCTTAGGGGTCAGAATCATTGTCTGGGGGGTTAGGTAACAAAAAGGATAGATTTCGGGAGTTTTTTTGTTTTCCCACATTTTTTCGGCAGCCATATGGTGATATTTGCAAGTTTTGTTTTAAAATTTGGTTTTTGATATCTTTGTATTTTTGTAAATCTATTAGGGTTGATTTAATAAATGAGAGAGAATCTATATGATGTAGTTGTAGTTGTAGTTGTATACATGTTGCTTTGAGAATTCTTTAGCTGGTCTTTTTGTTTGAAATTTCAGGTATGGCTTTTGATTTCGCATATACAAAGTAATTCTGTTGTTTTAGTTTTAGGATGATTGTTATTTACCAAAAAATGTGGAGAGCTGTATTGTGTCCATGTTTGGTGTCTGAAATGTTGTAGATGATGATGCTTTTAGAAGGTTAGGAACTGTGTGCTACAGCTGTTAAATTATGAAATCTGTAAAAAAAAAAAGAGAAGAAAATGACATACATGTAATCTACTAACTTCAAATTGGGATTTTTTTTTTCTCTGAAGGAGCTTTAATAGGCTGTGATTGTAGTAAGAAAGATTTCACCTTTAGTTGTACAAAGTGTTTTGTAAATAATGTCTTTGTTTTGTATGAGTTTGTTTCAAGTTGGAGAATGTGTATGTCTTTATTATTATTTCAGCTTTTATGCATTTGGTTAGGCTTTTCTAGAACCACTTTGTATTTATTTTTTTGCTAAAAAGAACCACCAACGATAAATATATCACTTAGAATTTAGAACTTAGAGCTAAATATGTGAGTGAGTTTTAGTCACAACTACTAATGGTGTCACCAAGGTGAGCTAATATCACTTGAAGTTTTTTCTTTTTTTTTGATAAAGGTAAATTTTCATTAGGAAAAAAAAAACAACAACAACAACAAAACACTAAGTACATCCCTTTGCCAAGCCTAAAAAACTGAGGGAGGAAGAGTGTACGCATTACAACAAAATAAAGAGGTTAGAGAAACTGCATAATTGGCCAGCTCATGGGCTAACGAATTTGCCTCTCGCCTAACCCAAGAAAAACAAACAGATGAAAAACTTAAACCAAGAGTAACTACATCAGAACATAAAGCATCTATCTTCCATCAAGAATCAGCAGTAATACTCGTAATGGCTTCAATACAAACTTTTGAGTCACTTTCCACAATAATATTGGGGTATCTCTCCATTTGAACAAGCTCAAGAGCCCATTTAATTGCCAAAGCTTCAGCTATTAGAGGATCTTTTGTATCCACATGTTTGGTCCAAAGTATTCAAGATGCTTTCCTACAAGTGATATTAAGTAGTATATTTAATTTTTCTCAAAAAGAAAAAAAAAAAAAGTATATTTAATAAAGATTGAATGGAAAATCATAATAGTCATCATGGTTATATTTTGGATCATCCAAGTATATGGTTGGCAAACTTCCATATGTTATGTATGTATAAAATAAAAGAAGCTCATCATTTAGTTGACCTCTTAAGCTATTTAGATTCATGCTATGATTACCCATATTGTGGCTTTTCCAGATTTTATGTACTGACCCTCAAAAGCTTCAATTTTTGGTCAAGTTGCTGTGACAAGTAATATCTAAAAGACTAAAACACTCTAACCGTTACATATATGAGTTTAATTTTATTTTATTGGCATGTTGAAATGATAGTTTGGAAGTCCTAAATTAATTAGATACTGAACTTTTTTCCTAAAACAGTTGTTGGATATCCTTATATTGCTTAATGCCTCAAATAATTAGTAGCAAGATTCATTTTGCGACAATGATGTTTCCCAACAAGTTCTATTGACAATATTATATGAGTGCTACATCAAATGATTGTGTAAGCAACTTATCAAGTGAAGAAGATCATGATTCTACTAAATTATAAAGTGATAATGCCAAAAATCAGTGGGCACGGACACGTCTTAACTTGGACGGACGGAGTCTTCTCTGACGGACGAGTATACCTGCAAAAGAGAGAAACGATGAAAGAGTACACCGGTGGTGGTCCGATGGGGGAGCCTCTGATGCTTAAGTCAGATGCTTGTGATCTGAAAGATATCTATTCTGAAAGTATAGAGGTGAGAAAGAAGTGTGTACCTTGTTTAAGGAGTTTCTTTGCTTTATATAGGAGGCTCTTCTAGCCGTTTATTGACATTAAATGGGTTTTTATATCTTGATTCGTAACGGCTTTGTCCTTGATTTGGGCCCTTTAATTGTGTTATTGACTTTTCTGGTGTGGTAGCGTATTTGGCACATAGGCATAATGTTGTGTATAACTGGATTTTTATTCCCGTCGTCTATGCCGGGATAGTCGTCATTAGGGTTTGATTTCAGTTAGTATTAGATGCCCCCTACTCCGTATCGTAGTTATGGAGTGACGATATGCGGGGTATTTAATTGGGGCGGGGGTTCTTAAATAATTTGCAGTGTTTCTCGGGAAGTGGAGACTTCATTTAATGAAGAGGTGTCGTTTCAGGCGACTAACGACATGTGTCGTTATGCGAATGGTCGGGGCGTTCGAGGCGTTGTTCCGTAAGCTTTTTGGCAGTTTTTTGAATTCGTAGGGTTTTTTATACCGATTCGCCTTTAGGGTTTTTCTCATTTGCAAAAATTTTGGGATGAGCGTCTGGGATTTTCTCTCTGCTTTTTCGGTGAGTTTTTCTCGATCTTTGGCCTTTTAAATTCGTGCTTTGTGATTTCCAATTTAGTTCATCTTGGCTTTGTTGAGTCAATCGTTTAAGTTGTTCTTCGTGGGCGTCTCTAGGTTCGCCGAGAGTAACTTAGGTCTGCCTCCGTTAGAGGGTTTCGTTTCATCTGATAGTGTGCTCCATGCGAAGATGTCCTTATTGTTTCTCAGAAATTGAATGAGTGATTCTCTTATTTGTGGGGGGAGGTCTGCTCCGATTTTGGTTGTCCTCTCTGGGCTCCAATCTTCCAACTCGATTGTGTCCAACTCTTCAGACAATTGTACCAGGGGCTTCCGTTCTTCGATAGTCATGGTTTGGTTCCGCCCTTTCGTTCCCAGGGAGGCGAGGTAACATTCCCTGGCCGCTATTTGGTCCCCACTGACCTCTCCTATCCCGTGTTTAGTTGGAAATTTGATAAAGAAATGGTAGGTGGAGGTTACCGCTCGAAGTCGGTTGAGCGTAGGTCGCCCAATGATCGCGTTGTACGCTAATGGGTAGTTGACAACGAGGAAGTCAACGGTTTTTGAGATTGTCTTCGGGTAATGGCCGACTGTAATCGGTAATGTAATGATGTCGACTGGGCAGACCCTGTCGCCAGTGAATCCAACGAGCGGTGCGTCCATTGGTCGCAGCTTGTCCTTGTCGAGCTTCATTTGCTGATAGGCTGGAAGGTATAATATGTCGGCCGAGCTTCCGTTGTCTATCATTACTCGTCTAGTGGTGAAACTTGCAATGTTAATAGTTACAACTAGGGCATCATCGTGCGGTTGATGGGTTCCCTTGGCGTCTTCTTCGCTGAAGGATATTACTTGATCATCGAGGCGAGCATTCTTAGGGGGCCTTTGGACGACCATGATATTGTGTACTTGTCGCGCGTATGCCTTCCTCGAGGCTCGCGAGGTCCCTCCAGATGCAAGTCCTCCAATGATGGTTCTGATTTCTCCAACGGGTCCAGGCTTGTTGTTTTCAGCCCGCTCTTTTTGCGCTGGAGGTTTCGTTGGACGTGTGTTTGTTAGACAGCTAACGTATTTTTGCAGTTTACCCTGCCGGACGAGTGTCTCCACTTGTTCCTTTAAGGCTACACAGTCTTCCGTGAGGTGTCCGTGATCCTTGTGGAATCTGCAATACAAATTTTTAGGTCGGCTGTTAGGATCTGAACATATTTTACCTGGCTATCGAAGTGAAGGATCGTCCTGTATCTGCATGAGAAGTTTATCGATTGGGGTGTTTAGGGGTGTGAAGCTACTGAATTTCACAGATGGGGTGGTTGTCCATTTGCGTTCTGGCGTGTTGTCTCCCAAGCGAGGTCTTGGACGCTGGTCGCAATGACCTGCATCTGTCTTTCGATCGGGGTCATGAGAGGATCAGCACTGGTCCCATCATTGGGGGTTCCTTCCATAATCACGGTTAATCCATGTACGACCCTTAAGAACGACAATAGCCTATTAAGTCGTTCCCACAGATGGTGCCAAATGATAATGCCAAAAATCAGTGGGCACGGACACATCTTAACTTGGACGGACGGAGTCTTCTCTGACAGACGAGTATACCTGCAAAATAGAGAAACGGTGAAAGAGTACACTGGCGGTGGTCCGGTGGGGGAGCCTCCGATGCTTAAGTCAGATGTTTGTGATCTGAAAGATATCTATTCTGAAAGTATAGAGGTGAGAAATGAGTGTGTGCCTTGTTTGAGGAGTTTCTTTGCTTTATATAGGAGGCTCCAGGCTTCTAGCTGTTGTCGACACCGGCAGAAAATCTGACCTCTACCTAACTTAAGGTTAAGGTCTTTTCTTTTTTTTCCTAGATCCCGACCCCCATTTGGCGAAGTGTGTGTGTTCTCTATCTCTTTTCCGTTTCGAGATATGAGTTGTGTGTGTGTGTGTGTGCGGGAACACGTGTGTGCATGTGAGCACAAGTTTGGAGTCGCCACCAAGCATGGGAAATTTAAGGTGTGATTGGGCACCTATGTCTAATAGATTTTATCTTATTTAGATATTTAAAACAAAATGGTCTTGAACCAGAGATGGGTTTGGGGGTTTGCTTATGCGTGGGGAAGGTGTTAGGCACCCCACGACATCCGTTTAAGAAAACGGTTACCTCCCTTCTAGTGTTCCCTTTATTTGTTAAGCCTAGGTTTGTTGGATTTAATTATGAACAAATGTCTCAAATTCCGTCGTGCAATGTACCAAGAATGGCAAATGCAATTTGACTTCATTTGGTTTTGATTAGACTCTTTATTTCACCGTCCCTCATCTTTGTATTTTTTAAGTTTCCGGGCATTTCGGTGGTAGGATGTACTTGAAATCCTAACACCTAGTGCCGGAACAAACAATTAATGTTTTTGGTGCCATATTCAGGATCTCTTTACCCTTGATTTCCAAGAATAAAGCGGTCCGTCGAATGGCGGAGTTTTGGATGATTAATTCACACTTTGAAGAATTTTAGACCATGATCTTATGGGAGTTAGAACGTGTAGAATTCCTTATACGAAAGCACGTACCAGCCACGCCCCCGTGTAAAGGACTCATACCATGGTGTCCCAAAAGCCAGGGCGAGCCGTTGCCCTTGGGTTGCACCAACTTCGTTTCTAACGCCCATATTACCATGTTTACTCTTTTTAAAGTTTTCATGGCAAAGTGTATTTTAATCACATTTTTTATATCAAAGCGATAAACACTCAAACAAGTAATCATGACATGTTCGCAGCGCATAAATTACAAGAACGAGTAGGAAAGCGAATAAAATATTCAAACAAGTAATCACGGCATGTTCGCAGCACATAAATTACTAGAATGAACATGGCATTAAAACGGTAAAACATTCAAACAAGCAATCACGGCATGGTCGCAGCACATAAATCACAAGAATGAATGAGTACAGAATGATCACGGCATGTTTGCAGCGCATAAATCATAAAAATGAAATCAAATGAGTAATCACGGCATGGCTGCAACACATAAATTACTAAAATGACAAGTATGGGATGATCATGGCATGTTCGCAGCGCATTAATCATAAATATGGAAATCAAATGAGTAATCACGGCATGGTTGCAGCACGTAACTTACTAAAATGACAAGTATGGAATGATCATGGCATGTTCACAGCACACTAATCATAAATATGGAAATCAAATGAGTAATCACGGCATGGTTGCAGCACATAAATTACTAAAATGACAAGTATGGAATGATCATGGCATTTTCGCAGCACATTAATCATAAAAAATGTTCGAGCAAGTGATCACGGCATGTTCGCAGCACATAAATCACTAGTGTCATAACCCCATTTTTACCCCCGGAATTTTCTCGGGTGTCGACACGCAAAACGAGGCAGCCCGAACCAAGTCGGCCTGATCCGATGAGGGCTCATCACACCAAATAACCTCAAAACGGGGTCTGGGACACATTTCCCAAGATTTGACCAAGTTTGACCAAGTTTGACCGGAGTTGACCAAGTTTGACCAAGGTTTGACCAAGGTTTGACCAAGCCGTTTCTGACCCGACAAGGGCCCACTATGCCCGAAAGCCCTCGAAACGCGGCCCAGGATACATTTCCCAGGAGTTTGGAGAATTTTCGACCAAGTTTGACCAAGTTTGACCAAGGTTTGACCGGACCATTGACCAGACCGAAAGCTGAATCGAACTGACCACCCCTTGACCAATGTATAGAGAATATCAAGAGCTTCGATTCCGTACTTTACGGGTCGAAAACGGACGAGAAACGAGAGAGTTGTGGCCAAAACTGCGAAAAAACGGTCCGACACTTAGCCAAATTTTGGTAAGTGTTGTTGACAAAACAGCCTATTTGGGAGGCAACGTTTGCGCAAAGATTCTCTCCGACCCGCTGCAACTTGGTCCGACGAGCCAAGACCCTTAGGCAAGAGGTTCACTTCAGCTACCACATGCAACTTTCGGATCGTCAAGAGCTCCTCCGGTCAAGCCGGAATCTCAGTCAGAAGATGACCCCTTGGCATAAGGAACATTCCGACGGCCTCCGTTCGCAAGATCATATCTTGCGAACCCAAACTCGCCTCTGTGCAAGGCCTGTACCGTTAGAAAAGTAGGTAGCGCAAGCTTTCCGACGATACCAAGATCGTCGAAATCCGACATCGGGAGCTACGTCTACCACGCGCGTGAAAACAGGCCGACGAAATAAGGTTTTGCTGAAAGTTCCGGAATTTTCCCACCGACGTTGCCACGCTTGCGCACAGAGTCTTCCTGACTCGCAACAAGTTGATCTGCGAGCCCGGGCACATTGGAAAGAAGACACATTCATGCACGACGTGGAACTCTCGGATCGCCAAGAATTTATCGGGGCCAGCCGGAATCCCGATCGGAAAACTGCCCTCAAACGGACCAAAAACACCCCGGTGGCCTCTGTTCGCGGGGCCATATCTCACAAGTCCAAGCTCGGATTTCCGCAAATCCGGAACCTTGCAAAAGTAGGCAGCGCAAGCTTTCCGACGGTACCAAGAACGTCAAAATCCGACATCGGGAGCTAGGTCAAATATGCGCGCGAACTGGGACAAGATTTGAGAAAAAACGCGCTGGGAGCAAAACGCATTTTTTCTCCCGGACAGCCGCCTTCGCGCGCAGAGTCTTTCCTGCTCGCAACAAGTTGATCCGCGAGCCCGGGTGCGTTGGAAAGATAATGACTCCGGCTACGACGTGGAACTCTCGGTTCGCCGATAGCATCCCCCGTTTGACCGGAATCTTACATCGGAAAAGTGCACAAAAACAGCTCCGACACCCCGACTTTCGGGAGCCATAACTCTCGCGTCCGAACTCCGATTCAGCGCAAACTTTATATCGTTGGAAAGAGGACGTCTGAGGAGCTTTCCGACGATATGCTGCATGACCCATTTTGAGTACCCGAAGACCTCCAAAATTGCCTTCGAAAATCAGGTCAAAAAACTGTACGCGCGCGCGAATTTCCACGTAACGGATAAGATCGCCGCGTGGCGGATAAGATCGCCACGTGGCAGCTACAGTAACTCGCGCAGGACCATCCTGCGCGGCGCATGATGGACCTGCGCGAGGCGTGCAAATCCGTCTATAAAACGCACCCCCCCTCCCCTCAGCGCTGGGTCCGAAGCTTAGAGCATTTTTTGAGTTTCTTAGGTAGTTTTAGGTAGTTTTTAGGCATAGAATAGGGGTTTGGGGTTTGGGTCTTTCTTTGGGGGGTTTTTGGGGAGTTTTTAGAGTGAGAAGCATCTACTAGGTGCTTCTCTCTCTACCTCTCCTCATCCTCCCCCCCTCTCTCTCTCTCTAAGCTCTTTCTCTCTCTTCTTTCTCTTGGGTTCTTGGGGTGTTTTTAGAGTGAGAAGCATCTATTAGGTGCTTCTCTCTCTAACCTCTCCTCATCCTCCCTCTCTCTCTCTCTCTCTCTTTCTCTTACATTCTTTAGTTCATTTTAGTTCATTTATGCTTTACTAGTTTATTTATTTGCTTTATTTACATTTCCTTGTCATTTATCGCTTTATTTACATTCCCTTGTCCATTTATTGCTTTATTTACATTTCCTTGTCATTTATCGCTTTATTTACATTTTCTAGTCATTTATCGCTTTATTTACATTTACTACGTACTTGTGAATATATAATATTTGTTGTGATTATCCCCCCCTCCCCCGGTGTGTTTTAGTACGGCAATATTGAGTGGCTTTGGCGGCTCGCGTAAGACCTCTAACAAGGCCGTGACAACCATGTTAGCCCACGAGGTCTTGACCCGAAAAATACACCGGTTTCCTCGTGTTTTAGTACGGCAAATATTGAGTAGCTTTGGCTCAGTTGCGTAAGACCTCTAACGAGGCCGTAACAACCTTGTTAGCCTACGAGGTATTTGACCCGAAAAATACATCCCTTTGTGATTTGGGCCCCATGTTAAATATTGTCATTTATCGCTTTATTTACATTTACTACGTTGTAAATATTATATTGTGAATATTGTGAATATCCCCCATTTTTCCCTTTATGATTTGGGCGTGATAATCCCGATTGGTCGTGGTGGACTATTTAAGACCTCAAAGAGGCATTATCCACCATGTAATTCCATAGGCATTGGACCCACGAAAATCCTTTGTTTAAACCCCGTTATTTTCATTATTTACTACGTTGTTGTAAATATTGTCCATTTTTCATTATTTTGATTTGGGCATGAAAATACCAAACGGTATTGGTGGTTTTAGGTAAGTCTTTCAATAGCACTAAACCCCATGTAAATCCATGAGGCGTTGGACCCGTAAATTGCAAAACATTTTCAAAAAGATTTTCTCATTTAAGTCCTATTTGGCGTCGAAGGTTTAGGATAAGTCTTTCAAATAGCACTAAACCCTTCGTGTAAGCCCGAAAAGGCATTGAAACCCATTTTCAAAAAGATTTTCTCATTTAAGTCCTATTTGGCGTCGAAGGTTTGGATAAGTCTTTCAATAGCACTAAACCCTTCGTGTAAGCCCGAAAAGGCATTGAAACCTCATTTTCAAAACGGTTTTTCTCATTTAAGTCCTATTTGGCGTCGAAGGTTTAGGATAAGTCTTTCAATAGCACTAAACCCTTCGTGTAAGCCCGAAAAGGCATTGAAACCCCATTTTCAAAATAGATTTTCCCATATAAGTCCTATTTGGCGTCGAAGGTTTGGATAAGTCTTTCAATAGCACTAAACCCTTCGTGTAAGCCCGAAAAGGCATTGAAACCCCATTTTCAAAAAGATTTTCTCATTTAAGTCCTATTTGGCGTCGCGAGGTTTAGGATAAGTCTTTCAATAGCACTAAACCCTCCGTGTAAGCCCGAAAAGGCATTGAAATTCTCTTTTTAGATTGTTTTGTTTATTCATGTAAATCCTATGGTGGTGTCGGAGATCCGAGTAAGTCTTTCAATAGCATCGAATCCCGACCCCACGAGGTCTTGACCCTTTCCTTAAAAATTCTCATGAATTGTAACCTTGCCATTTCAAATTAAATGTTGCATTTATGTCATTTCATACTTATGATTGATGTACTGCTAACATATGCCATGATCATCCCATGTTATGTCTTTCTTGTAATTTATGTGTTGTGAACATACCGTGATTACTTGCTTGATTGTTTATTCGCTTTGATATAAAAATGTGATTAAAATACACTTTGCCATGAAAACTTTAAAAAGAGTAAACATGGTAATGTGGGCGTTAGAAACGAAGGTATGAGTCCTTTACACGGGGGCGTGGCTGGTACGTGCTTTCGTGTAAGGGATTCTACACGTTCTAACTCCCATAGGATCATGGTCTAAAATTCCCCAAAGTGTGAATTAATCATCCAAAACCCCGCCATTTGACGGACCGCTTTACTCTTGGAAATCAAGGGTAAAGAGATCCCGAATATGGCACCAAAAACATTAATTGTTTGTCCCGGCACTAGGTGTTAGGATTTCAAGTATATCCTACCACCGAAATGCCCGGAAATTTAAAAGATACAAAGATAAAAGGGATGGTGAAATAAAGAGTCTAATCAAAACCGAACGAAGGTCAAATTACGTTTGCCATTTCTTGGTATATCGCTACGACGGAAATTTGGGACATTTGTACATAATAAAAACCAACAAACTTAGGCTTAGCAAATAAAGAAAACATTAGGAAAGGAGGTAACCGTTTTCTTAAACGGATGTCGTGGGGTGCCTAACACCTTCCCCACGCATAAGCAAACCCCCGAACCTATCTCTGGTTCAAGACCATTTTAGTTGTAGATGTCTAAATAGGGATAAAATCTATTAGACATAGGTGCCCAATCACACCTTAAAATTTCCCATGGTTGGTGGCGACTCCAAATTTGTGCTCACACGCACACACGTACACAAGTTCCCACACACACACAACTCGTATCTCGAAACGGAAAAGAGATAGAGGAATCACACACAACACTCGCCAAATGGGGGTCGGTATCTAGGAAAATAAAAAGAAATAAGAAAGAAGATTTTCCGCCGGTGTCGACAGCTTGGCGACTCCACTGGGGACTTAGAGGGTTTAAGCCTATAGTCTTTCGGTGTTTTCTTTGCTAAGCATGTGTGTATATATTTGTTGGTATTCATTATTTGGTTTATTCTTTATTTCATCTTGTATATTGTTTTGATTTTAGCATGTCTATATTCTTGTATATAAACTGCGAACATAGGATAGAGATTTATTTTATGCAACACATATTATATATTGTGCTTTGTACAAAAAAGTCTTTTCCCTTTTTACTTTCAAAATCATGACATTTACACTCATTGGACTTTTGGGTCGAACCCGGACTCAGGTGGGGCTGGGCTGGTACAGGCTCCACCACGAACCCTTTTATATCTAGGACATGGAACACGAGAATCCACCCTTCTCCCTTCACACCCGTGGAGATCGAGGGGGGCGTGCAAGTGCTTCCCCGGTGATCCAATACCCTTTCGACTTCCTTCGGGAGGATGAAACGGGCATGATCATCGGCCCCTTTAGGAAACAGAATTCCAAGCTGTGTCATACCATGTTGCATATAGTAAGCTATAGAGTAGAAAAACTTACCTGTGAGGGCTCTGGTAAAAGCCAACCGAGTGAACATCCAACCTAAGATAGGATACCCAAAAATAGGATGTGTCTTTTCAAAATGAGTCAAGGGAAAAGCGTTGTGCTATTTTCCAGGTGGTGATAAAATAATTGGAGCCGAGTCAGGTTCTATCTATCTAAACCTTTGTTTGCATGTCATTGTTTGATAAAGGGATAGGATAACCACGTTGTCCATACCCGTTGCAAACCACTCAAACCCAAAGAGTTCCAAACTCTACATGGGATGTATAGAGTCGTGTCGTATCCAACCAAAAGTACGACCCTCACATTAACCGACATCGGTTCCCAAAAATCTTTCAAAAATGGAACCGAACGCCGAAAGGCTCGTCGAATTTCAGTAATGTGAGAGTCTATCTTTTCGTTGATACGCGTGTACATAGTCTTGTCGTACCCCAACCAAAAGTACGACCCTCACATTAACCGACATCGGTTCCCTCCAAAAATTTTCAAAATGGAACCGAACGCCGAAAGGCTCGTCGAATTTTCAGTAATGTGAGAGTCTATCTTTTCGTTGATACGATTGTACATAGTGTATAGAGTCGTCGTCCCAACCAAAAGTACGACCCTCACATTAACCGACATCGGTTTCCAAAAAATCTTTCAAAATGGAACCGAACGCCGAAAGGCTCGTCGAATTTTTGGTAATGTGAGAGTCTATCTTTTCGTTGATACGCTCGTGTACCATTGTGTATAGAGTCTTGTCGTATCCAACCAAAAGTACGACCCTCACATTAACCGACATCGGTTCCCCCAAAAATTTTCAAAAATGGAACCGAACGCCGAAAGGCTCGTCGAATTTTCAGTAATGTGAGAGTCTATCTTTTCGTTGATACATCGTGTATAGAGTCATGTCGTCCTCAACCAAAAGTACGACCCTCGCATTAACCGACATCGGTTCCCTCCAAAAATTTTCAAAATGGAACCGAACGCCGAAAGGCTCGTCGAATTTTCAGTAATGTGAGAGTCTAGCTTTTCGTTAGTACGATCATACCCGTCATGTACATAGTCTTGTCATCCAACCAAAAGTACGATTATCACATCAACCGACGTTGGTCCCTCAAAATTTTTAAAAATGGGACCGAACGCCGAAAGGCTCGTCAAAATTTTGGATGTGATAGTCTACCTTTTCGTTGATACGTATGTACCCATTGTGTATAGAGTCATGTCGTCCTCAACCAAAAGTACGACCCTCGCATTTACCGACATCGGTTTCCAAAAAATCTTTCAAAATGGAACCGAACGCCGAAAGGCTCGTCAATTTTTGGTAATGCGAGAGCCTATCTTTTCGTTGGTACGATTGTAACCATCGTGTATAGAGTCAAGTCATCCTCAACCAAAAGTACGATTATCACACCAACTGACGTCGGTCCCTCAAAAATTTTCAAAAATGGAACCGAACGCCGAAAGGCTCGTCGAATTTTGGATAAGATGTGATAGTCCATCTTTTCGTTGATACATTTGTAACCATTTTGTATAGAGTCGTGTCGTCCTTAACCAAAAGTACGACCCTCACATTGACCGACACCGGTTCCCTCCAAAAATTTTCAAAAATGGAACCGAACGCCGAAAGGCTCGTCGAGTTTTGGTAATGTGAGAGTCTACCTTTTTGTTGGTACGCATGTAACCATCATGTACATACGCATGAAACCCTTAAGAGTTCCAAACTCCATGGGATGTATAGAGTCGTTGTCATGTCCAGCCAAAGTATGACCTTCACACCAACCGACATCGGTTCCCAAAAATTTTTTCAAAATAGAACCGAACGCCGAAAGGCTCGTCAAATTTTTGGTGATGTGAAGTCATCTCTTGTTGTGAGTTGTAACCAAGTGTACATCGTGTACCCAAGAGTTCTTTCTTTGATGTGATGTACCTCACCAAGAGTATGACCTTCAACCAATCGACATCGGTTCCCAAAAATTTTCATAGGCTTCAAAATGAGTTTTCATGATAGAACCTTATGTAGTACGTTAACCAAAGGTAACTCTCGTCAAATTTTCTCAGTGTATGTGAGATGTCAATATCCCAATGTGAGTATGAGTCGTCTTCGACATCGTAGTGTACAGTACGACTCTCAAAATGGAACCCCTAAGAGTTCTCGGACTCCCTATATAGGGAAAATTTTGTTGATGGAACCGAATGTCGCCGAATCGGTCAACTCGTTAAGAGTTCATATGATGTGAAGAATTTCACACCTATCGACATCAAGAGTATGTTCCCACTTGTGACCATCGGAATTTTCAAAATGGAAACGCCGAAAGCTCGTCAAATTTTGATGTGTGAGAGTCCATCTCTTCGTTGATGAGTAACCATGTACATACGTGTATAAGCCCTAAGAGTTCCCGACTCTATATAGGGATGTAAATATTTACCCATTGTGTCGTCTTCAACCAAGAGTATGACTCTCGCATCTACCGACATCGGTTCCCCCAAAATTTTTCAAAATGAAACCGAACGCCGAAAGGCCCGTCAATTTTCAATGATGTGAGAGTCCACCTCTTAGTTGACTTGTCCGTTGTGTACATACACGCATAAGCCCTAAGAGTTCCCGACTCTATATAGGGATGTAAATATTTACCCATTGTGTTGTCTTCAACCAAGAGTATGACTCTCACACCAACCGACATTGGTTCCCAAAAAAAAAGTTTTTCAAAATGGAACCGAGGGCCGAAAGGCTCGTCAATTTTCAATGATGTGAGAATCCATCTCTTCGTTGACTTGTCCACCATGTACATACGCATGTAAATCCTAAAAGTTTCCAACTCTGTACAGAAATGTAGATATTCACCCATTGTGTCGTCTTCGGCCAAGAGTACGACCCTCACATCGACCGACGTCGGTTCCCACAAAATTTTTTTTTTCAAAATGGAACCAAACGCCAAAAGGCTCATTGAATTTTTAGAGATGTGAAAGTCTATCTCCTTGTTGATGTGTCCATGACCATCATGTAAACCCTAGGGGTTTCCAACTCTATATGGGGATGTAGATATTCACCCATTTTGTCAACCTCAACAAGAAGTATGACCCTCACATAAACCAATGACAGTTTCCCAAAAAAAAAAAGTTTTCAAAACGGAATTGTGAGCCGAAAGGCTCTTCAAGTCTTGGTAACCCGATGTGAGAGTCCATCTACTTGTTGATGCATGGTGAAATCATGTGCATCATGAACGCACTCATACCCAATCGAGGTTTACTGCGAGGTAAGCCCAGGGTCCTGATCCTAATTGTGAATTCAAAGTCTAACTCATTTTCATTTGCTTGTAGGATTTCATCCATACACACGAACAAATGGTGGGAGAAACAAATGGGCCGAATGAACATGAGGTTCGGATGGCCACCTCTAAGCACAAGTTTGACGATCTTCTTGCCTTCGTATACATGATGGTGAAGCAAGTCGTGGAAACGGGAAACCAGAAGAGAAAAGATGACAAAAACACCAATGGTGAAGTGTCGGAAGGACGTCCTCACATCAACATGGACCCGCTGCCAAGGCCACCAACACTACCAAAACCTAAGGAGAGAGATCCCCAATTGGATAGTAAGATCGATGACTCAGAAGAAAAGATCCGGCTCATGCGGGGCCTGAGCTCCTTCGGAACACAGATTCCTTCAGTATGTCCTAGTTCCCCAACATGACAGTGCCGCCCAAATTCAAAATCCCCAAATTCGAGAAGAACAATGGGAGGAGTGACCCGATGATTCACTTGCAAATGTGCTGCCGAAAGATGGCCCAGTACGCAAACAATGAACCCTTGTTGATCCAGACTTTCTAAGACACCTTGATGGGGCACGCAGCCGAATGGTATTCACAACTGAAGAAGATCTCCCATTGGAAAGAGCTGGCAGACACCTTCCTAGCCCAGTATGGCCTCAACTCTCAAATAGAACCAGACTGCTTTGACCGTTAGAGAATGGAGAAGAAGAGCAGCAAGATTTTCAGAGAATACACCCAGTGGTGGAGAGAAATGGCGACCTCGGGCATGCCCCCTTCTAGACGAGAAAGAGATGATCAAGATCTTCGTCGATACCCTGAAGAACCCATACTTCAATCGAATAGTGGGTTTGCAGTTGCAGTTCCTTGTGAACTTGATTCTTGTTGAAGAAAGAGTCGAGGATGCGGTGAAGACAAAGAGGATGGTGGACATGCCAGCCCTAATGGCATTAGTTGAGCAGATTGCAAAGAGGACCCTCGTAGAGAAAAACGAGGAGGGAGTTTAAGATGATAGCCAAGAACGACAGGAAGTGGAGGAAGACTCTCCCATGTTATACCCACTTGGAATCAGCCAAGACCGGCTCAGATAGCACAAGCTCCCAAGGTGCACAAGACTTGAATGACCTACTTGGACTACTCAAGGGTGCCGTATTTGTGAGAGGTCAATGGAGGAACCTGCGGCAGCTACATCAAGATAGATGATGGTTCTTGAGAACATGTTACCAAGCCTGGATGGACCATGAGTGAGCTAAGATGTGGATCACTTTCCTGTGAAAGCTTCACACAACTGTATCCAAACTCTGGAGAGGTTCACCTGATGTTAGGGATGCCACCCACGGAAGGCAAAGCACAAGAGAACCTTTAAGATCCAATCAAGTTCCCTACTAACCCTCTTATATCCATGTTGAATAGTTTGTTGCAATCTTGTACAAATCTTTCAAATCTATGCTTTTCCAAAATGTGCATAATAAATTCAAAACCACAAAAAGATTTGTTTGAAATGCATGCATCCATGAGAGGGACGAGTCAACACCACAATTCCACTCATGGAAAATGAGGTGTCTAAGTAAAATTACTATCCACTACTGAGAAGGAGCGGCATGTGTTCTCTGAACACCCACGCCCGAAACACTTTTTCTCAAACACATGAAGCACTTAACCCTTTTGCACATGATTCCTACTTTTCACGACCAATGTTGGTGTGATCCTAAACCAGTAGGTGACTAAAAGTTCTAGCTTCACTGACCAATTGATTGGATATGAAATGATGGAGGCATTGTTTCTACTATCCAAACAGTTTATACCGCTTGTAAACCCCGCTGATCCAAAGAATATATTTTTAAAGAAAATTCACCCGGATTTATGAAATGGCACTTAAGCTCTCTAGGCTAAGAAGTTAGTACTCAGGATGACGGAAAAGGCCTCCGTTCAACTATCCTCCCACTTGTAGAAAAATGCCACTTGCTAACCAAGTTGAGCCTGTTCGTTTTTCTTCTATGAAAAACCAGTCAAGGATTACCCCCCACACTGGGGTGGGTTAAATGGTTGTGAGAGTCTCACACTAGGCAAAAGCGAACAAAGTGAGTAAATGAGATTTTTCGAAGGAAACAAAGTCAATCAAGTGAATTCCCCAAAAAAAAAAAGAAAGGGGAAAAGAAGTCCAAAAACTGAAGAGAAAGTCAACCCAAGGAAAGCTAAACTGAGTGAATAGGAGAGTCTAGTGAAATGTTCAAATTGAGGACTAGGGTAGTGCTTAATGGAGTGAAATTCAAACGAAGAGTAATCCTTGACTTTAGGAAAACCCCTCAAGTAATTTCAAAGCCAAAATTATCCTCCCATAAGCCTAGGAGAACCAAAGCCTTACATTACGGTCCTTTGAAAGTCCTTCCTAACTGGGAGCGACTGCTTAGCCTAAGGAGCTTGTGCCAAGGAAACATCATGAAGTAATTTTGAGCCTTATATCCTTCGTTTCAAGCACCCTTTTAACCCCAAGGCCACGTTACAAGCCAACAAAGACCTCACTGATCATCGATGATCGGTTGGTCATGTAGCAACGAACTTTTGGTCAAAAACTGGTAATGATGGAATCTAGATCACGCACCTTCAAGAGGTCGTATCTCATAAAGGGCACCGTCCACTTTGCACCATGGCCTTTCGGGCCAAACAAGAGTGACTTCAATGTTTGAAGCCTCACCCCAATTCAAAAAGAAATAAAAGAAGAGCTCACTCAGAAAGCTCACAGGATAATGCCAAACAGATTAACCCGAGGGACCACGCTTTCCATTCTCGGTAAGGGATGGTTGTTGAGCAGAGGCACCCATTAACTATAAAGGAAACAAGGCTTTGCCTAGCCTCTCTCAGACGATGCATGCATTTGAAAGAATTTTCAAAAGATTATACTCTTTAATGATTTTCCAAGAATAAAAAGATTTGAAAAATGATTTTCTAAAAAACAGTCCTCGAAATCTTGAATGAGGAAAATTTTTCAAAGAAGGATTTGTACAGAATTGCAACAACCTATGAAATTCATTTCACCCTCTAAACCACCAGTCAAGCCACTGGCCAAAAAACCCTGAAAGATGTTGAGCACTTTCTCCCTAGACTCCCTTCAAACAGCATGCCTTGACCAGAAAATGCCCAAACACAATCCCATACACTGGCTTTGGTCGAATGTTGTCCATAAGAAAACGAAGGCCAAGCCCCAGTCTCAACCTTGATACTGGGGCAATTTTTCCTTCTTGGTTCTACCAAACCGTGGGTGGTATTCAAAAGTCTCAGAAAATTGGAAGGAAATCTCTCATCATAGACACACTCAGCAGACATGGAGGTCGATACTGAGGCAGATTTCTAGGTCACTGAAGATCTACATCATCCAGGCGAATGGACACCTCTTGCAGAATCTCCCAAATCGGTGATAGTATCGAAGCCCGGGAATAAGGAATTCTGAATAGCCATGCGAGAAAGGTTTCTGAGAAAGAAATGAGACCCGAATTGGGGAAAACGTGTGACAGACCTTCGGTTTATCCATGGGTCTCACCATTGATCTTGTTGTACCACACTGGGGCAATTTTTCCGCGAACGGAAAAATTAGAAGACAAACCAGAGATCAAGGAAAGTGACTACCACCTGTCAAGAATGTAGTTGAAAGAATCGAAGGCTTCAACCAGACGGATCGAAGATTGAGAAAGTGTCGTCTGACCAAATGATCAAGAGCATCAGACAGACCGACCAGATGAGCTAATGACCAAGAGCAAGTTGTCAGCACTGAGAAGACCGGAAAAGTTAAGAAGCAGCCAAGAAATGTCTCATGATCGAATTTGACAACACACTGGGGCAAATTTTTCGAAAGGGGTTTTGAAAAATTTTAAAGGAGAAGTGGCTCAACACTCATACGGCTGTTTCGATTCAGGGCAAAGGGAATAGAAGCGGAAATTTGGATTCTGCATCGACAAGTGTGATTCCACACTGGGGCAAATTTTTCAGTCAACTGAAAAATTGTGAAGAAGAGCTGGTTCGAGACCCGGGCGGTTAGTTTGGACCAAACCAAGAAGTATGTGCATGAAGAGTTTGGAAACTCGTACCGATCAAGATAATGCCATACTGGGGCAAAATTTTTCCATCTTCGAGAAGCTGGAAAAATTTGTTTCGATATTCCATACTGGGCCAAAATTTTTCAAAAGGGTTTTGAAAAATTTCGAAGGAAAATAGTTCGACTCTCGGGTGGCTATCGCAGTCCGATGCAAAGGAGATAGAGGAAGAAATCCGGGATTCCGCATCAGCATGCATTGTTCCACACTGGGGCAAAATTTTTCTATCTTCAAGAAGCTAGAAAAATTTATTCAACGCTACACACTGGGGCAAATTTTTCCATTTTTGTCAGGAGAAAAATTGGAAAAAATTCAAAAGAGTCATCCGAAATGGGCCTCGTGAAGGAGTAAGTCCCAACATTGATAGAAATGGGCCTCGTGGAAGAGTAAGACCCAGAATTTGCTGAAATGGGCCTCGTGGAAGAGTAAGACCCAAGAGTTTCTGAAATGGGCCTCGTGAAGGAGTAAGACCCAAGATTTGCTGAAATGGGCCTCGTGAAGGAGTAAGACCCAATGATGATAGAAATGGGCCTCGTGAAGGAGTAAGTCCCGACATTGATAGAAATGGGCCTCGTGAAGGAGTAAGACCCGATGATGATGAAATGGGCCTCGTGAAGGAGTAAGACCCGATGATGATGAAATGGGCCTCAAGAAAGGAGTAAGACCCAATGATGATAGAAGTGGGCCTCTTGGATGTATAAGACCCGATCCTTTGATGATTCAAATCCGCAGCTAACCTACGAGATAGCTAAGCCTAAAGTATGGGATGCGAGTGCACTCCGACCCAGCAGACAGAGCAACAACCACCTCAATGAAGCTCGCATGGCATCTAAAGCACACAGAGCCAAAGTCCCTCAGGAATGGACCACATGGAATGCCACCATCGGCGACAAACCCAAGAAGGGGGAGCTAAATTCACATGACCCCAAGTCTACCTCAGGTCTTTCTTAAGATCTGACCCTCAATGTTCATACATTCACAAGAATCCAAGGCGTGAGGACCGGCGACGATCTCCGCTACCACTACCTCGGTCAGACATCTGCAAGAAAGAAGCAATGAACAATCAAAGAGTCAGAAAAGTCAGGTATATCTCATTCTCAAAAAATATAGGAAATACAATGATCGAAATTATACAAAAAAAAGAGAACAACAACAATCAAACAAACAATTTTGTCCATGACCGTTTGGATGAATTTCCAAACTGGGTCTAACCACAAAGTTGCGATTTGACGAAATGTCGAATCACAATTCACTCCTCAACTTGTTTGGACTGAGATTCCAAACCGTTGAACCACCCGATTTGCAGCTTGGGTAGTCCCCAAGTCAGATCACCCCTCAACCTTGTTTGGACTGAGATTCCAAACCGTTGAACCACCCGATTTGCAGCTTGGGTAGTCCCCAAGTCAGATCACCCCTCAACCTTGTTTGGACTGAGATTCCAAACCGTTGAACCACCCGATTTGCAGCTTGGGTAGTCCCCAAGTCAGATCACTCCTCAACCTGTTTGGACTGAGATTCCAAACCGTTGAACCACCCGATTTGCAGCTTGGGTAGTCCCCAAGTCAGATCACTCCTCAACCTTGTTTGGACTGAGATTCCAAACCGTTGAACCACCCGATTTGCAGCTTGGGTAGTCCCCAAGTCAGATCACTCACCCCTCAACCTGTTTGGACTGAGATTCCAAACCGTTGAACCACCCGATTTGCAGCTTGGGTAGTCCCCAAGTCAGATCACTCCTCAACCTGTTTGGACTGAGATTCCAAACCGTTGAACCACCCGATTTGCAGCTTGGGTAGTCCCCAAGTCAGATCACTCCTCAACCTGTTTGGACTGAGATTCCAAACCGTTGAAACCACCCGATTTGCAGCTTGGGTAATCCCCAAGTCAGATCACCCCTCAACGTGTTTGGACTGAGATTCCAAGCCGTTGGACCACTCGATTTGCAGCCTGGGAAGTCCCCAAGTCAAATCACCCCCCGACGTGTTTGGATTCAAATGCCAAACCGTTAAACCACCCAATTTGAGACTTGAACAAATTTGAAGTCTCAAATTATCCTCCTCAACGTGTTTGGATCCAGGATTCCAAACCGTTGAACTGCCCAATTCAAGATTGGAACAAATTTCCAATCCCAAATTCGAGAGTGGTACAAATTTCTAACCCCGCCAAAGGCGCGCACATGGTGACATACCTCAGAAGGGCGAGCGGACTTCCGGAGCGCGAGATCTGAGCTAGAAGGGAAGGAGAAAGCAGAAGTAGGAAAAGTAGAGTTTAGAGAGAAAACCAAGAATCTGAAACCTACCTTAACTTTTGACCCATGAGTCAACCGATTGACAGCCAGCGCGTCTGACAGAGAGTGACATGCAAACTGAGGAAGATTTTTCGCAGTACCTGAAGACGGGCATGAAAACCGAGAAAATCCCAGCGGGCAAAAATCGAGTCATTTATTCTTTGTCCGACGTTCCTTGTGCCAAGAAACGCCAAACAAAGAAGGGGCAACTGTCATAACCCCATTTTTACCCCCGGGATTTTCTCGGGTGTCGGCACGCAAAACGAGGCAGCCCGAACCAAGTCGGCCTGATCCGACGAGGGCTCATCACATCAAATAACTCCCAAAAAGAAGGTCCGGGACACATTTCCCAAGATTTGACCAAGTTTGACCAAGGTTGACCAAGTTTGACCTAGAGTTGACCAAAGGTTTGACCAAGCCGTTTCTGACCCGACTAGGGCCCACTATGCCCGAAAGTCCTCGAAACGCGGCCCAGGATACATTTCCCAGGGTTAGGAGAATTTTGACCAAGTTTGACCAAGGTTGACCAAGTTTGACCAAGGTTTGACCGGACCGTTGACCAGACCGAAAACTGAATCGAACTGACCACTCCTTGACCAATGTATAGAGAATATCAAGAGCTTCGATTTCGTACTTTACGGGTCGAAAACGGACGAGAAACGAAGAGAGTTATGGCCAAAACTGTGAAAAAACGGTCCAACACTTAGCCAAATTTTGCTAAGTGTTGTTGACAAAACAGCCTATTTGGGAGGCAACGTTTGCGCAAAGATTCTCTCCGACCCGCTGCAACTTGGTCCGCGAGCCAAGACCCTTAGGCAAGAGGTTCACTTCAGCTACACACGCAACTTTCGGATCGTCAAGAGCTCCTCCGGTCAAGCCGGAATCTCAGTCAGAAGATGACCCCTTGGCATAAGGAACATTCCGACGGCCTCCGTTCGCAAGATCATATCTTGCGAACCCAAGCTCGCCTCTGTGCAAGGCCTGTACCGTTAGAAAAGTAGGTAGCGCAAGCTTTCCGACGATACCAAGATCGTCGGAATCCGACATCGGGAGCTACGTCTACCACGCGCGTGAAAACAGGCCGACAAAATAAGGTTTTGCTGAAAGTTCCGGGAATTGTCCCACCGACGTTGCCACGCTTGCGCACAGAGTCTTCCTGACTCGCAACAAGTTGATCTGCGAGCCCGGGCACATTGGAAAGAAGACACATTCATGCACGACAAGGAACTCTCGGATCGCCAAGAATTTATCGGGGCCAGCCGGAATCCCGATCGGAAAACTGCCCTCAAACGGACCAAAAACACCCCGGTGGCCTCTGTTCGCGGGGCCATATCTCACAAGTCCAAGCTCGGATTTCCGCAAATCCGGAACCTTGCAAAAGTAGGCAGCGCAAGCTTTCCGACGGTACCAAGAACGTCAAAATCCGACATCGGGAGCTAGGTCAAATATGCGCGCGAACTGGGACAAGATTTGAGAAAAAACGCGCTGGGAGCAAAACGCATTTTTTCTCCCGGACAGCCGCCTTCGCGCGCAGAGTCTTTCCTGCTCGCAACAAGTTGATCCGCGAGCCCGGGTGCGTTGGAAAGATAATGACTCCGGCTACGACGTGGAACTCTCGGTTCGCCGATAGCATTCCCCGTTTGACCGGAATCTACATCGGAAAAGTGCACAAAAACAGCTCCGACACCCCGACTTCCGGGAGCCATAACTCTCGCGTCCGAACTCCGATTCATGCAAACTTTATATCATTGGAAAGTAGACATCTGGGGCTTTCCAACGATATGCTGCATGACCCATTTTGAGTACCCAGAAGACCTCCAAAATTGTCCTTCGAAAATCAGGTCAAAAAACTGTACGCGCGCGCGAATTTCCACGTAACGGATAAGATCGCCGCGTGGCGGATAAGATCGCCACGTGGCAGCTACAGCAACTCGCGCAGGACCATCCTGCGCGGCGCATGATGGACCTGCGCGAGGCGTGCAAATCCGTCTATAAAACGCACCCCCCTCCCCTCAGCGCTGGGTCCGAAGCTTAGAGCATTTTTTGAGTTTCTTAGGTAGTTTTAGGTAGTTTTTAGGCATAGAATAGGGGTTTGGGGTTTGGGTCTTTCTTTGGGGGGTTTTTGGGGAGTTTTTAGAGTGAGAAGCATCTACTAGGTGCTTCTCTCTCTAACCTCTCCTCATCCTCCCCCCCCCTCTCTCTCTCTCTAAGCTCTTTCTCTCTCTTCTTTCTCTAGGGTTCTTGGGGTGTTTTTAGAGTGAGAAGCATCTATTAGGTGCTTCTCTCTCTAACCTCTCCTCATCCTCCCCCTCTCTCTCTCTCTCTCTTTCTCTTACATTCTTTAGTTCATTTTAGTTCATTTATGCTTTACTAGTTTATTTATTGCTTTATTTACATTTCCTTGTCATTTATCGCTTTATTTACATTTCCTTGTCATTTATTGCTTTATTTACATTTCCTTGTCATTTATCGCTTTATTTACATTTTCTAGTCATTTATCGCTTTATTTACATTTACTACGTACTTGTGAATATATATATTGTTGTGATTACCCCCCCTCCCCCGGTGTGTTTTAGTACGGCAATATTGAGTGGCTTTGGCGGCTCGCGTAAGACCTCTAACGAGGCCGTGACAACCATGTTAGCCCACGAGGTCTTGACCCGAAAAATACACCGGTTTCCTCGTGTTTTAGTACGGCAAATATTGAGTAGCTTTGGCTCAGTTGCGTAAGACCTCTAACGAGGCCGTAACAACCTTGTTAGCCTACGAGGTATTTGACCCGAAAAATACATCCCCATGTTTAAATATTGTCATTTATCGCTTTATTTACATTTACTACGTTGTAAATATTATATTGTGAATATTGTCATTTTCCCCCATTTTTCCCTTTGTGATTTGGGCGTGATAATCCCGATTGGTCGTGATGGTTTATGTAAGACCTCAAGGAGGCTTTAGCCATTACGTAATTCCATAGGCATTGGACCCATTAAAAACCCCCATGTTTAAATATTGTCATTATCGCTTTATTTACATTTACTACGTTGTAAATATTATATTGTGAATATTGTGAATATCCCCCATTTTTCCCCTTTGTGATTTGGGCGTGATAATCCCGATTGGTCGTGGTGGACTATGTAAGACCTCAAAGAGGCATTATCCACCACGTAATTCCATAGGCATTGGACCCACGAAAATCCTTTGTTTAAACCCCGTTATTTTCATTATTTACTACGTTGTTGTAAATATTGTCCATTTTTCATTATTTTGATTTGGGCATGAAAATACCAAACGGTATTGGTGGTTTTAGGTAAATCTTTTCACATAGTACTAAACCCCCATGTAAATCCATGAGGCGTTGGACCCTAAAATTGCAAAGACATTTTCAAAAACGATTTTCTCATTTAAGTCCTATTTGGCTTCGCGGGTTTAGGTAAATCTTTTCAAATAGTACTAAACCCCCGTGTAAGCCCGAAAAGGCATTGAAACTCATTTCCAAAACGGTTTTTCTCATTTAAGTCCTATTTGGCTTCGCGGGTTTAGGTAAATCTTTTCAAATAGTACTAAACCCCCGTGTAAGCCCGAAAAGGCATTGAAACCTCATTTTCCAAAACGGATTTTTCTCATTTAAGTCCTATTTGGCTTCGCGGGTTTAGGTAAATCTTTTCAAATAGTACTAAACCCCCGTGTAAGCCCGAAAAGGCATTGAAACCCATTTTCAAAACAATTTTTCTCATTTAAGTCCTATTTGGCTTCGCGGGTTTAGGTAAATCTTTTCAAATAGTACTAAACCCCCGTGTAAGCCCGAAAAGGCATTGAAACCCATTTAAAAAAAAAACGATTTTCTCATTTAAGTCCTATTTGGCCTCGTGGGTTTAGGTAAATCTTTTCAAATAGTACTAAACCCCCGTGTAAGCCCGAAAAGGCATTGAATTCTCTTCTAAAAATTGCCTTGTTTTATTCATGTAAATCCTAAGGTGGTGTCGAGATTCGAATAAGTCTTTCAAATAGCATCGAATCCCGACCCCACGAGGTCTTGACCCTTTCCCTAAAAATTCTCATGAATTGTACCGTGCCATTTCAAATAAATGTTGCATTTATGTCATTTCATACTTATGATTGATGTACTGCTAACATATCATGATCGTCCCATGTTATGTCTTTCTTGTAATTATGTGTTGTGAATATACCGTGATTACTTGTTTGAGTGTCTATCGCTTTGATATAAAAATGTGATTAAAATACACTTTGCCATGAAAACTTTAAAAAGAGTAAACATGGTAATGTGGGCGTTAGAAACGAAGGTATGAGTCCTTTACACGGGGGCGTGGCTGGTACGTGCTTTCGTGTAAGGGATTCTACACGTTCTAACTCCCATAGGATCATGGTCTAAAATTCCCCAAAGTGTGAATTAATCATCCAAAACCCCGCCATTTGACGGACCGCTTTACTCTTGGAAATCAAGGGTAAAGAGATCCCGAATATGGCACCAAAAACATTAATTGTTTGTCCCGGCACTAGGTGTTAGGATTTCAAGTATATCCTACCACCGAAATGCCCGGAAATTTAAAAGATACAAAGATAAAAGGGATGGTGAAATAAAGAGTCTAATCAAAACCAAATGAGGTCAAAATTGCATTTGCCATTCTTGGTATATTGCTCGACCAAATTTGGGACATTTGTACATAATTAAAACCAACAAACCTAGGCTTAGCAAATAAAGAAAACATTAGAAAGGAGGTAACCGTTTTCTTAAACGGATGTCGTGGGGTGCCTAACACCTTCCCCACGCATAAGCAAACCCCCGAACCTATCTCTGGTTCAAGACCATTTTTGTTGTAGATGTCTAAACAAGATAAAATCTATTAGACATAGGTGCCCAATCACACCTTAAAATTTCCCATGGTTGGTGGCGACTCCAAATTTGTGCTCATGCACACACGTACACAAGTTCCCACACACACACAACTCATATCTCGAAACGGAAAAGAGATAGAGATCACACACAACACTCGCCAAATGGGGGTCGGTATCTAGGAAAATAAAAAAGAAGAATAGAAAGAGATTTTCCGCCGGTGTCGACAACTAGCACTATCGATGACAAATATGGGATGACATAAATATAATTAAAATGACACACGTGAGAATTTTTAGGGAAAGGGTCAAGACCTCGTGGGGTCGGGATTCGATGCTATTTGAAAGGCTTATTCGAATCTCGACACCACCTTAGGGTTTACATGAATAAAATAAGACAATTTTGGAAGAGAATTCAATGCTTCTCGGGTTTACACGGAGGAATAGTGTTATTTGAAAGACTTATCTATCCTTCGAAGCCGAATAGGACTTAAATGAATGAGAAAATCATTTTAAAGGGGGGTTTCAATGCCTCTTGGGCTTACACGGAAGGTTTAGTACTATTTGAAAGATTTACCTAAACCAACGAGGCCGAATAGGACTTAAATGAATGAGAAAATCATTTTTTGAAAATATGTTGGCAATTTGTGGGTCCAACGCCTCATGGATTTACATGGGGTTTTAGTGCTATTGAAAGACTTACCTAAAACCGCCAATACCGTTCGGTGTTTTCATGCCCAAATCAAAATAGAAAAGGGAATAGGTAAACAATATTTACAACAACATTGAAAATAATGGAAATAACGGGGTTTAAGACAAAGGATTTTCGTGGGTCCAATGTCTTATGGAATTACGTGGTTGTTAATGCCTCTTTGAGGTCTTACATAATCCACCACGACCAATCGGGATTATCACGCCCAAATTACAAGGGAAAAGGGGAAGAAAATAACAATATTCACAACGTAGTAAAATAATAAATGACGGAATTTGGGCATGGGGGTTGTGTTCTTGGATCCAATGCCTCGTGGGTTTACATGGTTGTTAATGCCTCTTTGAGGTCTTACATAATCCACCAAGACCAATCGGGATTATCACGCCCAAATCACAAGGGAAAAGGGGAAGAAAATAACAATATTCACAACGTAGTAAAATAATAAATGACGGAATTTGGGTATGGGGGTTGTGTTCTTGGATCCAATGCCTCGTGGGTTTACATGGTTGTTAATGCCTCTTTGAGGTCTTACATAATCCACCAAGACCAACTAAGGATTTTCACGCCCAAATACACGAGGGAAGGGATAATCACAATATAATATTCACAAGTACATAGTAAACGTAAATAAAGCGATAAATGTATTTAAAGCATTGCGGAAAGCGATAAATAAATTTAAAGCAATAATGAATCTAAAACAAAGGGGTTTTTATGGATCCAATGCTCTATGGAATTACGTGATGGTTAATGCCTCTTTGAGGTCTCACATAATCCACCACGACCAATCGGGATTATCACGCCCATTTTACAAAGGGGAAAAATGGGGAAGAACATAAATATTCACCACGTAGTAAAGCTAATGACGGTATTTAAACATGGGGGTGTGTTTCTTCGGGTCAAATACCTCGTGGGCTAACATGGTTGTTAAGGCCTCATAGAGGGCTTATATAATCCACCAAAGCCACTCGGGATTGTCATACCCAACACACGGGAAAGGGGGATAATCACAATATAATATTCACAAGTACATAGCAAACATAAATAAAGCAATAAATGAACTAAAGAAGAATATAAATAAAGCAATAGACTAAAGCATAAATGAACTAAGAAGAAGCATAAATAATAAAACTAGAAAGCATAAATAAAAGTGGATCCTTGTGAATCCCTTCCCATTTTAGGGATCATCACTAGTCACTTCCACTAAGAAAGAAGAAAAAAGAGAGAAGAGAGGAGAGAGAAAGAGCTTAGAGAGAGAGAGTACCTAAAGAGGAGTCTCTCACTCTAAAAACTACCCAAAAACCCCCTAAGGTAGACCCCTAAACCTCTATTTCTGCCTAAACTACACTAAAAAAGGCCTAGAGCTCGAGCAAAATCGTGTACAAATAAGGGGGGTGGGGCTTTATTTATAGCCGGAGCTGCACACCTCGCGCGGCATCATACCGCGTGGTGCGTGATGATGCTGCGCGAGTCGTACAGCTTGCCACGTGGCAATCTTATCCGCCACGCAGCCCCTCCACCAAATCCTCCTCGGTTTTCGCGCGTGTATCCTTTTCTGTTTCGAGGGCAGTTTTGGAGGTCTTCTGGTGCTCAAAATATGTCATGCATCATATCATCGGAAAGCTCTCGACGTCTACTTTCCAACGATATAAATTTTGCACGAATTGGAGTTTGGACGAGAGAGTTATGACTCCCGGAAGTTGGGGTGCCGGAGCTGTTTTTGCGTGTTTTTCCGGCGAAGATTCCGGTCAAACAGGGGAAGCCACCGGCGAACCGAGAGTTGCACGTCGTAGCTGGAGTCGTCATCTTTCCAATGCACCCGGGCTCGCGGATCAACTCGTTGCGAGTCGGGAAGACTCTGCGCGCGAAGGCGGTTGTCCGGGAGAAAAATGCGCCAAATCTTCGGTCCATTTTTCCTCAATTTTTTGTCCTGTGTTCGCGCGCGTATTTGACCTAGCTCCCGAAGTCGGATTTTGACGTTCTTGGTACCGTCGGAAAGCTTGCGCTGCCCTTTCCCTTAAAGTTTTGGACTTGCGGGAAATCCGAGCTTGGGTTCGCGAGATATGGTTCCGCGAACAGGGGCCGCCGGAGTGTTTTTGGTCCGTTGGAGGACATTTTTCCGATCGAGATTCCGGCTAGACCGGGGAAAATCTTGGCGATCCGAGAGTTCCACGTCGTGCATGAATGTGTCTTCTTTCCAACGTGCCCAGGCTTGCGGATCAACTTCGTTGTGAGTCAGGAAGACTCTGCGCGCAAGCGTGGCAACGTCGGGGGAAAAGTTATGAAATTTTCAGCACAGCCTTATTTCGTCGGACCTGTTTTCGTGCGCGTGGTAGACGTAGCTCCCGATGTCGGATTTCGACGATCTTGGTATCGTCGGAAAGCTTGTGCTACCTACTTTCTAAAGGTACAGGCCTTGCACAGAGGCGAGCTTGGGTTTACAAGATGTGATCTTACGAACAGAGGCCGTTGGAATGTTCCTTATGCCAAGGGGTCATTTTCTGATCGAGATTCCGGCTTGACCGGAGGAGCTCTTGACGATCCGGGAGTTGCATGTCGTAGTTGAAGTAACCCTCTTGCTTAAAGGTTTCAACTTGCGGACCAAGTTGACTCTGGTTGGAAAGAATCCGACTGCAAACACTGCCTCCCAAATAGGCTGTTTTGTCAACAACACTTGGCAAAATTTTGCTAAGTGTTAGACCGTTTTTCACAGTTTTGTCCATAACTCCCTCGTTTCTTGTCCGTTTTTGACCCGTAAAGTATCGAATCGAAGCTCTTGACATGCTTTACACATTAGTCAGGGGGCGGTCAGTCCGATCCAGTTTTCGGTCTAGTCAACGGTCCGGTCAAACCTCGGTCAACCTTAGTCAAACTTGGTCAAACTTGGTCAAAGCTCTCCGAACTCTGGGTAATGTATCCCGGACCACATTTTGAGGGTTTTTGGGCATGGTGGGCCCCAGTCGGGTCAGAAACGGCTTGGTCAACTCCGGTCAAACTTGGTCAACCCTGGTCAAACCTTGTCAAATTTTGGGAAACGTGCCCCAGATCTCGTCTTGAGGTCATTCTGATGCGGAAGGTCCATATCGGGTCAGGCTGGCTCGGTCTGGGCTATCTCGTTTTTCGTGCCGACATCCGAGAAAATCTTGAGGGTAAAAATAGGGTTGTGACAGCTGTTTATTGGCATTAAATGGGTTTTTATATCTTGATTCGTAACGGCTTTGTCCTTGATTTGGGCCCTTTAATTGTGTTATTGACTTTTCTGGTGTGGTAGCGTATTTGGCACGTGGGCATAATGCTGTGTACAGCTGGATTTTTATTCCCGTCGTCCATGCCGGGATAGTCGTCATTAGGATTTGATTTCGGTTAGTATCATAAAGAATTGATGATGCAAGCAATGTCCAACTCACGAAAACATCTACAATTACAAAGAATGAATGAAACTACCTGGATTATAGAATTAGATTATATTGTGGAGCAATAGAAGAGCAAGAGAAACAAAGAATTCTTTAAATCTTCAAACCCAAATATCTCTGCAAATTACACTTGAACATTCATATAAATCTTTAAAAAAATAAATTTGCTCAACATTGTGCTCTTTTAAGATTCCAATATATGTTGGGTACTATTCTATTTTGTGTTTCAATTTTTTCTTTTTAAATATAAGTGGTATATTGCATAATTGCTACAATTAGTATATTATTAATGTCATCTTTGATTTATAAGCATTTCATCTCTCTCTCTCTCTCTCTCTATATATATATATATATATATAGAAAAAGAAAAATAACATGCCTAAAGGCAAGCCCAAATGACTCTTCTTTAGAAAGATTTCTTACGTTATTAAAAGAGAAAAAAGAAAAATAACCACATTATATTTTTAGATCTCATTTTCAGTAGTTTTCTGTGCATCGCATGGGTTTGCAACTAGTATATATATATATAATCTTAGATGTCTAGACCAGTGTTTCGTAGATACGCACATTTCGACTAATTCTGGAGACACGCAACACCCTATTATTTTGCTAAATTGAATTTTTTAATTAAATAATGAATTAAAAAAATATCTTTTTATATGCATATCATACATTATTTGGTGACAAAATGTTTTATAAGCCAAATATGTTGTTAGGTAAATATATATATTAAAAGAGAAATGAAAAAGAAAATGGTGGATTATATAATTAAGGACTGCATAATTTTAATTTTTCTTCACAGAGTATAGGTAAATTAAAGTTAAGCCCTCCCAAAAAATAATAATCAGCCCCCCCTTTTCAGAATGCACAATAATATTTCTTCCCAAGTAGCATAAAGAGAGCAGTCTTTAAAATAACATTTAATTTTTTCTTTTGTTTCTTTTTCAAGAATTGCAAATTTTAAACTATTACAGTGTTATTTTTTGACTGCTACACTACACATTTCGATAGTACCTTACATATTCATTAATTATTTCGGCTGCCATTGTACAAAATACAAACTTCTCTTTTCCCTATGCTTAATTATTTCGGCTGCCACTACTTATTTTCATATTTCTCTTTTCCCTATATGCTTAATTATTTCGGCTGCCAGCCTGCCACTACTTATTTTCTGATTTCTCTTTTCCCTATGCTTATTTCTTTTCTAGTCTTCTCATTACAAATCTCTCTTCAGCTCTTCTCTTCTAAATTGCCGCCTTTTGTCTCTAGTCTTTTCTCTATACTCTCTAGTCTTTTCTTCTTTTTCATTTCCCAAAGTACAAAGTTATTTTTTGTCTTCGTTTTTCCTTTCCCCATGTCACAACAAATCTCAGAACTCTCCTCTTCAGTTCCTAAATTGCCGCCCCTTTCTCTCTAAATCTTCTTCTGACTTCTTTTTCTTTTCGGCTTTTCCCTATTTTTCTTTCTCTTCCCATTTTGTCAACACAACAAATCTCTCCTCTCTTCAGAGTTAGTGTGAATTTCATAATTTGCAATGGTGTGACCGTGTGAGGGTGAGAACCTCTCGTGTTTGGGTGTTTTTTAGAGTGATATTGTGGTGAGTTTTTTTTCCTCATCAATCATTATCATTATAATTTTTTTTTTTTACCATTGTTCTTATTTAGTTATTTGTAAAAATTTTGGTTTTAGGCTTCAAAGTTCAAACGGTTGTGCTGATTTCTTATTGTCCATTTTGAGGATGAAGAGACTGGAGAGTGGCTATCATTAACTTAACATTTCAGGTTTGTTTCTTCTAAATTTCTACCATATTTGTGCTTAGATTTATGCCTTATTTTATATATATATATATATATATATATATATATATATATATATAATATTGATATGACAATGGCAATATGGATTTTTTTTTTTCATCATGATATATTGTCATATTGATATGAATTATCTGGCCATATGGATATGAGTTTTTGGATTTTTAATGAGTTTATGAATATGTTTTATAATTTTGTTTATGAAGATTTTGTTGATCATTTTTTTTTTTCTCTGTTGTTGGCTTGTTGCATGATAAAGATTATATCTCTCTACCAAGTTAGTATAGTCATCTAGTCGAGAATTTAAAAAAATTACATTAAATTAGTGATGTGAAAATTGCTAATTAAGATATTATTTTTTTAAATTCTTTTAAGGTTAATTCTTGAAAAATGGGCAAGCCAAAAACAATTGATGCATTTTTTAAGAAAAAAGATGTTAGTCATTCAGAAGTTAATACACCGCCTCCAGCAACAAATATTGATACTTCAATCCCCGAATAGCGTCCCTCTAAATGTCCAAGAATTCAACCTAAAGAGATAGATACCACTTCTTTGAAACGTGATCCTGGATTACGTCCACAAATATGTGAGTTCCCTATTAACCAACAAGATGAAATCCGACGTGCTTATATCAAAGTTGGTCCATATCAACCAGTTTTAGATTACCCATTTAAAGAATCGGGTAATCAACGTCGTCGATTTAATGCTTCTTTGGTTTGATGCACATTTAAATTGGTTGGAATACTCACCTTCAAAGGATGCAGTATATTGTCTACCTTGCTACCTTTTTGGTAAGAAACCAACTGGTGGTCCAGGATCAGATGCATTCACAGTAAAAGGTTTTGATAATTGGAAAAAGGTGAATGATGGAATGAATTGTCCTTTAGTTGGTCATGTAGGGAAAGATCCAAATTCACCACATAAAATTGCTGTGAAATGTTATGAGGATCTAATGAAACATTCACGGCATGTTGACAAGCTATTCGAGAAACAATCATAAAAAGAAATACAGGATAATTGGTTGCGGCTCAAAGCATCAATAGATAGTGTTCAATGGCTTGCATTACAAGGTTGTGCTTTTAGAGGTCATGATGAAAGCCTTGATTCAATAAATCGAGGTAACTTTGTTGAATTAGTAAAACTCGTATCAACTTATGATCATAAAGTAGCTAGGGTTGTTTTGGAAAATGCTCCACGGAATGCCAAATATACATCACCCACAATTCAAAAGGAGATTTTGCATATCATTGCTAGTAAAGTGCGAGATGCTATTCGTGAAGAAATTGGAGATGCAAAATTTTGTATTATCATTGATGAAGCTCGAGATGAGTCGAAGAAAGAGCAAATGGCCATTATTTTGAGGTTTGTTGATAAAGATGGCTTCCTTAAAAAGCGTTTCTTTCATATTGTGCATGTTAAAGATACTACTGCATTGACCCTAAAGAAGGAAATATGTGCTGTTCTTTCTCGTTACAACCTCCATATTGAGAATATTCGAGGCCAAGGGCATGATGGGGCTAGTAATATGCGTGGTGAATGGAATGGATTAAAAGCTCTTTTTCTTAAAGATAGTCCATATGCATATTACGTGCATTGTTTGGCTCACAGATTACAATTAGCTCTAGTTTCAGCATCTAGAGAAGCAAAACCCGTTCATCAATTCTTCAATCATTTGACTCCTATTATCAATATTGTTGTTGGTTCTAGTAAGCGTAATGATGAATTGCAAGTTACTCAAGCAAAACAGATTGAGAATATGATTGCTTCTAATGAAATTGAGACTGGAAGAGGATTAAACCAATCTTGTACTTTGCAACGAGCTGGAGATACTTGGTAGGGATCTCATTTTCAATCTATTAGTAGCTTGATAAAAATGTTTGATGCAACTTGCTCAGTTCTTTACACTATCTCAAAGGAGGGAGCTAACTATCAACAACGTGGTGATGCTGAAGGAGTTTATAAGGTTTTAACATCATTTGAATTTATTTTTATCTTGCATATGATGAAAGAGATAATGGGAATTACTGACATTCTTTGCCAAGTTTTGCAAAAAAAATCTCAAGACATTTTAAATGCCATGGTTTTGATTTCCACTACAAAATCACTTATTCAAAATTTGAGAGAGAATGGATGGGAGAAATTACTTGCTAGTGTTATATCATTTTGTGAACTATGCGAATTTCATATTGATATTCCTGATATGAATGCTCCTTACTCTAAAGTTCGGGGTAGATGTCATAAAAATGAAGAAGATTTGACAACAATAGAGCATCATTTTAGAATTGACATATTTACAGTTGCGATAGACTTTCAATTGCAAGAATTGAATACTAGATTTTCTGAGCATACTGTGGAACTTCTCAATCTTAGCTCAGCTTTAAATCCTAAGAATGCTTACAAATCATTCAACATTGATAACATATGCAAGCTGGTTGAGAAATTTTATCCCCAGGATTTCACTGAGCAAGAAAAAACCCTTTTGAGATTTCAATTGCAACATTATGAATTTGATGTGCCAAAACATCCAGATTTCCAGAATATGGATACAATATTTGAGTTATGTAGGGGATTAGCAAGTTTAGGAAAGTCAAAAATCTATCATTTGGTTGATAGATTGTGATGGGTTCATTACCCAAAAGATGGACGACCTTGTCCTCACCACCAGAATGACGACCATAAACAGTGAAGGTACTGTAAGATCGTTCAAACGGAACTACGTCAGGATTGGGGGGCATCAGTCAAACACACCACAGAAGAGATTGACGATGCTAAGGAACGATCGTCAACCTCCCTCGTCCACTAGGACGAGCAGATGCAAGGACGACATTAAGCATCGTCCTTACTCCGTCCGTACGAACCCCCACGCAATCCGTAAAACGGCTCATTAAGGACCACCGTTACAAACCGAGTTAAGTAAACGTTAAGACTCATTAATGACAATATCCCCAAAATATTGTAACCGCCTTCATAAAAACCCTCATTTAAATCCAATAAAGGGGGAAATTAAGGAAGGCCCAACGGCTATTTTCTGGAGCATCTATATAAACCTCCAGACAGAAATGCACAAGGTACGCACAATATTAGCCTAAACACTTTTACTTACCTATTAATCATTCTCTCCAAATCTCTGACAAAGGCATCGGAGGAACTTTGGCCGGCACCCCACCGGTGCTTTCCTACCGTCGTCATCTTTTCTTGTTATTTCAGGTCTTCCATCAGAGAGAGCTCCTGTCGGACGACCGTGCTGATTTTACACATCATCAGTTGGCGCCATCTGTGGGAACGAGTTGCTGCTAGCCATTTCGTTTCTCTTCCAGAAAAACTAAAAACGGTCGATTCGAATAGCTTTTCCCTCATGGAAGCAGGAGACAACAGCGCCCAGCCTTTGAGCGCCTCGGAGAGGCAAATGCAGGCCCTCACCGCCAACATCCAAGAACTGGCACGACAAAGTGCTGCCGATCGCAGGGAGATGCAAGAGCTAGCCAAGCAAAATCAGGAACTCATGGCCCTCCTCCGATCGAGGGGAGAAATTCCCAGTCCTGGTCAGGGCCAAAACGGTGAAGAAATTCCTCGCAATGAGACAGGAAGGAATCAGAATCAGAACCAGAATCAGAATCAGAACCAGAATCAGAATCAGAACCAGCATGACGAAGGAAGCTCAGCCAACCAGAATCGAGAGCCCCATCCGAGTCAGGTGGCGGGTCCCACCAGGTCCGCAGCTGACGCCAGGGCCGCCAAACTCAAGGAAGAGCTGAAAGAGATGAGGGAGCAGATGAAAGAGATGAAGAGCCAGGTCAAAGCCAAGGCGGCCAGAAACCTCGATATGCTCGTCCATCGCTCCGAGTCTCCCTTCACAAAGAGGGTAGACGAATACCCTCTTCCAGCGAAGTTCAAGGTCCCTCAGCTGGAGACGTTTGACGGATTCAAAGACCCACTCGATTACTTGGACTCTTTCAGAACCATCATGCGTCTTCACGGCGTGTCGGACGAGATAATGTGTCGCACGTTCCCAACCAACCTCAGAGGCTCGGCAAGAACCTGGTTCAACCAGCTGGAGACGGGATCCATAGAAACATTCGCTCAATTAAGCAGGGCCTTTATAGATAACTTCATTGGGGGACGAAGGTCAGCCCGTCCAGCAAACTACCTCCTTAACATACGGCAGAGAGAAGGAGAATCCTTAAGATCCTATGTGCAGCGCTTCAATAAGGAGGCAGTTCAGATCGACAAGCCAAACGAATACGTGGCCCTCACTGCATTCAACGCTAGCCTCCTCAAGGGAGATTTCCTCTTCCAGCTGTGCAAGGACCCCCCGAAGTCAATGTCAGAACTGATGTACGAAGCCCAGAAGTTCATAAATGCTGAAGATGCATTTGAGGCCCGAGACGAGTTCCTCAGCCGAAAGAGGAAAGAGCCAGAAGATCGACGAGTCCATTCGTCAAAGAATAGGTCTTCCAAGCAAGACTACCCGAAGGTCGAGAGGAAGAACGTAAGCTCGTCAAACCGGCGAGAGGAACGACCCAGGGACTTCACACCCCTGAACATGTCCATCGACCAGGTCTTGCTACAGATACAAGACAACCCGGAGATAAGGTGGCCGGGGAAGCTTCGTTCGGACCAGTCAACAAGGTCTAAAAACCTCTACTGTCGCTTCCACCGAGACCACGGTCATACCACTGAAGACTGCTTTGCCTTAAAACAGCAGATAGAGGCACTGATCAGGCAAGGAAAGCTGGGAAAATTCGTCCGACGAGACAAAACATAAGCCCGTTCAGAACCTCGTCCACCCAGGCAGGACGAGAATAAGGACCGCCAGGAAGACCGCCCCTGGGACATCATAGGCGAAATACGTACTATCGTAGGGGGCCTGGCATCCGGAGGTACCTCGCGATCATCCAGGAAAGCATATGCTCGGCAGGCCCATAACATCTTGGTCACTCAAAGGTCACGGAAAAATTTGAAGATGGACGACCAAGTGATCTCTTTTAGTGAAGACGACGCCAGAAATATCCACCAGCCACATGACGATGCTCTTGTCGTCACACTAACCATCGCAGGATTCATCACCAGATGGGTGCTTATTGATAATGGGAGCTCCGCTGACATCATATACCTCCCAGCATATCAGCAGATGAAGATAGACAAGGAGCAGCTGAGGCCTATTGATATTCCCCTCGTGGGATTCACGGGAGACAAAGTCAAGCCAATAGGAGTAGTTTCCCTCTCTATCGAAGCCGGGACATATCCGAAGCAAGTGAGGACCTCAGTAGAGTTCCTTGTAGTCGACTGCCCGTCAGCCTATAATGTCATCATCGGTCGTCCAACCCTCAACAAGCTCAGGACAGTCACTTCAACTTATCACCCCCTAGTCCGATTCCCCACGGAACACGGCATAGGAGAACTCAAGGGAGACTAGGCAACTGCATGAGAATGCTACTTCGCCTCCCTCGGCCGGAAACAAGACATCAGACGATGAAGATTGACGAAGGCCACACACTCGTCGAACCTACAGAAGAGCTGGAAGTAATAGTGTTGGACGATGAAAACCCACACAAAACCACCAGCATTGGGACAAAGGCAGACGGAAGACTGAGAGAGTCTATGATCAAGTTCCTGAAGGATAACCTGGATGTCTTCGCTTGGACGCATGACGACATGCCAGGTATTGACCAAACAACAATCTGCCATAAATTGAACGTAGACCCGTCCATCCGGCCCATAAAACAGAAGATGCGAGTATTTGCCCTTGATAGGAATCAGGCGATTTCTGATGAAGTAGAGAAGCTTCTGACGGCCGGATTCATCAGGGAGGTCTTTTACCCCGACTGGCTAGCCAACGTCGTCATGGTAAAGAAGGCCAGTGGCAAATGGAGAATGTGCGTAGACTTCACGGACCTCAACAAGGCCTGCCCAAAAGACAGCTTCCCCCTACCTCGGATTGACCAGCTGGTGGATTCAACCGCAAGACACAAGTTGCTAACCTTCATGGACGCCTTCTCCGGGTACAACCAGATCATGATGGACGACACTGATCAAGAGAAGACTTCCTTCATCACAAGCAAAGGACTCTTCTGTTACAAAGTCATGCCGTTCGGATTGAAGAATGCCGGGGCTACCTACCAACGGTTGATGAACAAAATGTTCCACCACCAGATCGGAAGAAACGTAGAGGTGTACGTCGACGATATGCTGGTAAAAACGAAGGACGAAGAAAATCACTTGGAGGATCTAGAAGAAACATTCGAGACTCTACGCAGATATCGCATGAAACTCAACCTGAGTAAATGCGTCTTCGGCGTCTCCTCCGAAAAATTCTTAGGGTTCATGGTCTCCCAGAGAGGAATAGAGGCCAACCCAGACAAAATTAAGGCCGTGCTAGAAATGACACCTCCAAGGACGATCAAAGAAGTCCAAAGCCTTACAGGAAGAGTGGCTGCACTCAACCGCTTCGTCTCACGGGCTACCGACAAGTGTCTTCCCTTCTTCAAGACGCTGAGGAAAGCATTTGTCTGGACGGACGAATGTCAAAAATCTTTCGAAGAACTTAAGGTATACCTGACGTCCCCACCTTTACTGAGCCCTTCCCAACAAGGCGAATCCTTCTCCTTGTACCTAGCGGTCTCTCCGACGGCTGTCAGCTCAGCCCTCATCAGGGAGAACGGGGGCACCCAGTTGCCAGTATACTACACCAGCAAAGCCTTCCAGGGAGCAGAGGAAAGATATCCAGCGATGGAGAAACTGGCGCTAGCTCTCGTCATCGCTGCTAGGAAACTACAACCATACTTCCAGTCTCACAAAATCATCTTCCTTTTGAACCATCCTCTCCGTAAGGCGATGAATAAGCCCGACGCTGCTGGACGACTGATCCAATGGGCAGTAGAGTTGAGTGAGTTTGATATCGAATACCGCCCAAGATAGGCTATCAAGGCACAAGCCCTAGCCGACTTCATAGCTGAATTCACAGTTGCGGAGGATGAACCGCAAGGAGAGAAACCGGACGAAGACTGGGAAATCGAAATTGATGGGTCGTCCGTCAAGGGGCAGGGGGTGTTGGAATAGTCTTCAAGACACCTGAAGGGCATCTACTCAAACACTGCACCCGGCTCCAATATCCCACCACAAACAACAAAGCAGAGTACGAGACCCTGCTAACCGGCCTGCGTATAACTAAAGAACTGGGGGCAAACAGGCTCAAGATCCGAAGCGACTCACAACTGATAGTAGGGCAGGTCAACGGTGAGTACGAAGCAAGAGAAGACAGAATGACCAAATACCTCAAACTCGTCAGAAATGCCATGAAGTGGTTCGCTGAAGTTATCCTCGCCCAAGTGCCCCGCGAGCAGAATACAGAGGCCGACGCCTTGGCAAAGCTAGCCTCTTCTAATGAAGCAACAGACCAACACATTGAAGTTCAATACTCACCAAGCCACCTGGAAGAGGAAGTGAGGCCCGTCGATGTCAGCAACTCCTGGATGACACCCATCATCAACTACCTAGAAGACGAAACACTCCCATCAGACCCAGCCGAAGCCAGAAAGCTAAAAGTCCGGTCCACAAGGTTCACCCTAATACAAGGCGTTTTATACAAAAGAGGCGACTCACTCCCATATTTACGCTGCCTGGATAAGGCGGAGGCCAACTACGCGATGAGAGAGATTCAGGAAGGGGTCTATGGCAACCACTCAGGCGCACGCTCCTTAGTGCATAAACTCGTCCGAGCTGGATACTATTGGCCGACGATGCAGAAGGACGCGGTCTCCTACACTCGTGCTTGTGACAAGTGCCAGAGATTCGGGAACCTCATCCACTCGCCACCGGAAGCACTAACCCCAATGACGGCACCCTGGCCGTTCGCCCAATGGGGTCTGGACATCATGGGACCTCTTCCTGTCGGACGAAGGCAGCTGAAATTCCTTGTCGTAGGGATAGATTATTTCACGAAGTGGGTAGAAGCTGAACCTCTCGCTACGATCACAGAAAGGAACATAAGAGGGTTCGTATGGAAGGCAATCATATGCAGGTTTGGAATACCAAGAGCTTTTATATCCGACAACGGACGACAGTTTGACAATTCACCTTTCCGAGAATTCTGTGAAGAACTTGGCATACACAACCACTACTCGTCCCCAGGTCATCCGCAGGCCAATGGACAGGTGGAAGTTACAAATCGATCCTTGCTCAAAATGATCAAGACTCGACTTGAGGGGGTAAAGGGGCTATGGCCTGAAGAGCTTCCAAACATCTTGTGGGCATACAGGACGACGACAAGAACCCCCACAGGAGAAACCCCATTTCGACTGGCGTACGACACCGAAGCAGTCATCCCAGTAGAAATCGGACTAACCACCTGGAGGACGAGCCACCATGACGAAGATAGTAACGACAGTCAGCTACGCACGAACCTGGACCTGTTGGACGAGGTTAGAGACCAAGCCGAACTCAGGACCAGGGTCTACCAACAAAGGATGGCCCGCTACCACGATAGACGAGTGAAGCACAGGGAGTTCAAAGTTGGAGACTTAGTGCTGAGAAAGGTCACACTCTCAACAAAAGACCCTACCCAGGGAAAACTGGGGCCCACATGGGAAGGACCATACAGGGTTGTCAAATTCCACAGAAGAGGCACTTATCACCTAGAGAAGTTGGACGGGAATGTGCTGCCTCACCCTTGGAACGCCAAGCATCTGAAAAAGTATTACCAGTAAGGCAGCATTCATATGTATTTCTTTGCTCGTACAATTCGAAGTTTCCCTTGTACTTGTTTTTAAAATAAGCTGATGAAATGCAAAGTCACAACTCCGTTCTCTATCCTCCAAAATACATGACGACCTTAATCGCTTGAATAAAACAACAAGCAAAAGGCTCATGACGACCTTAATCGCTTGAATAAAACAACAAGCAAAAGGCTCATGACGACCTTAATCGCTTGAACAAAACAATAAGCAAAAGGCTCATGACGACCTTAATCGCTTGAATAAAACAACAAGCAAAAGGCTCGCAGACGACCTTAATCGCTTGAACAAAACAACAAGCATAAGGCTCATGGACGACCTTAACCGCTTGAACAAAACAACAAGCGTAAGGCTCATGGACGACCTTAATTGCTTGAACAAAACAACAAGCATAAGGCTCATGGACGACCTTAACCGCTTGAACAAAACAACAAGCGTAAGGCTCATGGATGACCTTAATCGCTTGAACAAAACAACAAGCAAAAGGCTCGTAGACGACCTTAAACCGCTTGAACAGAACAACAAGCGTAAGGCTCATGGACGATCATAAATACTTGAACAAAACAACAAGTGTCAATGTCCCTATCATGCGTACAAATGCACGTGCATGGACGACCATAAACACTTGAACAAAACAACAAGTGTCAATGTCCCTATCATGTGTACAAACGCACGTGCATGGACGACCCTAGACACTTGAACAAAACAACAAGTTTCAATATCCCCAAGCATATGTACAAACGCACGTGTATGGACGACCCTAACTACTTGAACAAAGCGACAAGTATAGGGTGTAAACGCGACCTTAACTACTTGGACGAAACAAACAAGCATAAGACTCGTCCACTTGAACAAAACAACGAGGCTCGAGGCCCCCAAGCGTCAAACAAGCAGATATGAAAACATCCATACGTGGACGACATTGAGCACTTACACCAAGAGAGAGTGTCACATCCACAAACAGGTGCAACCAAAAGCATTTGAAAGGACGATCATAAGAACTTGGTCAAAAACAGTCATTCACAAACCAATGCAAATCAGAAACATTTAAATGAAAACATCATAAATTGCCAAACCAAGGCATTGTAGCATCACAACATTGTTTGTAAATTCAAAAAGCCTCAAAACGGGCCCTACAAGACACTTGTCTGAAAAATGTTACAAAAAAACTTAAAACTAAGAAGTGGCGTCGTCATCCATATGTGGATCGTTAGACGTCGTCCCTACGTCAGCAGGCATCACCAATTCATCATCATCAAAAGGTTGGAAGGCTTCGAAGTCCAGCTTTGGGTACTTCTCCTTCGCCTGCTTCTTCAGGAAGCTGAAACCAGAGAGGAAGTACTTTGTATTGCTGTCGTCATAAGCTTCTGACGACTTGAAGTCCTCCATAGCTGAAATCCTTGCCGCCTCCAGTTGGGAAGCCAACTTCTTCATCTGCTCATCAGCGCTTTTGACATCGTCCAACGCTTTCTTCAGATCCTCATCCCTTCTCGTCAGGTCCGCCTTGGCTGACGACAAGTCGCCCACGACCCTGTCCCTGTCTAGAGTCAGTTCGTTGACGAGGGATGTTAACCTTTGGTTGGCCTGGGCAGCCTCCGACAGTTGGACTTTCTGCTTCAGCAATGCCTCTTCCCATTGGATGCAACGATTGGCGATCGCTGTAAGCTCAATCAGCCCCTGCACAAAAAAAAAAAAAAAAAAAAAAAAAAAAAAAAAAAAAAAGGGCGAACGGTTAATCTCTAAAAAACGTGAGAGATGGAGAAGGTGCGAATAAGAAAAAGAAAAAAAACATACCTTCATAAGAGAGTGGACACCAGCCACCTTGATGACGTCAGTGTTGATCTTGTCATACTCACCAAGATCGTCCTTCGTCACCACGGACTTGGCCCTGCGACAAGCCAAGGAAGCATCTCGAGGCAAGGTCGGAACCTTCTCCACAGATCTGCTAGACGAAGGTTCGGCGAGAATCTCAACGACCTCGACTGACGAGGCTGGCTCTGGAGCAGACGGCTTCGGAGCAGGAGGAGGAGGGGGAAGAAGACTTCTTTCGTCCGTCGCCTTTTTGGACAACGTTTCAGTTTTCCTCTTCTTCCCTATCCTCAGCAGAGCCTCGTCCTGCTGGCTCATCATCTTCTTCAGTTTCTCTCTGTTGAGCTTAGCAGTCACCATCCCTACAAAACAAAATGAACACACCGTCAGATAAGTGTCGTCCAACTGACGAAGTAAACAACATTAATGTACTCACTCTTCTGATTGATCTCCTGCAACGACAGAACGGCTTCACTCGGTTCGGGGCCGAACGAGTATAAGGCTAGAAGCTCAGGACGGATGAAGTGTTTATAATGATGCTCTCCGTGGTGCAAAGCTCGAAGCACCCTGTTATGGCCGTCCTGGCCTAACTTCGGTCGTTTGAGCGCTGCCAAAAAGAAAGGAAGACGTCACACACAAACCACCTGAACACTATAAAGCTAAGGCATGCAAAGAAACACACACACACCAGAGAACGAAGGCACGCCCCATTCTCGACGAATAGGAATGAAATTGTCGTCCCTCTCGCAAGCAAGGCCCTCCCAATTCTCTCCACATACGAAAACGTAGTCGTCCTTCCATTCCCTGTTGGACGACGGGGTTCCAACTACCAGCTTCAGGCCTCTTTGCCGCATATTCAGAGACCAGAACCCCTTAGAAGCAGCTATCTGGTAGGGTTTGTAGCAAAACAAAAGCTCGTCCACGGTTATGTCGTCCTTCCTATCACTCAGAACCTTCCACATCACCATGCACCCCACAACCGTCCTCCAGGCATTTGGTGCCAACTGGCCTGACGCGAGGTTAAGACGATCCAATAACTCCCTCATCAAGGGTTGCAGAGGAAACCTCACGCCGGCATTAAAGTCGGCCTCATAGAAGGCTACATCTCCGTATCTTGACGAACATGCAACCTCGTCTGACCCAGGAATCTGAAGGACGACGTCCTCCGGAATCTGATACCGACGTCTATATTTGTCCAGACCGTTGGTATCCACTACTTTGGACAGGTAGGACCTCGCAATCCACGAGTCCTCAGGCCCGGCAGCCTTTGACGAACCCGAGACTGACGGGGTTTCTTCCAAGGAGCGACTACCGTCGTCCCCATCGGAAAGTCCCTTTGGTAGGTCCTCGAAACGAACCGAGGACCAACTACCCTCTTGAGACACCATCAAACCCCTTACCAACTTCCAAGTATCCAACTCCGGGAACACTAAATCAACGAACTCCTCCGATAAGCAGCGGAGCACACACGCCGATGGGACTAAATCACCCAAATCGAGCACCCTACCCTCGCTCTCAACCACACGGCACACCCCCACGAAGAACCTTCTTAAAGAAAAATGCGAAGAATCCAGAACTACCGGAAATACCAAATCGGAAAAGAAAAGGGAGAAAGGGACTCACCGGAGAAAGGAAAAACCAAAGAGAAACTCGTCGGAGTAGAAGCGGGAAAGATAAAACAAAAGAACAAGAATCTATTTTTGAGTTTAAATAGCCAAAGCCTCGAGCATACGAAACGGCTCGTCGCTTCGCAAGGCGTGCCCAATGAATGAGAGACACGTGTCAAAAGTGAAGTCACACGGTCATTTCGTCATTTAATGCACGGGATCGAATACGGCTGCTTGCCTTCCCGAGAAAGATACGCGCGCCAAAAGACAAGCCAATGTGCATATCCCGTCCGTCGCCCAAAAATGACCCACAACGGGATAGGGGGCATCTGATGGGTTCATTACCCAAAAGATGGACGACCTTGTCCTCACCACCAGAATGACGACCATAAACAGTGAAGGTACTGTAAGATCGTTCAAACGGAACTACGTCAGGATTGGGGGGCATCAGTCAAACACACCACCGAAGAGATTGACGATGCTAAGGAACAATCGTCAACCTCCCTCGTCCACTAGGACGAGCAGATGCAAGGACGACATTAAGCATCGTCCTTACTCCGTCCGTACGAACCCCCACGCAATCCGTAAAACGGCTCATTAAGGACCACCATTACAAACCGAGTTAAGTAAATGTTAAGACTCATTAATGACAATATCCCCAAGATATTGTAACCGCCTTCATAAAAACCCTCATTTAAATCCAATAAAGGGGGAAATTAAGGAAGGCTCAACGGCTATTTTCTGGAGCATCTATATAAACCTCCAGACAGAAATGCACAAGGTACGCACAATATTAGCCTAAACACTTTTACTTACCTATTAATCATTCTCTCCAAATCTCTGACAAAGGCATCGGAGGAACTTTGGCCGGCACCCCACCGGTGCTTTCCTACCGCCGTCATCTTTTCTTGTTATTTCAGGTCTTCCATCAGAGAGAGCTCCTGTCGGACGACCGTGCTGATTTTACACATCATCAGATTGATTCGTCTTGTGTTGACTCTTCCAGTTTCTACAGTAACAACTGAACGAGCTTCTTCAGCCATGAAACATGTAAAAACAAGACTTCGTAATAGAATGGAAGATGAGTTTTTGGCAGATAATTTGGTAGTTTATATAGAAAAGGAAATTGCAAAGAATTTCACTGTGGAGATGATAATGGATGAATTTTATTCTATGAAAGATCGTCGTCGAGCATAATTTTTATGTGAGATGTTATTTTTTGGATATTTTTGTATGTGTCTAGAGTGAACTAGACAAGTTTTTGTGTATTTATTAAAGTTTAAGAATATGAAACATATGGAAGTTGATAAATTTGTATTCACAAGATTATATAGTAAAAATGTAACCGTCAAGGGCTTTTGGGTGTGGATGTAGGTCTTCATGACCAAACCACGGTATCTCTTTGTTTCCGCTCTCTCTACTCTCTACTATTATTGCTTTCTATTTTCCTACAAATATATTTATAAGTTATAATTAGCCCCCCCAAATGATAATTCCTAGCTACGCCCATGATTATTTTATCACCTTTTTTTTATTTGTTTAGTCATTTAAGTCACTACAATGCTAGGTGATAGTAAATACTAAATACTCGCCCAAGTAACTGGACGACCCATACGATGACGCTCGTCCACTTTAGTGTTTAGACTTACAAGAGCCCGATCAATACGTTGAGCCCATGCAACACCTTGGATAACGGAGTGTGGAATGGTCCACAGAGGAACTCGTCCGTCCATCTCTGATCAAACCTTTCCTCTAAGAATCGTCTAACCTAATACTCTAGGATTGTCCAACGGTAAAGTGACAAGGAGCCAACAACCCTCTCCTAGCGTAAAAATGTGACCTTCATAAACAAGGCACAGATCTCTGTTATCATGGTTGTAAATGTGCATCCTGAGATTCCAACCTTTGCATCAATACTGTGTGACTGTTACAACTATGGTCAGAGACGGAGGGAATAGGGGCAGGGAGGGGCCATGGCCCTTGCCCAAATTATAAAAAATAAAAAATAAATAAAATTTTAGTCATATTTTAAAATGAAATGTTAATTTACAATACCATCATTTCATTCAAACAATGATATTTGTGACTAGATTTTAAATGATGGAATTTAAATCTTTAAATTTTTCAATTTTTATGTAAATAGTAAATTCTTTACCCAAACACAATATTTTAATGTACTTTTGTTTTTTTATTAAGTAATGAAATCTGACACTTTAACTGTTACATTTCAATTAAACAATGGGTGTGACTAACATCTTGCATGAGTGACCTTGTTTTTTTTTTTTTTTTTTCATTCCTAGTCAATTGTTGTGGCTTGAATTTTCTTATTGATTTTTTTTTGGCTTAATAAATGTGACCATAGTGAGCATTTTAGTGTCTTTTTGTTTTTTGTCCTCAATGTTTTTTTTTTTTTTTTTTTTTGGCTTTAGGTTTTTCATTTTCTTGTTTTCTTTTTACTTAGCAATAGCAATGATAATTAGCCTTTTTGTTAGAATATTATTGTACATATCCATAACAAAAACAAAAAAATTATTGTACATATAATGAGATAGTAAACATAACTTTTATTTGCTACATCATTTCATACGGAATTAATCATTGATGATTTCAATAATTTTAAAAAACTTTATTTTATTAGATAATTGCATTGCAATGTATTAAAACACAATTATTATTTGTCTTTTCATTTGTTGGTATTTTGTTAATACAAAATGGATGCTACTTTGAATTTTCATGAAAAAAAAAAAACACAATTGTTCATATTTCGGCCCCTGCTAAATTACGTCCTTGGCCATGGTTATGGAAGGTAGGGGAAATCATGGAAGAGCCTATAACTTTTACAACTTTATATAAACACATGCACCTCCCATTTTTTGAAGGTATGAGAGCAAAAAAAAAAAAATAGTGCTCCTCTGACTGAGTGTTTCCGTTTGGCTAGTCTTTCAACGCTCGTGTTTGGATGATTGGCCCAATGAAGTTCTTTGCATCATCACTAGGGTTATAAAATTTTCACAATATTTGAAATAATTTAGGCCAAAATGTATTGTTGGTCCTAAAGTTTATCCAATGAACTCGATTGGTCCCTAAAATTTGAAATGAGCTTTATTAATCATCATTTTATCACTTTTTAATTGTCTAGTCATTTTAGTGCTACTAATGCTATAATTTTTCATAATTATTTGTAAATATAAAAAATTTGTAATTGGAGTAACATAATTTTATATAGATCCACATTTGATACTATTTTAAGTGTAACTAATTATAGAAAAATATGTCATCAATAATAAAAATAATATGAAAATTTTTGTTGTCTTTCTAGAGTGCAAATTAAAATTTTGTGTCACCTGCTTTTATGATAAGATTGGACTTTTTTTTTTTTTGGATTATAAGATTGGAAGCTTGTTTAGGTTTTTGTTGTCAGCCAGGGCAATTTAAACTTTCACGAGAGGGTTGTATATATCTTCACTCTTAGCCAAATTAGTGGACATGTAGATTCATTGTGTTGACAATAAGTCCAAAACAGTCTTTGGGTTCCACATGGCAGGCCGCCCCAACCGCAAACTAGTAAGAGCATACCATCCTGTGTAGGGGTGGGCATTTATCCGTGAAAACCGACCCACCTGACAAATCTGGCCAACCCGATCACCCGCTCGCCCGCCCGCGAACACTTATTCGGATGGATACGGTTTAGGATATTTATTTTTTTCGGGTTTCGGGCGGACCACGGATATTATGTTTTTAGTCGGGTGGTTACCCGACCCGCCCGACCAAATAAGTATACATACTAAGTTCTCACTTACCCGACCCCCTTTCTCTCTCATTTAGTTTTCTCACTCTCTCTCCTTAGTTACTCAGACTTTCTCCCTCCTTCACTCTCAGCTTTCTCCCTCTCTTTCACCATCACTAGCTCACAACAGCTTCTTCACCGGCACGGGCAAGCTCTCTCTTCTTAGTTCTCTCTCTCAGCGTTTTCTTGGCGAAGAACTCGCCGTCACGGGTGGCTCCAGATCAGGTGAGACCTCACTGGATCTGGTGAGATCTCGCCAGATCTAGCAAGATCTCACCGGATCTGGTGAGATCTCGTTAGATCTAGCGAGATCCTCACCAATCCGATGAGATCTCGTCCGATCTAGCGAGATCCTCACCGGATTTTGGTTAGATCTTGCTGTTTTTTGCCACGGCACCACCATCTCCTCCAACCAAACAAAACCCGACCATAACCGACTGACCAACCCGATCACCGACCCGCCCGATCCGACCAGCTTAATGGATGGTCAACGGGTTCTGTCTTTACCCTGTGTAGAGGTGGGCTCGGGTCGGGCGGGTCAGGTTTTGGGGTAATTTTTTATCCTAACCGACTGAGTCGGGTTTGTAAAGACAGAACCCGTTGACCATCCATTAAGCTGGTCGGATCGGGCGGGTCAGTGATCGGGTTGGTCGGTCGGTTACAGTCAGGTTTTGTTTGGTTGGAGGAGATGATGGTGCCGTGGCAAAAACGGCGAGATCTAACCAAAATCCGGCGAGGATCTCGCTATATCTGACGAGATCTCACCGGATTGGCGAGGATCTCGCTAGATCTAAAGAGATCTCACCAGATCGGGTGAGATCTTGCTAGATTTGGCAAGATCTCACCTGATCTGGAGCCACCCGCGACGGCGAGTTCTTCGCCAAGCAAACTCCGAGAGAGAGAACTGAGAAGAGAGAGCTTGACCATGCTGGTGAAGAAGCTGCCGTGAGCCCTTGATGGTGAAAGAGAGGGAGAAAGCTGAGAGTGAAGGAGGGAGAAAGTCTGAGTAACTGAGGAGAGAGAGTGAGAAAACTAAATGAGAGAGAAAGGGGGTCGGATAAATGAAAACTTAGTATGTATACTTATTTGGTCGGGCGGGTCGGGTAACCACCTTACTAAAAACATAATATCCGTGGCCCGCCCGAAACTCGAAAAAAATAAATATCCTAAACCGTATCCATCCGAATAAGTGTTCGCGGGCCGAATAAGTGTTCGCGGGCGGGTGATCGGGTTGGCCGGATTTTTCGGGCGGGTCAGTTTTCACGGATAAATGCCCACCCCTAATCTTGTGCTTTAAAATACATTTTTGATTAAAATAGAGAATACTATTCATCAAATGTGATAAAATTACACTCCCATTCGGTACTCTACTATAGCTCCGAAATTTACAAATTGCTACTAGTCTGTATTTTTACGGAATACTGTAGCTTATGTAAATATTTTAAATTCTTTTTTTAATCACTTCTCTCTCCCGACCCTTTCTCCCTCACGTCCCTTTCTCCTTTCTCTCTCCACAAGCAGTGACATTCGCCAACCTCAACGGCTACGACACCTAGATCGACAGCCGTATAGACTCTCAAGCCACCTTAGTCGCGTCGATTTGCTCTATGGCAGTGATACAAAGCTTGATAGCATAGAAGGATGGCCAGATTTGGTGTGACTTGTAGGCGATAATGAGATTTTTTCCGAATCTGGGTTCACGGTGGTGCTGTGTGATGGGCTATGGAGTTGTTGACGGAGTCGTGATGGTTTACAGTGCGACTTGAATTTGGAGATTTGGACGGTTGTAATTCCACTTGTGAGGACAGATTTGGACGGTTGTTGTTGTGATGGGTTGTGGATTTTTTATGGCAGCGGAGATTTCGGTTTGCAAATAAGGAAATTCAAAGAATTTGAGGTTGATGTTGTGATGGGCGGTGGTGATGTTAGTTCGCGGTAGGTGTGGGTGTGGGTGTGTTGGTGCTAGTGATGGTGGTTCGCGGCAGGTGTTGGTGATGGTGGTTCGCGGTAGGTGTGGGTGTGTGGTGTGTGTGTGGTGTTGGTGATGGTGATGGTGGTTTGCTGTTAGACGACGGGTGTGGGTGTGTACTGTGTAGTTGTTGGTGATGTTTTGTAAAAGGAGTTTAAGATTATCTTAATAAGATGTTTTGTAAAATAGAGAGTGAGATGTAAGATGTTTTGTAAATGTGGGTAAGCTAAAGTAAAAAATTAAGTGGCTTTTTGAAGATCTAAAGTAGAGAATTTATACAAAACCGGTTGAGAATGCTCTAAGTAGGATCTTTTAATGAGGCTGGCCTCATGTTATTTACTATAAGCTCTATTTTGAAATAAATTTACTAAGAGTAAATTTAAAATTTGATACACAATTTAGGATATACTTTATTTTAAAAGCTATAATTCAGCGGTGGTTTCATATAAATTCAGCGGTGGTTTAAAGTCTTTCGTTTCAAATGACCATTTGAAATCGCATTTTCTCAAAGTATAACTTTTGTAACTCATTTTTTTAGGTACAACTTTTTCAAATAGTCGATTTTTTTTTTTTTTTAATTTATCAAATAGACACTAAACCTTACATTTTCTTAATCGTAATGAAAAGACTTGTCCATTTTTGTAATAATGTTGTTTGTGCCATGTGCATCAAGATGGTGGGTTTGATTGTTAATGATGGGTTCATTACCCAAAAGATGGACGACCTTGTCCTCACCACCAGAATGACGACCATAAACAGTGAAGGTACTGTAAGATCGTTCAAACGGAACTACGTCAGGATTGGGGGGCATCAGTCAAACACACCACCGAAGAGATTGACGATGCTAAGGAACGATCGTCAACTTCCCTCGTCCACTAGGACGAGCAAATGCAAGGACGACATTAAGCATCGTCCTTACTCCGTCCGTACGAACCCCCACGCAATCCGTAAAACGGCTCATTAAGGACCACCGTTACAAACCGAGTTAAGTAAACGTTAAGACCCATTAATGACAATATCCCCAAGATATTGTAACCGCCTTCATAAAAACCCTCATTTAAATCCAATAAAGGGGGAAATTAAGGAAGGCTCAACGGCTATTTTCTGGGGCATTTATATAAACCTCCAGACAGAAATGCACAAGGTACGCACAAGATTAGCCTAAACACTTTTACTTACCAGTTAATCATTCTCCCCAAATCTCTGACAAAGGCATCGGAGGAACTTTGGCCGGCACCCCACCGGTGCATTCCTACCGTCGTCATTATCTTCTTGTTGTTTCAG